>CM031235.1:157701056-157798556 GCA_018340775.1 Taxus wallichiana var. yunnanensis | reverse complement strand
TAAGTTGACAAGATGATAATTCACTTATCTTTTCTATGTTTTTTTAGGTTGATATGGGTGTGAGTGTGGAGGAGAGAGATATAAATCTCACATGTATTTACTTCATCTATGAAACTAGGCATGTATCTTCCTCTAGAAAAATTGAATTGTAGGATGTGATCAACTAACGCAACCTATTCAAAGTTGTATGGACTTGTCTTCCTTAGAAAATTATATCTCGTGACTATATGACCACTTACAAATGTTAAATTTTCTACTTTGTGTGTGTTTGGGTATTTAATAAATGTGTATAATTCATCAAAATTAATCCTTCTCTCTTGAAACCCCGGCTTTCTTGAAATACTTGTAAAAGTGGGTTAGCGATTTGGGTTGGGCACCCATACAACCCTTATGTAGCACTATTTCAAAGAATCTTTAAACCCACGTAGTTATCCACCTATTACAAGTACAATTATTAATGCAATTTAAATTTATATAACTAGAATTTGGCTCTTTGGCACTTGATAATGTTTGTTTTGACTTGGATTTGAATTTCTTAGGCTTAATAATACTTTCTCTTACCTAGTTTGGACTGCTTCAAGATTTCATGAAGGTTAAAATCCTAGTGTAAGTTTTACTATAGGGAATAACATGGAGCTTTCTTAATGTTTTGATAGTGGAGACCAAATGTAAGGATCTAACATGCAAGCGAGTAAATGAGTGGGTTTGATTTGTATTTATATGAATATAAAGGTAAGTTTTCACAATAAATATAACATGGAGAGGAAACACTAACTCATAAGAAGATGCCCATTTGAAAATTTGACTTTTATAAGACCAGTAAGTACATGATCAACCAAGAAGGACAGGATTGACTAGTCAAACCTATCTTTAGTGGAAGGTTTTTTCTAGTGGGGTAGAAATCTCAATCATTTATCTATAATGATCGATATGAGAGATATAAATGATTTTTGACTAACGAAGGTGTATGATTAGTGGAATGAGGGATCATAAGCTTTGGATATAATGTAAGATAGTGCTCTTGAACCTCATGGAATATTGTCCCTACAATCTTGGGATTATATTGTCTTTGCTTCTACCTGAATGGAACTGCACCATGTTCAAGGGTATGGCATGCTCCATTTCCCTAGGTTGGAAAGACTTCAAGTCTTCATATGAGTAAGCCAAGACGTCAGAATATTTGGTAAGGAGGCTTATGAATTTCTTGTGCTCCTCAGGTGAGCAACACTTACCGATGTTGACCAGGTGAGGTTTATCCTTGGTACCAATGTTAACTTGCTCATAGTCAATAGAATTTGTAGGTCCTACCTACTCTTTCTCTTTGATAAACCTGTCATGTTTATCAAAAATTTATTCAAGTGAAACCAATCCTTTTGGAATTTTATTTCCTTTGAGTTGAATGATGCCATCACCAAGATATTTGTTCTCAACTCCTTCTTGAATGGGTGAGGTTGTTGATTCGCGAAATGTAGAATCACTTCCTTCAAAGTAAAATTGTTTAAAATTATCCCTTTTTTCCAAGAAGGCAATAATTTTTGATCATCATTGAATACTTGCCAATTTTCTGCATTGTCAGGAACACTTGGCCTAAAAACCATTTCAATGGTGTATTTGTCTTGATCAAACTCTGAATGAGGAATCATCAATGAAGCTAGAACTACTAGAGAATTTTCTTTGTCATTCTTTTCACACGGGACGGATTTTATGGAAAAATCATCAAAGGCTTATATTGTGTCCCACACTTTATTTCTGTAGTGTCTCAAATGATTATTCTTTACTTGGAACTAATTTTTAACTTGTTTCACGATCAAATCCGCATCTCCAAAGACTTTCAATTTTTTTATCCCTTTCTCTTCTATAACTTTGAGGCCAAGGATTAATGTCTCATATTTTGTAGTGTTGTTAGTATTTGAAAATTGGATTTTGTAAGAAAAAGGAAATATTTTACCATTCAGAGATATGAGCACCACTCCTACACCGGAACTTGTTGAGCAACAACTTCCATCGAACTCAATATTTCATATCACATTAGAGTCTTGTCAAGTGACCTCAGATGCATGAACCTTTGTAGTCATCATATAATTGTCCATACTTGAGTTTTGAAACAAGACTTGTGCACGAGGATCATTAGTTTTCATCACTGTGAATTTTTCCTAAGTTTCTGGCATTAGCTTCTTCATTTCTCCACTGATATGGATTATAGCATGAGAGAAGTCCATTTGAATCTCGCCACATAGATCTCTACAAAATTTCTTGCTCAACAACATACCATATGAAGAAGGAATGTCAACAACTAGAATGGTTACCTTAACTCACTTTTGGGAAATTGGGCTAAAGCCATCTGAGCGTTTTTAATCTTCCAAATCATAGGAACTTTTCTTGTCTCCATGGAGTAACAAGATCTCAATGTTCTCATAGAATTCAACCCAAGAGCATGATCTACTTTCACGGGCATCACATTGTCTCGAGGCTCCGAGAATCTATAATGCAATTACTTAATTTTCATTCGTTGATCAGAAAGGACACAAAGAAAGGTTCAATCTTTTCATTTGAAGGTGTAGTGGCCACCACAATATTTTGATTCTTTCCATCTTTGGGAGTTTTCATAATTCCTTTGGAGGAATGAACAGTAGAGTCACCTTTGATAAACTAGACCAATTTCTCGAGTTGATCCTTATTGGACTTCAAGTACTCTACCTATGACATGGAAATTTTTGTTTTATTGATATGATCAATGATATCAAATTTGGGAAAAGTAACCGTACTTGATGTCTCAGATACTATTTCTTTCGAACTTGATGATGGCACACTTTTTACCTTTGCTTCGGGCTTGGTTGATACTGATGTGGAAGAAGAAACTTTCTTCATAGTTGATTTATCAATTGATTGACTTGACAAAGGCCCTCCTTTCTTTAAGATAGTTTTGACCTTGGAAACCTCAGTCACCTTAGACTCTTTAGGAGTCTCATTTGTCTTGGATTCTTTAGAAGTTTCCTTAGTCTTAGATTCTTTAGGAACTTCCTTGGAGCTCTTTTTATCTTCCGCATTAGTGGTGTTCTACTCCTTTTTCGAGAGCATGCAAAGACGACGAAGGATTGACTATTCATATATTCTATAATTTCTTCGTATTCGTCTTCTTCTCCGACGATAATGAAATAAATGATTATTACTTTTTATTTCGGGCTCTTCAACTTCAGGTTTAGATGTTCTCGGAATCTAGCTCTTTGTCGTCAACCTCAACGACTTCAAATTCATCATCGCTTTCTTCAACAACATCACACTTTAAGTTAGTTTTGGGAGCTACTTCAATAGTAATCTTGTCGGAGAACCTACAATCTTGGCTTTATTGGGAACGTAGCCTTTTCTTGGGATGTCTTTGTAAGGAGTAGGTTTACTACTTTGAGCAACTTGCTTTTTCAAAGATAGAAAATCATTAGCAACTTAGTGAGTATAGCTTCTGAAGCATTGGGGGTTTCTTGACCTTTTCCCTTGTGGGAATTTTTCTTGAATTTTCTTGCCATGGTTAAGTCATTCTCAATTTCTATGGCCAAGGATTGAGAAAGTTCCAAAGTAGCCACTCTAGCCCTTCTTAGCTGATAGCACACTTTTGGTTGTTGTGCGTTAATAAAGAAACATTTTTGTCCGTCAGGGTTTGGGACGAATCCAAGCAAGAACTTTGTTCACCATTTTGTTGAACTTAGCCACAAAATTCCTCATGGGTTATATTGGCTCTTTCTTCACTTGAGATAGTTGGACAAGAATAACATGTTCATCTTCTCGTTGTCTTGAATGGATTTTCAAACTTAGTTTTCATATCATTCCAGTTTGTAATGTATCCATTTGTGAAATGATGAAACCAATCTATGGTAACATCATGCAATGTTTCAACAAATAGACTAATAGCAACATCCTCATATTCTACTGAAAAAACTGCACATGTAGAAAAGAAATCAGAAATGTGGTCATCTGGAGATGTCTTCCCATCTCCATCAAACTTGAGAATAATATTCCTTGATCCTAGTGGGAGGTCATGTCGAGCTGGTAAGACCAATGGGCCTATGGCATTTCCCCATGGTACGTTAACTGCCATCTTGGGAAAGGTAGTATGCAAAGGCAAAATGACGTGAGCAAGGACAAGTGCTTGACTTGTAGTGATTCCTTCCTTGCTTGCTCTTTCAGGACTTGATGCAAGGCTTACAGATCTACAAGGTGTGTTCTTCTTTGGAGGAGATAACTTGAAACCAAACTTTCCTTGGAAATCAAAAATGGGATCAGATCGACCTTTAGATTTTTCTCCCCACGTAAACCTCTTTCCTGCCAGTTTGAAATATTTACTGTGAAGGGATCACTGACATGTTCTGATTGGCTCTAGCCTTTTCTCTTCACTCTCTTTCTTGAGCTATTTGCACCTGAATAACTCTAGAAACTCTCGCGGCTTGATCTTCTTTGTTATCTAGTACTGATGTGGCAAGATGAAAATGATAGTTGCTCATGTGATTTTCCCAAATAGATTGCCTTAGATATGATGATATATCTTCTTGAGTATCCACAAAAAGAATATTTGGTTGCAAGATAGGTGGGTTACCTGTAATAGTCATACAAATTATTACCTTGGTGGAAGAGGGCCACATCAATGAACAACGATCAACACGTGTCTAGGAGGTCTTCTGGCCACAAGTGTGGGTGCTCTTCTTATAAGGTCTTCAATGTATTTTTTTGTCAATGGCTCTATCAACAGCCACAAATTGTTGCAAAATTTCAAGGTTTTCCCAAGGTATTGTTCAAAGGTTGGCAACAATTTCTCCTTGAAAATCTTCATCGGGCACAAGGTTCGGTTGAAGAAATGGATCTCATGAGGTGGGGATAATCATAAAGATTTAACCAAGCATTGGTTAATGATTCCTAAATCCCAGTATAGTCACCAAAAATTATTAGCATATGGATTTGCACGCATGCAAATGACATGCAACATGATGTGGGAATGAACTCCCTCCTCAATGAAGGTAAAGTTGTCTTTATTGAAAACCAAAACTGTATTTACACTTGTACATTCAAAATTGTATGTGGGAGGTGTTTTGGAACATCAATATAGGAAAAAAAAGTGAATGAGGGAGATGGAATGAAATGAAGGAATGAAATGGAAAGGAATGAATGGAAGGAACATGCAAGAGTTAGGTAAAAGCAGAGCCTAATATTGTATGGAGAAGAACAATAAATAACTAATGCAAATAAAATGGAGTTTGCATCGGTTAACGAGAATGAGTAAAGGGAACACACATGAGAAAGTAAATAGTAGAGCTTGATCAATGTGAACAAGAACAACTTAATAACGTTGATAATAAGATCAAACACAATATTTTCATGCAAGATTTAAACATCTAACATCTAATGAACATAAGAACATCAAATCTTACAAGAGAAAATGAATGAGACAAAAAAATTGTATTTCATTAATGTTAGTGCAAAATTACAAGACCCTTCGAATGTCTGCAACTAGATGGGTTGAAACTCTTAGTGTGATTACACAACATAGAGCATCTCTCAAGGTGTGGGACCTTACGAGTTGAAAGAGATCTTTGGATTGAGGCCGGTTCTTATCCCTCTATTCAGGTGTACACAAACAAATTACAAAGGATCTATTCTAAGTCTATTCTATCTACCAAGGAGACAGGGTTAGAGAGATGCAAGAAAATAAACCTAAGCTAATGAGGTGATACACCAAAGGAATGTTAGACACTCATTTTGCAGTTTAACACAGACCACAGGAATGTAATACAAACAACATGCACAGATAACTGTGATTGTAATAAGAGATTGGAAAGACAACAACGAATACATGAGAGGGTCAAGAATCATCCATGACATATATTTTATTACTCAGATTCGATACATGTATATTACGAGAGGCCAAGAAGAAAACTTGCATTACAACCCGAGGAGAGGTTAGAAGCTCCATAAATCCTTTTGTGAACAAAAGAAGAAGAGAGGGTGTAAAACAAAACTTCATACTACAAGCTATCCCATATGTGCTTGTTGGTGGTGTCTATTTTAAGAAGGATATCAATGGTATTCTATTGATATGCATTGAGATAGGAAAAATTGAGATAATGTTGCATGAATTTCATGATGGAGAAGTAGGAGGTCACTTTTCCCCGAGTAACAACTCTCAAGATCATGAGAGCTGGTTATTATTGGCCTACAGTGTTCAGGGACTGCTACTCATGGGTCAAGAAGTATAAAAAATGTGCATTCTTCATAGGAAAGGAGAAGCTAGCAGCCCTACCCCTTCATCCCATTTCAGTGAATCATCCATTCATGCAATGCGGACTAGACTTCATTGGGGTGATTAACCCAAATTCAAGCCAAGGCCACAAGTGGATACTTACCGCAATAGGCTATTTCACCAAGTGGACTGAAGCAGTGCCACTTAAAAAAGCAAGCAAATCCAACATCTTGGATTTTTAAGAAGGAATAGCCACCATATTTGGAGTCCCTGCCACTATTATATCAGATAATGCATTGGCATTCCTTGGTAAAAGAATCATGGAATGGGCAGTCAAAAATGGTGTGTATCTCAGCACCTCATCAAATTATTACCCCCAAGGTAATGGCCAAGTAGAGTCCACAAATAAGAACCTATTAAGGATTATTAGAAGGACTCTTGATGAAAATCAGAGGACTTGGCATACAAGGCTCAAATCAGCTCTATGGGCTGATAGGATCACATCCAAGAGGTCCACAGGTAGCTCGCCATACAAGCTTGTATATGGAAAAGAGGTAGTATTGCCCATCTCATTGGAGTTGCCTGCTTTGGAACTCATGAAACAGTTGGTAGTTAGTTGATTTTGAACCTATGGCAATCAGGTATACAGAGATGATGGAGGTAGGAGAGGCAAGAGAGCATCCAATGCAAGTCATGGAAAAGGTTCAAGCATTGATAAAAAAGAGTTTTGACAAGAAGGCAGGAATGAGGACCTTTCAAGAAGGACACTTATTTCTAAAGTGAGATGTAGATCAGGAAAAGCCAGGAAATCACTCCAAATTTGATGTCATTTGGAGTGGCCCTTACATGATCACAAAGTTCAAAAGCAACAATGCCTTCCAGGTGGCTAAAATGGATAGCGAATAATTGCAGATCCCAGTGAACGGGATCCATCTCAAACATTGCTACTGAATGAGAAGTTTCCACTCCGTAAATATTAGCATAGGATTTTAATTTCCCTAAGTGCATATGCACATTGTTTTGTTGTAGTGTAGTTTTTGTTTCCCTAAGTGTTGTGGCATAGGTTCTTTGTTGCTCCAGGTTGCATCATTACACAGCCCAACGTGCCTCCAAGTGAACATGTTATCCCTTTTAGTATTCATGGCGTAAGACCCATAGTTTCCTGTAACAATTGAAAATTTCAAAATAAAATAAATGCAAAGCAACTAAAGTCGTCTTCGAAACTGTCCATTCAAGGATAGATGAAATCCCAAGGTCAAAAAAAATTCTACTCTTAGAAGCCTTGTTTAAATATTTCTTATGAAATTTGAGAGTGTGTACAAGCAAAGGTGCTCTGTGGTCAAGCAAAAGTAAAAAGTGGGAAATCGAGGAGTCCATATCAAGGTCGGTTTTCAGAAGAATAGTATCAACTTCGGGTCACCAATCATGACTCCATGCCCAATGGATATAACAAGGCAACTGATCTCTTCATCTACCAGGCAGACACCCCTGCGAGTCACCAAATTGTTATCCTAATTTTTTCCCGGTAAAATTGGTCAGCCACAACCCCGCATAGAAGAAACTAAAGAAATCACATTCAAATCCTACAATCATGCAACATATGGACTCTCGTAATGGAGTGGCAAGGCCTACAAAAGATATAATGACCCCATACAAGAAGAAATTCAAGGAACAGCTCCAGTAAAACAAACCCATGCTTCAAATCCAGGAAACAGTTATAGGAAGGCTCTAAAATTGAATAGAAAGGTTAGAAAAGGAGAAAACAAACGGTGTTAAAGAACCAAAGGCTCAAAGGAGAAGAAACAATGAAGGCTCGAAGTCGTCGGACTCTAAAATGATTTAGAATGAGCCCCAAAAATTGGCTAAGTATAGAGAGTTAGCGGATGCTACCAAGTGTCTAAACGGCACACCTCCAAAGATTGAAACCAAAAGGGGAGACTCAAACAAGCGCCAGGCTTCCACACGTCTAGAACCCCAAAATTTGCACTGGCTGTTGAAAATTCTTCGACTTGCGGAGGGTGCCAAGTTTCGACTCGGCGCAATTTCAAGATGGGAGCCCAAGGTGGGGACTCAAACTTGCGCCAGCCCTCCACGTGGCCAATGGTCAACATAGGTCAAAATCCAAAAGCAATCCTAAATTGGTTAAGTACAAGAGTGTAAGCGGAAGTTTCCAAGTGTCCAAACGGTGCACATTCAAAGGCGCGGTCCAAAGCATAGTCTCAAAGGAGCGGGAGGCTTCTACTTGTCAACCCGATACTCCTTCAAAAGTAAAATCCTAAGCGGGTTTCCAAATGAGCGTGGACCTTCCACGTGTCCCAAGTCTAATGAAGGGGTAGGGTCGGGGTTGAATAGTCAAAGTAGATGGAGGGGGCCAAGTGTTAACAAGGCGCTAATTCAAGAGTATAATTTGGGAAGGTTTCCAAACAAGCACTAGGCCTCCACGTGTCCCTGTCAGATGTATGACCCTGCCGAGCAAAAAGACTTAGCCAAAACATGAGGAAACTGAGCAAGCCGTGGAAGAAGCCACGTGTCAGCCCGGCGTAACTTCAAAAGTAGAATCCAAAAGTAGTCCCCAGACATGCACCAACCCTCCACGTGTCTAATTTCCAAAGACCCGTTTTGACAACTAGTTGCCGCCATTTCTATACGGACCCGATTCAAATTTTAAATGGGCATATCTTTTGACTCAATGCTCAAAATATGACAAATCTGGCACCGTTGGAAAGATCTTGGCCTCGTCTACGCCATGGAGATTTGAAACTTTAATTTTGGAGAGGTTAGGTGGGGAAAAATGAAGAAACATCTTCATGCCATTAATACAAGATCTATTTTCCCCAAAAATCAGATCGGATTTAATCTGATCCGTCGTTCCTCCTTCAAGGCACCAAACAAGTAATTGATATGACATGACAAATTTGGGGCAGATTTGTAGGAGGCATTGATGATAGTGGTTGAGCTTCGAACTAGTTTTCCCACTTCTCTCTCCTTCTTCCCTCTGTGTTGAATCTATAAAGGAAGGTTCGGGGCTCATTGTAAAAGGTTGGACATTTATGTTTTGCGCTCTCTCTTCTTATTTTGTTCATAGAAGGATTTGTGGAGCTTTCCTAACCTCTCCTTGGGTTGTAATGCAAGTTTTTCTTCTTGGCCACTGTAATATACTGTATCAACTCCTGAGTAATAAAATATATGTATGTGGATGATTCTCGACCCTCTCATGTATTCATTGTTGTCTTTCTAATCTCTTATTGCGGTTTGGTTATCTGTGCATGTTGTTTGTATTACATTCATGTGGTCTGTGTTAAACTGCAAAATGAGTGTCTAACATTCCTTTGGTGTATCACCTCGTTAGCTTAAGTTAATTTTCTTGCATCTCTATAACCTTGTCTCCTTGATAGATAGAATAGACTTAGAATAGATCCTCTGCGATTTATTTGTGTACACCTGAATAGAGGGATAGGAACCGGCCTCAATCCGGAGAGCTCTCTCAACTTGCAAGGTCTCACACCTTGAGATATGTTCCATGTTGTGCAATCACACTGAAAGTCTCAACCCATCTGGTTGCAAACATTCAGGGGCACTATGATTCTGCACTAACAATTAACTCCAAAATGTCTTTACAAAGAACACAAAGTTTCTTCTTGAAACAAAGATTGCACACAAAATTATTTTCTTCTCCTCTCTCAAAGTCACCTTTACAAATGAACCCATGACTTTCTTTTATAACCCAAAAGTTGGTTACAAAGTAGTTAGGGTTTACATGATCATTAAATAAGGCACTTAAGTAACTTTGAATTTTTCAGCCAACTTTTACAAAGTGACTAAAAATAGAAACCACTTAAGTTAAAAAGTCATTTAAGGAAAAAATACATAAATAAAAGATATGGGTAAATGTGGACCCCACTTAAATTAATTGGACACGCACACGGACATCCTACTCAACAATGCGCCACCTAGATCAAAATACCTATGATCAGTTCCTTATCCATTGGGCCAAGAGTCTACCTATCCTGATCGTACAGGAATGAACTCATTAATTGTGTTTCACAATCCTCCAGATGACAAGAGAGTCGATCTTAAAACTTTGGCAATTCATCCACCCCTTCATTTGAGCAACATCCTAGTGTGAGCAAGTTCGTATTCATTCCTATTCACATTCACAATTACACACAATTATCCACATGCTTTGAATAGCCTTCCATGGTGAATTGTTTATTTGTCGCGAGATGTAGTCATTACGACATCTTGGATCGTCAGAATCGAACTTTTGATCTTTCATCATTGAGAAGATCTTCCAAGAGCAAAAATTTCAATTCACTTCATGGAATTATGTCCTTTTTCTTTGTCACCATCCCGAAGTGTTGGAATTCTTCTCCGCTCACGATCGTCCAATTCAAGAATGCTCCGATTTTAAGACTCATCGATGAAGTATTGTGCCCACTACTAACTAAGAGCTGACAGGACATGCTTGAATGATGTGGCCTTGCTTGATGATCCGCACAATTGTACTTATCATTGGTCTTGGTTTGTTGATAAATAGATCCGTACAATGATCAAGTGAAAACAATTGATGTAGACAAGATTCTCCCATTATTGATCTCTCGATAACAATGGCTTTTGACTTCAAGAGACCTATGCCAATAGCTACGACTTATACCGCATAATGAGGAAGTCAGAGGTTGCTTCCAATTCGGGGTCTTTGGATTTGAATCACCACACTGTGCAAAGTGTCGTGGTGCATCTATGCAATTCAGAACAAGCGTCAAGAAAATTGTGACTCACTTTAGTTGATATGTGATCGCAGAACCGACTTACGTCGATGTGTCCCAAGTTGGTATCGGTGATGTTCTCATACTCTGAATGGAGCGTCGAGGTGAGTAGAATGCCTTGGAATCCATACCGCAACATTTTTTTTTAAGATGACATGATTGTGAAAGAAACGTTATTTCAGGCTATTACTTCGTCTTACAAAACTGCACAAATCGCCTTAAACTACCCTGGGAAAAATAACAAATCTTGTTCTAAGAAACTCTCACTGGATGAGGAAGTATATTAAGGTACCAAAATTTTGTGTCGATGGGTTTTTTCCAATAAAATTCTTCAATCAAATATTAAACGTCAAAGTTGACTCTTCAAAGCTATTTAGGAAAATGCAAGTGTAAAACTGTGAAAATATCGTTTAGTTTTAGACTGAGAAAAATACCAAACGTCACCCTAGGCATCTAAAACTTGGCAAGAGAGCATATGAAGGTGGGAAAAATTGAAAAAAACAATTATTTTCTCTTGAAGATCACCTGAGTTCAAAATATCAACTCTCAAAATGAGTCACCTTGATAGGCTGAAAACCGTGCGCGCAGTGAAATCATGCAAACTGCATTTTATTTGACTCCGTGAAAAATATCAAATGAAGTGTTTTACATTTGAATTTTTGTAAATAAGTACATGAAGTTGGAAATAATTCAACGAACCAAACCATTTCTCTTGACGATCATCTGGGCTTGAGATATGGATTATCAAAGTAGGTCTTTGGGCAACTGAAATTGTGCACGCGACAAAATCGAGTAAACTAGGTTTTCTTGGGATCATGAAAAATATCAAATGAGGTTCTGTGCATTTCAAATTTGGCAAATGAATATACGAAGATGAGGAGAATTCAACTAACCAAACCTTTCTTCCCGATGATTATCTGACTTCAAGATATCGAGCTCCAAATTTAAATTACTTGCTACATACAAACCGTGGAAAAATTAATATTTTTTAAATATTATCTGGTCGCAATGGCTATGTGCAAGATCAATCTTAAAAATTTTATTAATTTACATCATTTGAAGTCGTGTTACATCATTTGAAGTCATGCTACATCAATGCACCATGCCACAACATCACATTCTACTGGAACAAAGATATGGGTTTGTCAAGTTACAATATCAGTAAAGCTATCACTGCAAAGTTTCACGAATCATGCTCACAACATGAATGATCTATTTGCCACCACATGCAAAAGAACAGAGATGTCAATGTCAAGAAATGAAAGATCATGTTTTAAAGGCATAACATTCCATTCCAGCTGCACGCAACTGGATAAATCATGATATGCACATAAGTATTGTCATGCAACTGTTTACACAATCCAGAAATTGAATGCTATAAACTTTTCAAATTTTAAATCATTCACGTATAATATCTTGGTACAAGGAAATGTTATGAAAATTTATATTCAACAATAGAACATCACTTTCTTAACATTTTCCTTGAGAGCTGGCAATGGATGAACGGTTGCTCCAGCTGGTACACGAGTGCTCCGAGAACCTGAGCCACCAGGAGTCGCACGACCTCCAGGAAGACCACTAGACAAGAAACCGCTATCCGATGTATCAAGCTCCAAATAAAACCGGGCTCGAAAAGCAGCTATATGAGCATAGTATGCTTGAGGAACTATAGATAGAGAGCGTGTGCATCTTACATATGTGTAACAAAGGTTGTTGGTTAAAGAATGCAGTCCATCAGCTGAAAATTTGTTCTCATCCCAAAGCGCGTGTTTTTTTAGGCAACATTGAGAAACTAATCCAAGATCGGTTTCACATATTCTCTTCAAGTCTCCATACAAAGAGTCGTTGTTATCAGGCAAAATGACAATAAGTAGTTCCAATTCTTTTCCTTTCAGTTTTGCATTTGCTTCTTTGCAAACAGTTTTCAAAGCTTTGTCTACTTGGTCAGGCGGTGAGGTATGGATTTGAATAATTGGTTCCGGGTTGAAACTCATGCCAGAAATTTGGCACATCTGTGCCAATTCATGACAAAACCCACGAGCAACACTATCTTGCACACTCACACAAGTCCAAAATTGTATTGTTCCTTCATTGACCTGCGTGATGGATCTCCCCCTTAAGCAGCGTGGGATTTTGTTGCAAAAGAAAACAACCAAAAACAAATTTTAATGGATTACTTCTCCTCAAGCATGGACAGTCTGCTCTTTCTCTTGGCGTGATGTGTTTTCTGTGGAAAAATGCGTGGAAATTGCTTTCTTAATCCTTTTGCAAATGCATGGAGAGTCCAAGCACATGTGTGGAGACTTTTTTGGATTGTTGTTTGTTGTTTGATTTTTATTTTTTTTTAACTTCCTCAATGGGTTGAGATCTTAGGCATTAAAAATTATTACTTTTCATCTTTTGGTTGTGCCTTGAACCCTGTTTTGGCCTTCCTTTGGTGAATGTGTGGCCTCCTAATGAATGTTGTTGTTTTGCTTCATGCCTGCATGGAGAGTACTGTTGTTTTTCTCTGACTGGAACGTGCCAAAGCTCCTCCTTCCATTTTGGTCTTTTTCCTACTGGTGCATTGATTTTCTTTTTTTAATGTGAAAATTCTTCTTTATCTTGGGTAGTGTGGTGATTTGTTGAGGGATGTGATAAAATATTACTCTGAGACGTTCCTTCAAAAGAAATAAGAAGAAATTGGAAAGCTTCGCATGACTTCTTCCAATGAGTTTGACGGAAGGATTTTTATGAGGATTTAGGAAGCTTCCTCACAACCATTTCTTATTCGTCCCATTAAAACAACTTCCCTCTTTCCCGGGTAGTGGCATTAATTGCCAGGGAAAGTGGGGAAATAAACAACCATTTGCCAGCGGAAATGGAAAGGCGGGTTGGCAATCCCCATTTTATTTCCCCATATGGGAAATTGGGAGATTTTTTGCTCATTTTCCAATTCATTGATTTGGCAATTGGTGGAAAAAATCCCACAAGCGGGGAATTAAAATAAATTTTCCAAGAAAGGGGAAATCCGGTCCGGGAAGCCAATTTGGCATCCCCGGCAATGGGAAGCGGAAGCTTATTTTTCCCCCGCAATTAAAATAAATCTTGTCGAATGAATTTTAATTAATATTTATTTAATTAAAAACCCCAAAGTTATTAAAAATTGATTTTATCAAACAAAGAGTAATTAATTAATTAATATTTAACGTAGTTTAAGACCTAGCGGGAGGAGTTCTCACCGAAATGGACGAAACGAAGACCCGAAATGATCACAAAAATGAGACGATCGCGATGAGAGCGATAAATCACGCAAAGTAACACTTTTGAAAAAATTCAAAATTTCCATTTTTATTAATTTAGCACAGTCAAAATTAGCTGATAACAAATTCTTGTAGACCAAAGTGTGGGGCCTAATCTAAAACACACATAGATCCCCACAATATAATTTCTTGTAGTTTTGTGGCCTTGAGACTCATATTTTGAAAGTCATTTCAACTCCATCCCAACTTCATTTCAAACAATATTTTTTAAATTTTACATTATTTTTTTGCAATATTTGCATTTATATAGTTATGTTTCAAAAATGCATGTTATGTTTCCTCTCTTTGTATAAAGTACCTAACATGGTCTTTTTATTGAGACCATCTTGAGGAAAATTTTGTCTCATTTTTAACATGACACAACTCCTTTTTCTCTTTTAACTTTTTGTTTAAGTAGTATATTTTTACAAGTTGTGAAGATAATTGGTGTGAGTTTTTTTCCTTCTTACATTCTTTTCAATTAATTTCATCTTCCAAATTCGATAGTGCCATTTTCATTCAAGACATTCTAAGACCTCATTTGTGTGCCTTATGCATTTTATGGAGGAGATTATTTTTCTTCATTTACACACCTTGGTGTGCACTTATGTTTTTGTTCTAATAAAATCATCATGAGATTTGATTCCTTTCTTGTGCATGGGTATATTATAAGGAAATTTATATTGGAACACATATGAGGATTGGTGTATGTTTATTTTCCGATGGCATTTCTTTGTGATTGTCTTGTGTACGTTTTACATCCTAATAGCATGACCATGTCCTTATGGTGAGAAACTTATACCATCACCACCATTTTTCTATTCTTCAATGTTAGAGTACAATCGGATTCATAACAATAATGTAGATATCTTGATTTTTCACCAATACTCACTCCCATTATACACAACAATAGTTGAGTATAGATCATCCCACCTTGTAGTATTTTAGAGGTCACTAATTATTTAGATAAATAAACTCTTGCTTCAACACTTCTATCATCACATCATGTGAGACATTCATTTATTAATAAATTTTTGTTTCTTTGTTCAATAATTTCTTCATCCATTTTGATTTAACTCAAATTTAAGCGGGTTTAGCATTATATTTAAAACCCTAATTTAGGAATGAAATATAGAAATGGTTTATATTCATATTATTAACATTCAATATACATGTATGAACATCCAATAAATAATTATGATATTTTATAAATTAGGAACGTGTTAAATATATTAAAAATCACAAGAGAATAGTGCACTTAGATTATTTTATACTTCAATGACTATTTTGGGCTTGAAATTGGGGAAAAAAATAAAGAATATTGATGTAGGTGGTTCATCTCTAAAACTAGATCCCTACATGCTCCTACATAAAATCGACGAGAATGAAAAAAATCAATCAAAGGTTCCTATCCATGTTACAATGTAATTTTCTAGTGCTTTTGAGGATTCTATTTTGTTTTTATATCTTCATGTCAATGTATTTTTCTCTTTTTCACTTTCAATCACTCACATATGTGTCAATGTAATCATAATAATAACCCCTAGATTTCATGAACAAGAATTTGTTAATTGGCATCAAATGGGGAATAGGGTTAATTTATTTTTGGGTTGTGGCATTCCAACACCACCTACGTTTCCTCGTGTGGATTTCAAACCCAAATGTAGTTCTCCCACTTATATAGAAGTATAATTGTTCTCTTTTTTACTATATTTATGCAACTATGATTTGGTTCTTTCATACCTTCCAATGTTTTCTTTAACTTGGCTTCAGCACGATCTTGACTTGGTTTAGAGTACTTCATGCCTACTTAAGGGATGCTCCTAGTATATGCTCTTGCAATAAGGAGGAATAGGCAACTTGCTTGATAAGTGTTAGATATATGCCAATTTATTTTCCAAGTGTTACCAAGTGAGTAAATGAGTGAGGTTTGATATGTATTTATACTAATCTAGGAATAATACTTCGCATCGTGATCAAGGATAACCTAAGGTAATGTATTATTTGGATTTTCTAAGATCTCTCTACCTAGATTATCAATTTTGACTGGTGTGTCCTTGTAAATACATTCTCTAACCGTGGAAATGGCTTGTGCAGATTCAATGTTGTTGTCTGCTCATGATCAAATACAAGACGTGAAGATAATGATGTAGAGGAGGGTTGATTATACGACATTATAAGGTGAGGATCATCTTTATTTGTTTCAATTTTGGTTTTGTATTTGTATCTACATTTAGATTTTATAGTATCGGATTTCTTTGTAATGTGATTCCTATGTTGAGGAGAGTTTTTACTTCATCTATTCATTGTACAAGTATTATGCCTCTCTCCATTAAATGCACTGAATATATGCTTCATTTTTATGTTAAAATTTTTTTATACTTATCAATAAATAAATTTTACTAAACTATTATTTCTTCTCAAATGCATTAAATCATAATTTGATGCTAACGTTTTAGACTTTGCACTCCATTCACATTTTCTATATTAGAACCCTAATAAAATGGTCTACATTGGAAGAATTAGGCTTCTTCAGTATTTGATTGTAAAAAATGAATATAGAAAATGTAGCTTTATATTTATACACATTGTGACTCTTTACATTTTATAAACTCATGGGTTGTAATGTACTATCCAAAATTCTTAATGGAAAGAGAAGATTGGGTTTGTTATAGTAGTTTGTGTCGCTTTTAGTTGTTTTTAGTACTCATCGGTTGTATTTTTACCACAATATACATTATCCAAACATTTTGTAATAAAGAGAATAATAGAAATAACTTCAATAAATATTTATATTTTTGGTGAACTTGTGAATTTATTATATTATTTTACTATTGGAACCACCTTTATATTAAATTATAGACAAAATAATAAAAAGTGTTACATAGTAAGGGGGCGACTGGCAGTGTTCACAGCCTCAAAAAAAGAACAAAATCCACATGGACAGATAGAAGACAAGCCACGAGGGTGAACAAAAATAAGCCCCTAAGGGCTATAAACAACGGCCAACAAGCAAAGAGATAGCCCCAAAAATTACATCAAAAGAACAAAGGATTAGGCACAAGGAGTCGCAGCACCCAAAGGAGGAGGTGGATCATCTCACGGTGGAAGAAAGACAAGGGAGTGCGGCTCATTTGAAGGTGGATTGAGTAGTCGGTCATCCTGGTCATGTATTTGAATGCTGATTGGAACCATAATTCCCCACGGGGGTGGCGATCCACCAAACCGTGAATCCCCGCCGTGGAGAGCCCCAATTAGAAGAGTCAGCCACTGCCTTGCCACGCACCAACGGGCTCCATCCAGGGCCAGAGGAAGAGGGTCATGGGTGAGCCAGCGGCAGAGATGGTCGGGCACTTTTGGAGTGACTGCGGGATCAACCGCAGCGTCTATGAGGTGGCTAGGGTGGCGGGGGCCATCGATCATCATCATCTAAAGGAACCCGGCTCATAGTACAAAGAGCATTTCCTAGTGATCCAACAATGCTAGAGATGAGCAAACTCTAGCACCACCTTCTACGCTTGTGCCTGAATTTGCATGTGAATAGAAGACAAGATAGCCACCTTTTTGTTAATGGTTAGTTTAGCAGAAAGAGTACAATGCTGAAATAAGGCAGTATTCCTAGCTTTCCAGAGCTGAAATAAAATAACATAATGAAAGAAATGCCAAAGGGAAGTAATGTAGGAAGGCCAAGTAGCATGGTCACCAAACAAAACAACTTTCCAATCAAAAACCTCAGGGTGAAATGGATGAAAAAGGGAGTGAATCCAATGTCAAGCATGTTGTGCATGAGGGCAAAACCAAAAGACATGTTTGAAGGACTCCAGGTGACCACAACAACTACAGACCAGATTAGGAATGTCAATATGACATAATCTTTCCCCTAAAGGGAGGCCCTGATAGATTAAACCACAAAGAAATAAATTGATCTTTGGATCAAAAAGGGGGTTCCATGCCTGATGGAGACGCTTTAACCAGGTGACATGAGAATAATGTAATGACCATCTAGTATTGACCTTGTCTAAAGTTGGTGATATAGGAGATAACAAGGACTAGATAACTCCATAATTACACTGTAGCGGAGAGGAATGACCACGCCCAATGCCGGTCCTTCCACCAAGCCTTGGGCAGCTGAAGACCCAGCTTGTGTGGCATAACATTAGGCAAAAAATACTGAATAGACAAAATTGAAGGTAGATCAAAATTAGCCAGGTTGAATTTCTATTTCGACGCAGCCAAGGAAGCCAATCTTGGGAGGAAACTAGGTCCTGGATGGTAGAGATGCCTTTACGAGCTAACCACATTGCTTTGATGTTGGGTTGTTCAAGCAAGTGGGATATCGTCAGGAGAGAAAATAGGTGACCACCATAGATTTTGCTCATTGAAAGAGAGACCTGTTCGGAATCCATCACCAACCCACCGCATGAAGGGTTTGACCATCTCAAATGCTTTCCAGATGCTTTTGACCACAAAGGTGCTAGGTATTTTAACTGGAACTTTAGTAATTAGCAAAGTATGAAATCTAATGTTTTTCCAACATTTTTTACCATATGGTGCTTGAAGAGATACAATTTCATAACAAAACTTGCCAAGATTGGTTTCCCTAGATACAATGAACAACCCACTTAGCGCATAGAGAGATACTCTGCCTATAGACATCAACAACACCCATGCCACCTTGATCCCTGGGAAGAGTGCAAACCTCCCAAGAAACACGATGAAAACCACCCTACTTAGAGCTAGACCAAAGAAAATCCCATAAGAACTTAGCCAACTTTTCAAAGGAGGCATGACAGGGACACCAAGTAAGCTTTGTAATAGACTTGAATGTTAGCAATAATTTTAGTGCAAACCTGAACTTCCCAACCAAAGATAATGGACGAGAGATCCATTTTTGCACTTTCTACTCAACCCGATCAACCACAAATTGCCACAAGGTGGAGGACTCACTGTCAAAGGCAAAGGGAATTCCCAGAAAGTGGAATCGTTCTCCTCATTGAATCTAGTGCCAAGGATAAGTCGCTAACCAATCGTGAATAGGCAAGGGACTTTACCAAAAACCCAATGATTTGGAAAATTGAACTTTAGAGTCAAACACTTTACAGAAAATATCCAAGAAAGAAAGCGCCTCCTGCACATTTTATTTTGATTCAGCTAGAGTGAGAAAAGAGTCATCCGCAAAGTGGTCATTGATGAGTTGAGATTGATGATTAGGAAGATAAATGCCTCTTAATCTCCTTGTAGAAGCTCTATTGGAAAGGAGGTAGCCGAAATCATCCGCTTACAGGACAAAAAGAGTCAGAGCCAAAGGAAAACCTTTCCTTATCGATTGAAATAACCCAATGACAAGATCCTGGTGTCCATTAATGGTGAGACAAGATGAGGCATCAGCGAATAGAGTGCTAACCGCATTGAGGAATAATTTGTCGAACCCCAAGGCTTTAAGCATGGCAAGAATGAAATGCCATTCTATATGGTCATAAGATTTATCCAAATAGATTTTGAGAAAAACCACCTTCTAAAGAGAAGAATGAGCCCACTCCAACCCTTCTCAAATGGAAATAATATAATCTAAAATGAAACGGCCTTTGACAAAACCAGATTGTTCAGGTTGAACAATTTTGGGTAGCAAAGAAGCCACCAAGAGAAAGATCCTTCACCAAAATCTTATAAGAAACATTAAGAAGCGTTATGGGCCGCCAGTTGGTAATGAGCTCTGGATTACCAACCTTGGGGATGAATTTGATATTACCTTTATTAATACAATTCCCAAGGGATCATGATTGCAGGGCTTCCTGATAAACCTGTAAGAGATCGGGCCCAACAATGTGTCATGTTGCCTTGTAAAATTCACAAGGAAACCCATCCAAACCTAGAGATTTTTCATCCACAAGACAAAGAAGGGCATTATGAAGCTCCTCTAGAGAAAGGGAAGCATCACAATGATCCTACAGGCTAAGATTACAGGGAACCACTTCAATACATTGAATTAGAGCGATAGTGCTTTCAACAGAAGGCTCATGCACTTGAAAGACAAGAGTATAATGGTCAACAAAGGTAGAAGAAATTTCTGACAGGGAAGTGACACAATCATGGGAAAGCTGGATAGATTTGATTTTTTCCTTGACATTCCAAGCTCGAGAATTTTGAAGAACCATTTTGAGGCCCTATCACAAGTCTTCAACCACTGCAAGCGAGCTCGGATCTTGGCTCCTTTGGCTCTATGTTTTTCAATAACCTTGAGTTGATGTTGAAGCTTAGCATCTCAGACTTGAACAATGGTGTCAAATGATTGGAGCTTGAGCAATCAAGTTGTGCATTGGTTCTCATGTTAGAGGGCCTTGTCACATGCTTGAGGACTCATGCCACCTATTTTCCAAAGTGGTGAAGAAACTTGGCAAAGTGTGTTAAAAATGCCATTCCGCCAAGAAATCCAATTGGTAGCATAAAGAGGATGTGGCACCATATTCTAGATCTAGGAAATGAACACGAGTAACCCCCATAGAGTCTCGAGAGGGACTCCGAGAGTGACGTTTTGAAGATGACAGAACAGTCGACTTCCCATCTATCTATGAAGTGGAGTGATTTAACTTTTCATGACAGGGGTATCATGACCCGGCTTAGCGGCAGAACATAAGCGGAAGGTTGAGGAGATAAGGGCTTCTTAGGGGGAGGTGGAGTAGCTACCAAGGTAGGATTTATCGCCACCTTCTTGTAGGATCAGATGAGACGTCTCTAGGTGCCACGGAGTGCGCGTAGTCACCCGTCGAAGTTGAACGATTTTTTGGCCTCATGGCTCTTAAGGGACTACACCCAAACAAGGTAGTCCTGGAAGTAACGACATTTTCACACACCAAAATGATGCCTCCTCTAACATTCACCTAGCCACCCAGACATGTCGGCGTATTTGATTTGATGCCATGACCCACTGTTTGCAAAATATACCATTTGACAGCCTTACATTGTCTCAAACTGGCGTGTTTGCAAACAATAGGGCAGTAAGAGCACTAATTGGAGAAGGAAAAAACTGAGATAGGATATTGTAGAGGGTCCCTACACCGAGGTGTAGGATCAAATGAGACGTCCTTAGGTGCCATGGAGTCCACGTAGTCACCCGTCAAAGTTGAATGATTTTTTGGTCTCAGGGCTCGTAAGGGACTATGCCTAAACGCGGTAGCTCAAGTAAAAACGTTGTCGCACACCAAAAAGACGCCTCCTCTAGCATTCACCTAGCCACCCAAATGTTTCGGCGTAGTCGGTTTGGTGCCACGACCCACTGTTTGCAAAATATACCATTAGACAGCCTTACATTGTCTCAAACTGCACTATTTGGCGCGTTTGTAAACAATAGGGCAGCGAAAGCACAGATTAGAGAAGGAAAAAAATGAGGCAGGCTATTGCATAGGGTCCCTACACCAAGGTTTAGGATCAAACAAGATGTCCTTAGGTGTCATGGAATCTGCGTAGTCATCGAAGTTGAACGATTTTTTGGTCTCGTGGCTCTTAAGGGACTACGCCCAAACGAAGTAGCCCGGAAGAAACGACATTGTCACACACCGAAACGACACCTCCTCTAGCATTCACCTAGCCACCCGGACATGTCGACACAACCAGTTTATTGCCATGACCCACCGTTTGCAAAATATATCTGTTAGACAACCTTACACTATCTCAAACTACACTATTGGCGCGTTTGCAAACAATAGGGTAGCAAGAGCACTAATTGGAGAAGGAAAAAACCGAGACAAGCTATTGTAGAGGGTCCCTACGCCAAGTTTTAGGATCAGACGAGACATCTCTAGGTGCCACAGAGTGTGTGTAGTCACCCGTCGAAGTTGAATGATTTTTTGGTCTCAGGGCTCTTAAGGGACTATGTCCGAATGAAGTAGCCCGGAAGCAACAACATTGTTGCGCACAAAAACAATTCCTCCTTTAGTGTTTACCTGGCCACCTGGATGTGTCGGCGTATTTGGTTCGGTGCCACGACCCACTATTTGCAAAATATATTGTTTGACATCCTTACATTGTCTCAAACTACACTATTTGGCATGTTTGCAAACAATAGGGTAGTGAGAGCACCGATTGGAGAAGGAAAAAACTGAGACATGATATTACGAGAGGGTCCCTACACCAAGGTGTAGGATTGAACGAGATGTCCTTAGGTGCCACAGAGTCCGCGTAGTCACCCGTTGAAGTTGAACGATTTTTTGGTCTCAAGGCTCTTAAGGGACTATGCCCGAACGAAGTAGCCCGGAAGCAACGACATCTCTTCTTGCATGGTACCACAATAAGGCCTCGACCTATATATATATATATATATATATATATATATATATATATATATATATATCTTATATCTAGGGGTACAAAACCTGTAATCGGTACTGGTTAAAATACTTTCCTTAGAATCTCCACCGGTTAATGAAATATGCGGAACCTATGAAGATGAAGGAAAAGAAATTGTTGAATCAGAAATTGAAAGAGAAGAAGAAGATGGTTATGCAATTATTGGTTATTGTGAATACTCACCCAACAAAGATCCTGAATAATCCATAGATGATATGAATAGTTACTCTTGTTTAGTGTTCACCCACTCATAAAAAAATTAATAAGCCTCTTCTTCTACTTCCCAAGCAAAACACTTTAATCCTCAAATGGTGAATCGATAGAAAAAAAAAAAAAAAAAAGAGGAACATCATTTCCTACTTCTATGGGGTCATCCAAGAAGAATCCTAATACTACTTTAGCCAAGACTCCATCTACCTCTTTGAGTAAGTCTCTTGCACCTCCTCTTGTCAAATCGATTTCTATTTCTATTATTCCTAAGAATGAAAATCCTACTCATGTCAAGGATTCCACAGTTCCTAATGTGCCTACCACTTCCTCATATTTTTACATCAGTGACCATTTTAAGAAAGATAAAATTCAAATATCTGAATATGAGTACATAAAAAAACACCCCAAGCATTTTGATAAACTCGTCTAGTTTATCAAAGGAAGTAGTAAAAATACATGTTCCAAGAATCCTACCAACACTAAAGAATCACTTCCCATTCCTAGAACCTTCTTTCCTTAAAATCCTCCTCTTCTAGGAAATAAGAACCTTTCTATCTTTCCTTGTTGGTCAATGGGTATAAATTGAATAATTGCATTATTGACTCGCGCTAGCCGACAAGTTCATGCTTATAAAATTTGCTAACTCTTTTGGTATTACTCTCAAACTGTTATTGGCCATTGCTACTACATGAAAACAAAATAATTACCTCTTTTTGCCCATGTGAAAGATTCTTAAGTAGAATTTTTAGACTTCCCTGACAAGAAAATCAAGATGGAAATACTTTTGGAAGACATGCTAGCTACGTATGGTATATTGTTGAGCCAAAGTTTCTATCATGATATTGGTGGGGATATAAAAATGGATTGGTCATACACCACCATACTCATCAATGGTAAAATGAATAATATCCTTCTGATAAATTAAATTAAATACACAATTCAAAAACCAAATGACCCAAGGGAAGACATCTTATTTCAAGATTCAAGGTATGAAATATTTTTCATGACTTAAGAGGAAAATGATAAGTTTCCCATGTTGATGGAGGAATACACATGCTTCCCTTAATTTATTAACAATTATACCATGCAATGTTGCACCATAGTAACGTTATATTCATATATGTTACACCATAGTTTTTTAATTTTAAATCAAACATACATATAGAACTAATATACATAGAATATACATACATAGAAGGATATCATGTGCAATGAAATCGAATCAAACATAGAAGTAATATCGTTATGAAAACTAACACATGGATATATAATGTATCAAACTAAGTGTGTTGGATGCACGTCTCTGAAAATATAAGTTCATAACATGTGTACATCTCGAACTAAGTGTGTTGGACGCACGTCTCTAAAAATATAAGTTCATAACATGTGTACATCTCGAACTAAGTGTGTCATACATATAGGACCACATGTGGTCACATAAGGCTATATATACAATGTCCTATGAAGAATCATGAACTAGGACCAACTGGCCCATATATATATATATATATATATATATATATATATATATATATATATATATATATATATATATATATATATATATATATATATGTACATCCAGGTCCTATGAATCTAATCATGAAACATCTTCCCTCTCTTCGCCTACTAGAAGTAGCATGTCCACGACCTAGGGATGTAGTGGAGGGAGATGCCACTACGGATTTCATCCATGTGGTCCTAGGCATCTCTAAGCAGGCCTGCAACCTAACCTGCACATTCATAAACAACAAGTTTTTAACACCCAGATTTTTAAAATACATTCAAAATTTAGAAACTTAGAATTTAGTTAAAATGCATGTGAAATCTTACCGCAATGTCATGATCCCTATCAATTTTTCATTGACGTGTGGCAGGGACAACAATAGACTCACGAGGGGTAAGCTACATACAAATAATTAAATTTCAAATTAAATATTTCATGTACAAAATTTGATATTGTAGATTTAAGTAATAAGAAATAATTCTTAAATAAATTTAACAAATTTGAAAAATTGTACCTCAGTTAGTGGATCTGCAGATGTTATGGCAGTATCTATAGCAACCTCCACAGTCTGCATATATGGAGGAGTCTCTCTGGCAGTCATAAGCTATACAAAAAACATGTACAAATCAATATTAATCTACATGACTGCCACATAACAGAGCCAAAGCATAATCCACATGAAATTCCACAATTAGAAACAAAGTGTAAAGAGAAACTAACCTACATAAAAGTCACGTGAGGCGTGCCAGTAGCCTCAATTCCTAGAGCAGATGATGACCCGCCAGGCTCCTGTGTATAAAAGACAAACATATATTAATATGTACATGTACATGTGAAACATTATAATAATAAAAGTGCACAATCAAATGAAATTTGAAATTTAAGTACAACTTGAAACTTACGTTTGTAACATGCTCGATGCAGTAGAAAGCTAGCATGTTGATCTTAGGATGTTTCCTTCACCGGCTCTTGCTATTTAAAATAAAATAAAAATTAGTTTTTACATGTATGTACATGATGTACAATAAAATACATATATATTAAAATCTCAAACATGAATTAAACTATTATATATATATATATATATATATATATATATATAAAAATATTTATTTGACATTTACTCGTGAAAGACCAAGATCCTATGAACCAATTCCAAAAAAATCTCATCATCATCTCATCTAGAGAAAAGAAATCGTGTGATCTAATAAATGATGTCTCACCCCAAAGGCATACAAAGACCTCATGATCCACAGTGGTGTGGTGCGCTAGAACTGGCACCTCCACCAACATCACCAGATGCAATCTGCTCACTATCTTGGGTCAGAGTGTTAGTGAGCTCCCTCAATGCATGTAGTGTGTCAATCTCTGCAACCTCCTTCACTGTAGGAGGGATAACTAAATGTAGTGGGGTTTTGGGGCATGGGGATCCTTGGTTGACATAGTGCACCAGTCTACTTTGTGCAAATCCACCTCCTCGCCCATAAAAATTAGAAAAGTTAAAATAATTTAGGACCTCATTAAGCGCAAACTCATAATATAATTTATTTAAAAAATAAAGAGGAACCTCATTGTTGTTGCATGGTGGATAATCAAAACCATCCACCATCGATCCCATTCTTGATTCGGTCATCGTGGCACCAAAGGATTGGGAACCGTTTGCAAATAGTTTGTGGGGGCATTGATTCTTGGGTCAATAAATAATGCACAAATATGGTCTTTTCCAATTTTTTTGTCTTTTACGGTCGCATGGGATAATTTATCTACATACCACCGCTTATAATCACCTCTAAAGGTATTCCATCCGTCATTCGGTTGGTTACGGAGTCAACTTCGCCAATTAATGTTTGCAATGTGTTGGCTAAAGTCATGCGGGGACGGATTTGTTGCATGATTTTGTCTTATAGTCCGAATAAGGTTCTCAATGACAATTTTATTTTTCAGATTCTTCCAACGACATCGCCTTGTGTTCTGTTGGTTCTGTGGGGGACAAAAGGACCCCAAGAGGCGGATCTATGTTTGGAGGAGAGTTTTGAGGAATGTTTGGAGGGTTTTGACAATTGTTTGGAGGGTTTTGAGGAATATTTTGACGGTTTATAGGATTACAAGCTTGCCAAGCAAGCGACAAAAAAAAATTGAAAAACCCATGAAAATCACAAAAATAACCTAAAATGCAAACAAATTGATCAAAATCGAGGGCTTACCTCTTTGTCTTGGTGGCATGGTTGAAAATATCATGATCCAGAAGTCTGAAGAGCAATTTTTAGGGGGTATTCAAAGCACGAGTGCCAAAGGTCTAGGAGAAATCGCGGTTGGAAAGGAAAAATGGGGAAAATGAGGAGTCGCAGTCTTTTTTTTTGTCTCAGAGGACCGTGATTGCGGTTTTAGGTTCGGAAATCACCGAACCTATAAAAAATTCAATTACAAGCGCGGTTTATAAACATGCAATCATGGTACCTAAATTTCAAGTTTTTATGTCCACCAACTTACTGTACTTACCCATATATGTGGGATTTATTTACTTAGTAGCAACACTTTCAACATGAGCATCATTCACCATGAAACCATT
The DNA here is from genome assembly GCA_018340775.1 of Taxus wallichiana var. yunnanensis. Classification (NCBI taxonomy): domain Eukaryota; kingdom Viridiplantae; phylum Streptophyta; class Pinopsida; order Cupressales; family Taxaceae; genus Taxus; species Taxus wallichiana. Next base: position 157,771,657 of record CM031235.1, on the reverse strand, counting down.
TAGTTTCCATTCAAACATGTGACAATGTACACTACCACCAACCTATGCATCCCCAATGTCAATTCTAGAACAATAGCCATGGCCATTAACACCCACACAATAGGAAGTCCAATTTGCACACTATTAAATATAAGAACTATGTACAACATGAATCTGCATAGAACACGAAAATGTAATTTTCATATAATAATAAGTATGATGTTTCAAATTTAGAAATCCACAAGTACCTTATATTCATTTATCCCATTCATGAAGTCCATTTAATGTATATTGTTGTGTCCATAATTCAACATCTAGTCACATTGTTGAAGAAGATGGAGGCCTAATACAAAAGCTTACTCGTCCTTTTTTCAAATTCTTCATACACAAATAATTTTTACAGAATTTTTGTGAAAAAAATTCTAACTCTATTTGCATCATTTAGCTCAAATTTATATCTTGCTTCTTTCATCCTTCCCCTAAATATAGTGGAGATCATTATTGGTTAAGAAATCATCTCCCTCTCGCATAACCTTTGAACAACGTGAGTTTATCATGGACCATTTCATGATGATTTTTGTGAAAAAAATTGGGGGTAAAGCCCAACAACAACAATATTTCCACCCAATCCTTCAATGCATCACTTATGTGTGGATCCAAACCACAATGAATACCCCTAAATCCATTGGTCTCTTTTCCATTGCAAATTGTTTCCCCCTAATCACTATGGTCTATGATGTTATAAATAATCAAAGTGTGTTCTTGCTTCTTCATCAACACACGAATGGAAAGATAGCATTGACATCCACGACACAAGTTCCTACTTATCTTGAGCCCTCTAATCCTCGAGGCCATATATGCACACCAAAAGTGGTGTTAAACATACATAAATTATGTAGGATATCAAAAATATTCAATTCTTATTTTTAATACAATCTATTACAAGATGCCATATTCACAATATGTATTGGAGAGATTTATCAATCCTAAAAAATTGAGGTCCAATGACAAAGGATTGAATGTACTATCATCAATATGAGAGATGGTAGGATAGTTTGGCCTCTTACATTCATCATTTAGGAAATCGTCTATATGATCACTTCATATCTATGCAACAATATCTTTGTCATTGCTCGAATTGTACTTCACCTCACTCCAATCTAATTCATTGGAAGAGAACTATCGAGGAAGGGGGATTTTTCACTAGAAGATATAACAAACACTTCCACTTGGAATTCATCTATGAAGTGAACAAGCAAAAAAATCCACTTATTAGTTTAGAAACCCATCAACTTATAGAAATTTGATTTTATTTAGATCAAAAATAAAATAGCTTTCCTGTAAGTATTTTAGATGTTAAAATGTAACACCCAATTCAAATTATGCTTAACTAGGTATATAGAGAAATGTTTTTGTGCTCAAGAATAGTATTTCAGTTACTTCATGCAATACTCGATTTAGATTATTTGTAACTTATTATAGAGAGGAATGTTTTTATGTCAAAGTAGTTCCTATAAGTATTTCAATGTGTAATGCAATAACCAATTTGAAGTATGGTTAACCAATTATATGCAGGGATTGATGTTTTTGGTAGAGAGATTGGGTAGCTACTGTATTCTTTTGAGTACTGAGTTGTGATCAAACTTGAGTTAAAATGATTGTTGAGTCAATCATAAGTCAATAGATTTCATCTTGTTTCTACTTATGTAGACAAATTTTCTGTCTCCGTATTTTTTGAGGATTGTGTTTTCTACTTAAGAGATTTTGAGCAAGATTTTGCTAAAAATGGTAGTGGAACTAATCACAAGTGGCCGAAATTCATTTTGTTTTTACTTGTGAAGATATATTTGCAACGAGGACTGGGTTTTGAGCAATATGTGTGTTAAAATGGTAATGGAATCAGTCACTAGTAGATGTAACTGATATAGACTTTATCCACATAGAGAGATTTGACACACGTGTTTTTAAAAATTGATTCTTCTACTAAAGAAATATTTGAGAAAAATGTTGCTTATGAAAGTGGAACCAATTACAAGTAGGTGCATTTCATTTTATTGATTACTTAAGGCTTGGAGGTACCAATAATTTTCACACGAGATCTGATATTTTAAGTATGTTTCAGATGCATAATGCAATGCTCGGTAAGCAATCATTCAGACGGTTCTTAACCATTCTTTTTGTTTCTTGTAGATAAATTCCATGTCTCTATATTCTTTGAGAACTAGGTTTTCTTGGTATAACGCATCTAAGCAAAATTGTGTTTCAATGATAGTGGAACCCATCACAAGTAGGAGGAATTCAATTTTATGTTTATTGTACACCGAGTTGGCTTAATGGTGAAGAACATGTGCTCTTCAAATAGAGGTCACAAGTTCATATCTTGCTGGGAGTGGGTTATGTGCGCCTCATTTGTAGCAAAGTTAGTTGCCTCCCGCATGTGAGTACGAGGTAGTCTCATATGCTATAAGCCGCTTTGCAGACCCAAAAATAGACCGTCGGCATCGTAGACTATAAAATCCAATTAAATTATATATTATTAAATTTTTTAGGATTAGAGGCATCATTGTTTGCTACAAATGTGACTAGATATCATATGTATGTGCGAGGGGATTAAGCCCTAGAAAAACTAAGCAGTTGCCTAGGGCATTAGCAATCGGGGGCACTTAAATCTAAAGATTTCCTTATTAAGCTGTTATTTTTAGAACTTAGCATTAAAACAACTTACCTGAAGATTCATTATTGATTGACTTATTTATTGATATTATTATATGGTAACATAAATTTCATGCATACATATAAAAATGTACTATAATATTTTTGCAATTAAAAAATAACTATGGCATATTTTTGAGCTCATATGATTTTGTTGGTATTGTTACCCATTTTCTAATGTGGCTCTAGATTATGAAGGTGTGTAATTTTTTTAGGAAAAGGTTCATGTATTTTTTATAATGTCACTAGTATAGCCAGTAGAAACAAGTATAATTGAATTAAAGACATTTTTAATTCTCTATTCCTAACTTTTGGGGGAAATTTCTATTATTTTTATGAAGGAATTGGGAGGCCTTGTCCAAATACCATTATTCATAAAACCATGAGAGCTATATAAAGCAAAAAAATCTTTTTGCTCGGAGTTTGAGTCTCATCACCTACTTTATATTGATAAATCAGACTTGCAAACAACCATGTATAAAAGCACCTCTTGCAATTAATTCTCTCGATCCACAAAATATATCTCATCCTTCTATGATAATTTTTAAATTTTATCAATTGTTGTTAATCTTTTTGTATAAAAGTTTCTCTAAATTTGTTATTTATTACGATCCTAATGAAATTTTAACATAAAAGAATGCAAGAAACTTTTATTTAGTTATATGATTGAAAAAATTATTAATTAAAATTTTGAAAAGGGCATCTGCACCAATAATTGCCTAAGGTGCTCCTAACCTTTAATCCGGCTCTATGTATATGAGATCTAATATTTTAATTATTTTTCAATTGCATTATGCAATGCCCAAAATCATTCTCGATGGTGGTTATAGAGTATACTAAAAAAATGAGTCTCGTGTGTTTTATGTTGACATATTTTATGCTTCGCCTTGTTTGAGGAGTAAGTATTCAACCAAAGAAGTTTGCAAGATTCAATGTAGTGCCCACCCTTTTTATTGCATTGTTACATTTATTGACTCATTTCATTTACTAGGTTGTAGATATTGCTTTAGAACTATTTGGATAATATGTGGTTTCATTATGGATTATTGACATTGATATAATACTATTTAAGCATTATGTGGTTTTTTCGTAAATTACTCTTATGAAATAGGTGGTGTTTGAGGCACGTTGTGCCAATAGAATGTTGTGATACATATTACTAGTTTCTTGTACCAGCGCAATTATGGATTTAGAAGGGTGCGACTTAGATTTATTAGATATATGATGGATGACTGACGAATCTATTTCATATTGTGACCATTAATTATGATGATTCTTCTTTGGATGTTATCATGGAATAACTTGGATGAATTCTATGTTTTGATCTACTATAGAAACATATGTAACATTTTGGATAGTTATCACATTTGGATGTTGGTTGCTTTTGGGTTTGGATTGTCAATCATAAGTGAAATAATTATTGATTGTTGTATAGTTGGAATGAATATCCATGATTGATTTGGTTTTCATTATATTGGATTATTTCTTTGATTTATTATTTATCGATCAGGTATGTTTAATGTGTGAATTGAGTTTGCAGATTACAGTCACGCGAGGAGAACGTGGGTTTTGAGTTACATCTCAAGTTGCACATGTGGTGATGGGCCGAGTCCTTTAGCCATGCATGATCTTTGTGTAACCTTGTGTGTATGTGGCGTATTCATTGGCGGGACACCATTGGTGATTCCTAATTTATCGATGTTATTTTTAAATTTGTTAAGCCTTGTACTACACTTGTTTAAGGACCTAATGGTCCCCACTTGCATTAGTGATGTTATTATGTTAGTAATCTTATGGTTAGTGGTTTGGGACGACCTAATCATTATTTTTGTGGGCCCCACCACCTCTTCCTTTGAGCCACTTTACCCAATCTCGAATTTGGGCTAAAAGTGGCATTTGTAAGGGTTTTTTTTCTCATTAGGGGTCTCCTTACTTTGAAATAGACCCCTTCGACCCTACCTATGGGTAGGGGGTCTCTTTCAAGGTCAAATGGGATTTTCCTCCCATTTGATCCCTCTCTTATCACCATCTTGTAAGTATGTTGATTTGTGAGCTTTCTCAAAAGTTGAAGTGTGTTGGCTTATTGGCATTTTAGGAAATTTGGGAGTTTCTTCCAAAAACTTTTTGTTTTATAGTTTATTGGGATTTTGGAATTTTTTTGGATAATGAGATAGGTGACACATGTCACCCTCTCATTTTGTGATATTTGGAGTTTGATTCTTCTTTTTATACCTCCTCATGGAGAGGGGTAGGAACTTTTGCTTGTCATTTTTATTATGAGAGTTGGAGAAAGTTTGGAGCTAGGAGCTTAGAGCTTGAAGTGCTTGGATTGTTTTGGAGAGGGATAGCTTTGTTTTGAGGTAGGCCTTCATGCCTCTCATTTTTTCTTTCTTTAGTATTTTTTCAAGAAAAATGATTGTTTGAATATTGTATGCTTGCATGTTGTTGTGGGTGTCATTGTAAATCTTGTTTGCTTGCATTTTCTCCATCCATCCTATTTGAGGTGGATTTTTGAATTGTAGGGGAAGAGGGAGGAATGACCCTCTTACACCATATGGCTTGATGGGCAAGCCATGATGGTCTTTATTTTATTTCCTCCTCATATGGTTTGATGTGGAAGATGATTGTTCATATGGTTTTAGCCTCATCTTCCATCCTTGTGAAGGAAACTATCTCATGTTTGAAAATGGTTTGAAAATACTTACAAGGAGGAGGGCTTGGATTTTGAGATGGAGTGATAAGGTGGGATATTTGATGATTATGAATATTCATTTATTGTTCCTATGGTTGGTTCCAAATGGCTTATTATGGGCTCTTTGCCACTCTTCCCCTTAGAGGAAAACATGGAGTTCTCCTCTTGTGATGTTGGTGTTCTTTTTCATTGTTTTGCGTTGAAATTATGTGTGTGTTTGTCACCCTTTGTGTTCCCTTGTGAAATTTTAAGGCATGCATTCTCTCTCTCCCATGGGTTTGGAGGGATGCTAGCATGTCCTCCATTGGTGGATTTGACATGTGATGATGCCATTTGGTTGGGTGGAAAATCGAGCCTCTTTCTCTTGTGCTTTGAAGACTTTCATATGGATTGAAAGCTTGGAAAATATGTTTGGAGCATGGAAAAAAAATTTTGAAAATTTGGCATGTTGTTCCCCATTTTGGGAGGCTTGTCCACTTGCATTTTAAAAGTATTGTTTTGTAGTGGTGAAGTATTATCTTATCATTTTATCTTCTCTCTTGAGAAGAAGTCTTGTAATCTTGTAAACTAGATTCCACATTTGGTGGAAGGATCTATATATACATGTGAGTGGTACTTTTGTATTCTTGTTAGTAGAATCTTAGAAATTTATATTACATATTTTAAAAAAGAAGAATCTAGGGAAGTTAATTTGGATTTGAAAAAAGAAATACATGGTTATTGTGTTATCACTTGTTGTAATGAGGTGAATGTTTAAGCTAATATGGAGTTATTCTTGGTTGTAAAATGGGCTATGTGAAAATAATTTATTGTAATATGGAGACCTCTTGTTAATAAAGAGGGTTTACCTTCTTTTTGTAATCTATTGGGAAAAGAAAAGAAAATGAATGTGATTTTTAAGTAAACGTATTTGAGTTTTTGAAAAGAAGTTTCTTTTAAACCTAAATTTCTTAATGCTATGTTAGTAAGGAAAAATTTAGTTGAGATAAGTTTACAAATTGGCAAACAAGAGAATAAATAAAAAGGGGCTTAATGGGTTAACTAGTAGCCTAATACTTTTGGGAATACATTAGGAAGAAGACCTTTTAAATCTGAATTTTTTGAAAGTTAGTGAATTAACTAAAAATTGTTATTTCCTCTTGAGTTATATATATATATATATATATATATATATATATATATATATATATATATATATATATATTCTCTTTTTACATGCCCTTGTTTTAGTATTAGGATTGTTAAAGGAAAGTAATTTTCTTGTTATTTTACATAGTGTAGTATGTGTTGATGTGTAATCATAAGCACCGTTGAATGTCTGTAACTCGATAGGTTAAAAATCTCAAGTGTGATTGCATAACATGGAGCTTTTCCCAAAGTGTGGGACTTTGAAATCGAAAGCTCTCTGGATGAAGGCTAGTTCCTATTCCTCTGTTCAGGTGCACACATACAATTTGTAGAGGATCTACTCTAAAACCTACTCTAACTTGCCAAGGAGACAAGGTTAAGAAGATGCAAGAAAATAAACCTAAATTAACAGAGGTGATGCACCAAAGGAATGTTGAACACCTGCTTTGCAATTAAACACAAACCATTAAAAGTGTAATACAACCACCATGCACAGATAACTGGATTGCAATGAGAGATCAAGAAGATACAATGAACATAAGAGAGGGTTGAAATCATCCACAGACTTATTTTTATTGCTCCAAGAATTTGATATAGTCCATTACAATGGCCAAGAGGCACAAACTTGCATTACAATTTGAAATGGGAGGTTTGAACTCCACAAATTCACTTGTAGATTAGAGAAGAAGGGAGGGTGCAAGGAAAAATTATCCAACCTTTTGAAAAATGCCCCTCCTCTATAATATATACGAAGAATGGGAGAAGGAGATAGAAGAAATCCGAATTCTTGCTCCAACCACCCAAGAAATGCATTGAATTTTCCCTACAAAATGATGGGTTCCATGACAAAACCCATGCCTCCATGTATTGTTCCTTGTTGGGCAAGAAAGGAAGCCCATACCTCATTAATGGTGGTAGGTGAGAAACCTAAGACACCCCAAAAATGGTGAACTATATTTTTCATTTTTAAGAACTTAGTCCCACTAATTTAAATATATCCATTCGTAGTTGAGTAGCAAACGTCGAGAGATTTCAAAAATTCCTCTCTTGCTCAAATCCAAGCTCCCAGTCAAAAGTTATGGCCATCTGAAGGTCGAGGTGTCATTTTGCAAAAATGGCGGGTTCTTGATCTGTCACTTTTTGAGTCCAAATGCATGCAACCTCGAAATCCCAAAATTCAGACTTTTAGACATTTTTATTTAAGAGAAAAAACACTTTTCATCCACCAAATTTACTTGAGAGTTCTGAAAGTCTAAAACCCGTAAAATACGAAATTTAGGACTTTTGGAATTCAAATTTTGGACATTTCGAAGAATTTTTTCATTTTGCACTTGAGAATTTCTAAAACCCGAAAGTAGTTGTAGAAATTTTAGACTTTTAGACTTTGGGATTGGGAAATAATTTTCGAACGATTTTTCTATTTTGCGCCTGAGAATTTCCAAAATGTGTCCGAAAGTCGAAAGTCCAAAATTTTAGACTTTCGAACTAGAAGAAGAAAATTAACTTCAAGATTTCGCACTTTTACTCTTTTTGCACTGAGAATTTCCAAAACATGAAAGTCTGAAATTTTGGACTTTCAGACTTCGGGATTTCAAAATTTTTTTACTCTTTTTTCCATTTTCGACATTTTAAGAATTTCGAAACCCGAAAACCCGAAAGTCCAAAATTTGGGACTTTCGAACTTCAGGATTTCAGACTTTTTTACTCTTTTTGTCGTTTTGCGCCAAAGAATTTCCAAAAATTGAAAACTTCAGGATTTTCTCCATTGTTTTCCTCTTGAGCTCTGATCTTCTTTGACATTTCCATTGGCCATTGATTTTCCGCCCTTGCATTGCCATGATGATTCCGTCTACAACCTGAATTTGAAAATCACCTGTGAGCTCGCATGATCGAACCAACCCTTCAATTTTCTCCTGTGCAAGGTCGTGTTTGATCAATTTTGCCCAAGATAATAGTATGTTTTAAAAGAAATCAAACTCTTTGATTTTTAAGGCTAGTAAGATTGTTTTACTTATTTCTTCATCCTGGATAAAAAAAAATTACTTGGGTTTTCTAAGTCAATGTATTTGAATACATAGGGAAAATAAGTTGTTTTTTTCAATAGAAGTAAGAAAATTTTAACTTAATCTTCCTTATAACCAGCGTTTTCTTATAAGTGCATATTGAAAAATGTTTGTCCTATTGGGTATATATATAATTTCTACTTATCAATGTTTTAGTAAAAATGCATTTATATATAATATTAATTATATATATATATACAAATATAGACGCATACTTCTGAAAAAGTGTTTTTTTATAACCAAATAAAAGGAAACCGATTTGTTTTAAGGTAATAAATAAACCTAAAAAAAGTTTTGGGAGGAGCGGCCTCCCCCTCTACTGCACCTTGGATTGTGTGGTGTGGCCGCGGCCACACCACACCCCCACACTCTCCTCCCTAAACATGCAACCACGCCACCCCCTTTAAACCTCTATACACACAGTTTAGAATGCCCATTGCCGCGGCTCCATAAAACCCTGCACGGTGATTAAATCCACCACTCTTTTATATATATATATATATATATATATATATATATATATATATATTATGTATGTAACTCGAAATCTGAGATTTTTGTAAAACAAAAACATACAAGAAAGGGATCTTGCAAATCCCAATTGAGAAGAAACGGAAATTATAAGGGGAATTCTCCCTTTCTCTGTAAATTTAGAACAAAAAAAAGAGGAAATGAAATTCCCAAACAAATACAATATAGATACGTGTTTGGACTCAATATTGCCTCCATTGTCTTCCATCTCCTTCCTCCATCTTCGTCCCTATAAAACCTGTGTAAATTGAGGAAACAAAAATGAAATAAAAGATATAAAGCAAACATAAGAGAGGATTAGGGTTTTTAGGAAATATCTAAGATCAAGGGTAGAGAATAGAAGAATCCAAGGGCTCGATTTGACCCTCCAACTTTTAATTTTATGGAAATAGGTAAGTATTTAAATGGGTATTGAGTAAATAAGTAATATAATGGGAACCTAAGGAAATGTTTGTAGTCCATGGTGAGCATTAAATATTAATGTGGTTTTCAAGAAAATTGTTTTAATAAATAAATATGTAGTATGTGTTATTTTATTTACTTATGGGACATGGAAAATGATAAAATATGAGATTGGGACTTATAAAAATAATTAAATAAATAAGCATTCGACGAGTTAGTATGGTAGCCGAATGGACCTTTTTGAATTTAAAGTTAATACAATGGGATTTTTACCCAAGAAAATCATGGGAAATAATAAATAGTATGAATAAGTTTAATTGTTGATAGTAGTACAACCCCGATTAACTATTAATAAATAATATGTAGCTTTTAAAAAAATTCTGGAATTTTCTAAGGCTTGTGTTATGGTTTTAGTGTGTCAAAATGTGGTCAAAATGGGGCATTACAGTTGGTATCAGAGCTCGGGTTCCAACACCGGGCACACTAGGTATGATCGTGTAATAGATTAATAAGTTTGGTTTGGTTTGGTTTCTCATTTGACGAAAACGTTTCCGTTAAACTTATTCACTTCCTTCCTATGTTGTTCTGAATGTTGTAACGAGGTGTTGGATGTCGCACATCTAAAACAATCACTTTTGAAGCATTGTTCTACTCTTAGGATGTGATTTTTTATCAAATACCATATTAGGTGGGAAATTTTGAGAAATGGAACAATGGGGGTGATTGGAATGTAAGTTTTGTTCAAATATCTATTCTAAAACACTTTGTAAAAGTTAGAAAAAAAGTCATTCAAAAATAACATGCAAAATGGCTTTGTGACTCCCGTAGTGGAGATCGTTTAGGATGGTCATGTTCTCTAGTGACATGGGATGTCACAAAAAATTTAAACCCAATTTATAAGATCATTTGATCATTTAGTTGAAGGCATTTTGATCCATGTTGATCGCATTGTTGTATGGGACAACAACTAAAATCTAAGAAATTTGTTTCGATATTGACCCATGGTTTAGGGAGCTTTAGTAGGAAATTGAAATCTACCACTTCTAACCTTTAGTATTTTCCATCTCAATTGGTTGCAATAATTGGTTTTGAGAAAATGGATTTGGGAGCTAGTTTTTCAAGCGTGTTTTGGAGGCCTCTAGTGTTTGTCACAAAAACAAACTAGTCAATCACATAAATTAGCTCAAAAATGAGGTCATAACTAGAGTTTTAGTTATCAGAATTATATTTTTAAGTTACATCAGATTCTATATATATATATAGAGAATAGATGAGAGTTGATAGAAAATTTTTGAGTTGTGAATCTTGTTTTGAAACCCATTTTGTAGCCAATTTCACTAAAAATCTGTTGAAATGCAATAGCAAAACTTTAATAGTTGGCCCCGAGAAGGTGCTTCTAGTTCGAGATTCATTCACTAGTTTTGGGTGTTGTATGTATTGTTTTAACTCCCTATATAATAGAGAATTGGTTGGATGTGTTTGTTTTACCATTTGGTATTTGGTATTTGTTTGGTAGGCCCTTTTTGTAGCCATTTTGGCTAGATCGTAGAATAGAGAAAACTGGGTCTTTTGACCGTTTAACGTTTAGGACAACCTTGGAGGGTGCAAGATTTTATAATATGATTATCATGATGTTTTATGTGTGTTCTAGGTTAAATTTATGACCTTGAAAAATTTGATGCTACGAGGCATTTTGGGTGCTAACTGCTTTGGTATAGTTTGGTCATTTTGGACACCATACGTAGTCATGGTTGTTTTGCAAATAATTAGTGTTTGATATAAGAGTGTAGAATTTTCCTTGATCTAAGGAATATGTTTTGGGTGTTTGGTTAGTTTGGAATTTTCCTCTTTGATTGATTTGTTATTTTTGGGAAACTCACTCGCAATGTTAAGGGCACCACATTTAAACCTAACAAAACCCTTTTGGTATGGGCGTGAAATAAATAATTGTACCTTGTTGTAGAACAACCTAATAAGGAAAATGGTCTTCCACATCTTAAAATTTCATTATTATGAACTAGAATAATTTTCACTCCTCGTGTATACGTTACTAATCTCAATTTTATAACTCTCTTTATAAGAAAATTTACCAAACAACCTTATAACCTTCCTTTTTTTTTGAAAGTGTATTTCTAAATTTAGCATACTTGGATGAAAATGTTTGCTAATGTAAACTCCTCTAACTTGTCTCTAAACAATATATGATAAGGGGAAAGGATTTTAGTGTCTTTTTATATGATGGTTTTACATGAAGTGATATTTCATAGTTATTTTATCCTCTTCTAGTAAACTAAGAATCCATTGAGCTATTAGAAACCAACTCTAGTTTTCACAACTTAAAATTCTCATCAAATCCTCAAGTATAACATTTGGAATTAGCTTTGGTAATGTTCAAGTTATTTTAACCCTTCTTGAGCTCAAAAGCCCATTTTCATACTATGATCATTTACTAAGTTTTGGTGCAATGTAACTTGGTTAAATCATTTTACCTTAGAAGTACACTTGTGATAATAACCCTTCTCAAATTGGTTAGAATGTTATTAAATAATCATGTTTATGACACTAAGACTTATGTGTAGAAATCATGGAATCACCCTCTCCCTCTTACCTTATCTCATAGATAGAAGAACAATGATTATGTGAAAATAACAACTCTCTCTCTCTCTCTCTCTCTCTCTCTCTCTCTCTCTCTCTCTCTCTCTCTCTCTCTCTCTCTCTCTCTCTCTCTCTCTCTCTCTCTCTCTCTCTCTCTCTCTCTCTCTCTCTCTCTCTCTCTCTCTCTCTCTCTCTCTCTCTCTCTCTCTCTCTCTCTCTCTCTCTCTCTCTCTCTCTCTCTCTCTCTCTCTCTCTCTCTCTCTCTCTCTCTCTCTCTCTCTCTCTCTCTCTCTCTCTCTCTCTCTCTCTCTCTCTCTCTCTCTCTCTCTCTCTCTCTCTCTCTCTCTCTCTCTCTCTCTCTCTCTCTCTCTCTCTCTCTCTCTCTCTCTCTCTCTCTCTCTCTCTCTCTCTCTCTCTCTCTCTCTCTCTCTCTCTCTCTCTCTCTCTCTCTCTCTCTCTCTCTCTCTCTCTCTCTCTCTCTCTCTCTCTCTCTCTCTCTCTCTCTCTCTCTCTCTCTCTCTCTCTCTCTCTCTCTCTCTCTCTCTCTCTCTAAAAATAAAATAACTTAGTCTCGATTTCTCTCTTGGTTGGGTGAGATGGTTTACCAATGCTAGTGTTAGTGTAATGACCATGTAATTATAAATAAATAATATGGTATAATATATGAATAAATGATTTATAATATATATATATATATAATATATATATATATATATAATTATATATATTTATGTAATTATACCTTATAAACAACAATAAAATCATGTGAAATTATATGTAAATGGGAAAACTCATAGAAATATGTATTTAAACAACCTTGGTTGAAAAAATGTTATCATTTTTTACCCCTTAAAATCTAAAATTGAGGTGATCATAAGTTATAGTTTCAAATGAAATAAGTGATGTTTATTATTCTTAGTTATGTGATGTTCATCTAATATAGGTTACACACTAAATTGTTGGTCTTATGTAAGTAACTTAGGCATTGTGTTGTCATTCCTAAGTTCTAGATGAGAAAGTAATGTGAATAATCAAAGGTTGTAATGGTCTCACAAATTAGATATGCCTTTGGCTACTTGACTCTTAGGAGACTCTTGTGTAAGATTTATTTCACATTAGAAAACTCTTAGTAACTTATTATAAGATAAATGGTGTAACCCCTTATTGTGAGGACTAAGAATAACAATTATCTATTCTTTCCACCTACCTTGGGTGAAGATGTCCTTTGTTATCAGTAAACCCTAGTTAAGAAATGTGAATTTGGAGTTGGATGAGACTTATGTTGTTTTGGGAAACTCTTAAAACGCATGGCCCCATTGATTTTACCACTCAATAGGGTGGAAAAATTTAAGTTCTTTGTATGAAATAGATTCACCCTCTAGTTAAGAAGTATATTTATATACATCACTTTCAACCTAAAGGGACTTTAGTGACCAAAATAAATGTTGAGTTAAAGTTAACATAAATTCCATATTTTGAGAAGTGTTAGGCTATACCTTTCCCTTAAAGGAAAATGTGTATTGACCTCTTGAACTCTTGAGGAAGGTATGAATGGAAAAGTTTTTGTATCCATCCAAGTTATAATTTTGTAATTTACATAGTATCTTGATAGGTTTTGGAAACATCCTTTTGAATGTATTTTTTTCTCCTAACTCATTCATATATTCTCTTTGGTTATAGTGATAAAGAAAATATAAATTTAAGTAAACTTTTCATATGTCTTATTGAATTGAAAATTTTTTGTTTGTTGTTTCATTAAGGAATTATGGCTTTTTTGGGGTGTAGAAAGTTTGAAAATTGATTTTATCATGGTGAAAACTTAGGTAAAATTTTTAAACAATAATAAATTAAACTATCCCTTATGGGTTTTCTAAAGAAAATTTTGAACCGAAATTGAGATGTTCTAGAAAATGGTACATGTTATGGAAACCTTGAAACCAAACTAGAAAATCAATCCTAACTTGATGGTTGGCTATATATTTCACCCATAATTTATTGGTACTATCACTATGTGAACATAAAAATAATTGTCAAATCAAGTCATCACCCCTTTATTATGCTTGGTATTATGTGAATCTTCATCTTGACCCCTTAATGAATAATGTAGATGTTAGGACCAATTTGGAGAGTCTTGTGAACCATTTTCCAAATTTTAAAGTTAATTGTGAGCTAGAAGGTGAAACCACATGTAAACTTGAAAAAAATTTTCTCTCTTCTTGTGTGGTATTTGTGGCACCTTGGATGGTTTTCATGAGTGGGCTCGTACACATCAAGTATGCATAACTTGTTAACCCTTTTGAAATGACCATTATGTTCCTTGGCTCACCCATCAATAGTTTCCTTTAAATGTGGACCTTATGTTGTACATCCACTTATGTGGAACCTTTTTGGGAAGTTAGATGATGATGCAAATGAATTTTTTGGAAGCTACAATTTCCCTTGATTAATATTCTCCTATTTGAAATACACTTGAATTTGAACCATGTTATATTTAGTGAGGCATGTTTGTTGAGACAAAAAAAAAATATAGTTCCCTTAAAGAGACCGTAATGTTGGACATCCACTTACGTGTGACCATGTAGGGGTTTTAGACAATGATGTTAATAAAAAATTTCCTTGGAAGCTACAACTTTCTTTAATTAAATTACTCTAAATGAGAGAAACACTTAGTAGTACAGACCAAGTTTGAATTGGTGGGACATGCTTGTTGTGACTAAAACCACATGATATGACATGATACCTCGTGAGGTCATATCCCTATCTCATCCAGTGACTTCTAGGAGGAATTCTAATCTTAGAGAGGGGATGTAGTGCCCACCCCTTTCTTGCATCGTTACATTTACTGACTCATTTCATTTACTAGGTTGTAGATATTGATTTAACACTATTTGGATAATATGTGGTTTCATTATGGATTATTGACATTGATATAATATTATTTAAACATTATATGGTTTTGTCATAAATTACTCTTATGACATAGGTGGTGTTTGAGGCACATTGTGCCAATAAAATGTTGTGATACATATTACTAGTTTCTTGTACCCGCACTATTATGGATATTAAAAGGATGCAACTTAGATAGATTTTACTAGATATATGATGGATGAATGATGAATCTATTTCATATTGTGACCATTAATTATGATGATTCTTCTTTGGATGTTATCATGGAATAATTTGGATGAATTATATGTTTTGATCTACTATAGAAACATATGTGACATTTTGGATAGTTATCTTGTTTGGATGTTGTTTTGGATTTGGATCAATCATAAGTGAAATAATTATTGATTTTGTATAGTTGGAATGAATATCCATGATTGATTTGGTTTTCGTTATATTGGATTATTTCTCTAATTTATTATTTATCGAGCAAGGTATGTTTAATGTGTGAATTGAGTGTGCAGATTACAAGTCACACAGGAGAACGTGGGTTTCAGAGTTGCATCTCAAGTTGCACAAGTGGTTGACTGGGCCGAGTCCTTTAGCCATGCATGATCTTTGTGTAACCTTGTGTGTATGTGGCGTATTCATTGCGGGACACCATTGGTGATTCCTAATTTACCTATGTTATTTTTAAATTTGTTAAGCCTTATACTAAACTAGTTTAAGGACCTAATGGTCCCCACTTGCATTAGTGATGTTATTATGTTAGTAATCTTGTTGTTAGTGGTTTGGGACCACCTAATCATCATTTGGGTGGGCCCCACCACTCTCTTCTTTGAGCCACTTTACCCAATCTCGAATTTGGGCTAAATGTGGCATTTGTAAGGGTCTCTTTTCACATTGGGGTCTCCTTACACTGAAATGGACCCCTTGGACCCTACCTATGGGTAGGGGGTCTCTTTTCAAGGTCAAATGGGATTTTACCTCCCATTTGACCCCTCTCTTGTCACCATCTTGTAAGTATGTTGATTTGTGAGCTTTCTCAAAAGTTGAAGTGTGTTGGCTTATTGGCATTTTAGGAAATTTGGGAGATTACTTCCTAAATGTGTTTTGTTTTATATTTTATTGGGATTTTGGAATATTTTTTTGGAGAATGAGATGGGTGACACATGTCACCCTCTCATTTGTGAGGATTTGGAGTTTGATTCTTCTTTTTATACCTCCTCATGGAGAGGGGTATGGAATTTTTTTGCATTTTTACTATGAGACTTGAGGAAAAAGCTTGAGCTATGGAGCTTGATCTTGAGTGCTTGGATTGTTTTGGAGAGGGATATTGTTTTGAGGTAGGCCTTCATGCCTCTCATTTTTTCTTTTTAGTATGTTGTGTAAAAGAAAAATGGTTGTTTTGGATCTTGAATGCTTGCATGTTGTTGTGGGTGTCTTTGTAAATCTTGTTTGTTCTTTATTTTCTCCATCCATCCTATTTGATGGTGGATTTTGGAATTATAGGGGAAGAGGGAGGAAAGACCCCCTCTTACACCACATGGCTTGATGGGAAAGCCATGATGGTATTTATTTTATTTCCTCCTCATATGGTTTGATGTGGAAGATGATTGTTCATATGGTTTGAACCTCATCTTCCATCCTTGTGAAGGAAATTATCTCATGTTTGAAAATGGTTTGAAAATCCTTACAAGGAGGAGGCTTGGAGTTTGGGATGGAGTGATAAGGTGGGATGTATGATGATTATGAAGATTATTTTTAGTGTTCCTATGGTTGGTTCACAATATGTCTTATTATGGGCTCCTTTGCCACTCTCTTCCCTTAGAGGAAAACATGGAGTTCTCCTCTTGTGATGTTGGTGTTCTTTTGGTTGTTTTGCATTGAAATTTGTGTGTGTATTGTCACCCTTTGTGTTCCCTTACTTGTGAAATTTTGAGGCATGTATTCTCTCTCTCCCATGGGCTTGGAGGGAGGCTAACATGTCCTCCATTGGTGGAGATGGCATGTGATGATGCCATTTGGTTGGGTGGAAAACCAAGTCTCTTTCTCTTGTGCTTTGAAGACTTTCATATGGATGTGAAAGCTTGGAAAATATGTTTGGAGCATGGAATAAAAATTTGGAAAATTTGGCATTTTGTTCCCCATTTTGGGGAGGCTTTTCCACTTGCATTTTAAAAGTATTGTTTTGTAATGGTGAAGTATTATCTTGTCATTTTATCTTCTCTCTTGAGAAGAAGTCTTGTAATCTTGTAAACTAGTTTCCACATTTGGTGGAAGGTTCTATACATGTAAGTGATAATTTTTTATTCTTGTCTAGTAGAATCTTGGAAATTTATATTACATCTTGTAAAAATTCTAGGGAAGTTATTTTGGATTTGATAAATAAAATAAAGTAAAATACATGGATTATTGTGCTATCACTTGTTGTAATGATGTGAATGTTTAAGCTAATATGGAGTTATTCTTGGTTGTAAAATGGGCTATGTGAAAATAATTTATTGTAATATGGAGACCTCTTGTTAATGAAAAGCGTTTACCTTCATTTTGTAATCTATTGGGAAAAGAAAAGAAAATGAATGTGGTTTTTAAGTAAACGTATTTGAGTTCGTTGGAAAAGAAGTTTCTTTTAAACCTCAATTTCTTAATGTTATGTTAGTAAGGAAAATTTAGTTGATCTTGTTACTAGTTGGGAAACAAGAGAAGAAATAAAAGGGGGCTTAATGGGTTAACTAGTAGTCTAAGACTTTTGGGAATATATTAGGAAGAAGACCTTCTTTTTAAATCAATTTTTTTAAGTTAGTGAATTGACTAAAAATTGTTATTTCCTCTTGAGGAAAGTAATTTTCTTGGTATTTTACATGGTGAATTATGTTTTAAAAAAATTAAACTCTTTGATTTTTTGAGGTTAGATAAGATTGTTTTTTTTATTTCAAAAAAAGACTTTTTAGTTGGGTTTTCTAAGTCAATGTATTTGAATACATAGGGAAAATAAGTTTTTTTCAATAGAAGAAAGAAAATTTTAACTTAATATTCCTTATAACCCATTTGTTCTTATAAGTGTATACTTTTGAAAAAAATTTGTCCTATTGGGTATATATATATATGCACATACTTCTAAAAATAGCGATTTCTATAACCAAATAAAAGGAAACTTATTTGTTTTAACGTAATAAATAAATTTAACAAATAGTTTTGCGGGGGAGCGGCCTGCCCCCACCCCCTCCATTGCACCTTTGATTGTGTGGCGTGGTCGCGCCACACCACACCCCTACACTCTCCTCCTTGCGCCTATAGCCATGCCACCCTCCAAACCTCTACACACATCACCTGTAATTCCCATGGTCGCGGCTCCATTAAACCCTACATAGTTGATTAAATTTGCCACTCTTTTGCATATATATATGCAACTTGAAATCTGGGATTTGTGTAAAATTAAAAACATACAAGAGAGGGGATCTTGCAAACCCCAAGTTGAGAAGAACAAGAAATTATGAGGGGATTTCTCCCTTTCTCTGTAAATTTAGACCCAAAAACAAAGAGGAAATGAAATTGCCAAACAAATACAATAGAGATTTGTGTTTGGACTCAATATTGCCTCCATGGTCTTCCATCTCCTTCGCCATCTTCCTCCTCGCAATACTGTGCAAATAGAGGGAAAAAAATGAAATAAAAGATATAAAGAAAACATAAGGGAGGATTAGGGTTTTTCATAAATATCTAAGATCAAGGGTAAATAATAGAATAATCCAAGGCCTTGGATTTGACCCTCCAACTTTTAATTTTATGGGAATAGGTAAGTATTTAAATGGGTATTGGGTAAAGAATTGATATAATGGGAAACTAAGGAAATGTTTATAGTCCATGGTGAGCATTAAATTTTAATGTGGTTTTCAAGAAAATTATTTTAATAAATAAATATGTAGTATGGGTTATTTGATTTACTTATGGAACATGGAAAATGATAAATTATGAGATTGGGACTTATAAAAATAATTAAATAAATAAGCATTCGATACGAGGTAGTATGGTAGCGAATGGACCTTTTGAATTTAAAATTAATACAAGGGGATTTTTGACCTAGTGAAAATTATGGGAAATAATAAACAATATGAATAAGTTTAATTATTGATAGTAGATACGACCTGCAATAAATAATATGTAGTTTAAAAAATTGCCAAGTTTTTCTAAGCCCGTGTTATGGTTTTAGTCTCACAAAATGGGGCATTACATTCAAAGGTAGTAGAACCAACCATAAGTAGGTGAAATTCATTTTATTTTTACTTTCAGGCTTGGAGCTATCCATGTTTCTGAAATACATGACTTAAACACTTCAAGGATATGAGATCTCGGTGTTTTTCTAGAGTACACGGATCGATATTAAGTCATCTATCTCGTATGCTTTAAAGGATGCCCATACTCTGCTCAAAAGCTTCATTTTAAGAATAAGTAGGGAGGATTCTCACAAAGGTTGGGGAAACTAGTTTTTCTTCGTTGATTATGTTTGCTTGAAAGCTTGTAAAACCTTTCCAACAAATCCATTGTGTGCATTTTTTTATAGCCGCTATGTTTTATGAGGCCGCATTTCTTATGGTATTATGTTAAACAGTTTACTTGTCTTTTCTATGCTTCCACATCTCATGACTTTTTTTCAATACAATGCTAAAAATCTCCCTTCCATGGCATTTTGTCAAACAGTTTACATGCCTTGTCTATGCTTCCACAACTCACCTACAATTTTTTCAATGCATTACTAAAAATCTCCCTTCCATAGAATTATGTCAAATAGTTTACATGCCTTGTCTATGCTTCCACAACTCACATACAATTTTTTCAATGCATTGCTAAAAATCTCCCTTCCATGGCATTTTGTCAAACAATTTACATGCCTTGTCTACGTTTCCACAACTCACATACAATTTTTTAATGCATTGCTAAAAATCTCCCTTCCATTATGTTTTGATAACTATTCATGCCTTGCTCCAAAGTGCCATTTTAACATAGACCTAGGATGTTGGCAAAGATTACAAATTTTGACTTTACATCTACCATTTGATTTTGTATAGATTTTAAATCCTTTTCAATAAATCTATTTTGATATATATGTTGGATAGATCTTACTGGATCAAAAATCCACCATGAAATCATGTCATTTCAGAATCAACACCCCACAAACACTCAAGGTTGTTGGGTTTGTGAAGAAACAAAGGATGAAAATATTAATTGACTCAGGAAGTACTCATAACTTCATCAATCATAAGTTGGCCATACACTTAAATTGCTTCATTTATCCAGCACTAGAGTTTCAAGTCATGGTTGCAGATGGAGGTAAAGTTAGTTGTTCAAGAAAATTCCATAAGATTAAGCTATATATGGGAGATTACCTACTAGATGACCCCATATCTTTCATTTCAATGGGAGGAGCAGAAATTGTATTAGGGTCCGATGGCTTACTACTTTGGGAACTATTGAGATGAAATTTCAGGATTTTTTCATGTGGTTCCATTATAAAGGAATGACTTTTGAGATGCATGGAATGAAGGAAAAATCTCCACAGTTGATAAGTTCTCATGAAATTTAGAAAATGTTTGTGCCACAATTATTCTCAATAGAATCTCAGCCATCAAAAGGCCCTATACCATTAGATTTATAGGTCATTATTAATGATCACTTTATTTTGTTTGGGGATATGTTGAAAGGGTTTCCACATAAAAGAGATCACAATCATATTATTCAGCTTAATACCAGAAACCAACCACCCAACATTTGACCTTATAGGTACCCTTATCTCCAAAAGAGTGAGATTGAGAAGATGGTATAACAAATGCTAGAAGCAATTACTATTCTTCGTAGTCATAATGCTTACTCTTCTCTAGTGGTGATGGTCAGAAATAAGGATGAATCTTGTCACATGTGTCCAAACTACAGGGAGGTCAAAAATACACAGTGAAAGATAAGTATCATATTCCTATCATTGAATATTTGTTAGATGAATTACATGGTGTTGTTTATTTTACAAAATTATATATTCAACAGGATACCATCAAATAAGAATTTGTGATGAATATATTCATAAAACAACATTTAGGGAACAAAAGGGCCACTATGAATTTTTCAATCAATGACATTTAAAACACATGAGGGCCGCTATGAATTTCTAGTAATTTTCCGAGTTTGACGAATTCAATCTTTTAGATATTTTTCCAGAAGTTTTTCTTGGTATTCTTTGATGATTTATTAATCTAAAACAAGACTTGGTAGGAACATTTACAACATGTCAATAAAGTATTTAACACTCTTGAAAAACAACACCTTTATGTCAAGCCCTCCAAATGTGTTTTTGGGGTAAGATAGGTAGAATACTTGGGTCATATTATGTCTCATGAAGGTGTAAAATTGGATCCTCATAAGATACAAGCCATGGTGGATTGGCCAGTTCCTAAAACCCTTAAAAACATCAAGGGATTATTAGGGCTTACGAGTTATTATCACATGTTTGTGAATAATTATGGTAGAATTATAGCACCACTCACATCATTATTGAAAAAATACTCTTTAAATTGGAATGGGATAGCAATCAAGGAATTGGAATCACTGAAGAATGTTATGTGTACCACTCCAGTTCTGGATACCCTAGATTTCTCCAAAACCTTAATTATTGAATGTGATGAAACCTTCATTATTGAATGTGATGCTTCAGGGTGTGGCATAGGCACAATAATTATGAAAGAGGGCCGTTGAATTTGAGAGTATTCAACTCAAAGGTAATAACCTATCAAAACCAACTTATGAGAAGGAAATGATGGTTATTCTTCATGCAATCAAATAATGGAGACCATATCTCATGGGTCATCACTTCAAGGTAAAGACAGATCATGACAGCTTGAAATACTTCTTAGAGAAAATAATATCATCTAAAGAACAAAAAAATGGGTCACTAAGATGTTGGGATATGACTTTGAGATCATTTATAAAAAAAGAAAAATAAAATGTGGTAGTTGATGCACTATCCAGGAGAGATGAGTCCACAAAGGCATTGTTAAATGTCATGTCCATATTATAGGTAGATTGGGTAGATCAAGCAAGATCCAAATGGAAGAATGACATGGCAACCCAAAATCTCATTCAGAATATCCAATAGGATTTGAGCACTTCAAAAAAATTGTATGGAAGGGGGATGTATTTTGGTATAAGAACCATTGTACTTATGCAAAAATTTACCCTTAAAAACTAGGTTCTCTCATATCTTCATGCTTCTCCAGTGGGTGGCCATTCTGGATTCCTAAAATAATATCACAAACTTAAGTAATATTTATTTTGGGAAGATTTGAAAGTAAATGTCCAAAAATTTTGGTAGAATTTTTAACATGTCAGTGTAACAAGGGTGAAACTATTAAGTCTCTAGGAATTTTGCAGCCTCTTTCTATTCCCAGTGAGCGGTGGGAAGAGGTTTCCCTAGATTTCATCGTAGGATTGCCAAAGACCAAAGGGAAAAGTGTAATTATGATGGTTGTGGATAGACTCACTAAGTATGCCCATTTTTGTGTTTTATATCATCCATTTATAGGAGTACATTTGTCATATATTTTATAGATACAATTCAAAATCTACATGGAACACCGAAGATTATAATCGGTGATTGTGATCCTATATTTATTAGCAATTTTTTTTATAGATTCATTCTCTTTTTTGGGTACTCAATTGGCTTGTAGTTCATCATATCATCCCCAAACCAATGAATATACTGAGGTAGTAAAAAATATGTGGAGGGGTTTTTACGATTCTTTATTTTAGATAAGCATGAGAGATGAGTTAAATGAATACCACTTACAGAATGGCGGTATAACACTTCATTTCATACTTCATCCAAAATGTCCCCACTCCTAGCATTATATGGTTACCATCGACCATATCTCACTTATATCTCAAGGGTATATCCTAAAGTAAGAGAATTTTAAGATCACATTCAACACCACAGGAGGTTATCTCTAGCCTAAAAGAGAACTTGGTCATAGCACAAAATGACATGAAGCAAAAATTTGATCAATACTGTAGTGAACAAAGCTTTGAAGTTGGAGACTTGGTTTTGTATGATTGCATCCATATAGGCAACTATCTTTAAACCAATAAAAAATAATATAACAAGCTTTCATCTAAATAATATCTAGGCCTTATCAAGTGTTGCAAGAAATTGGTAGTGTGGCATATAAATTGGAGCTTCCTCACCAAGGAAAATTACATAAAGTTTTTTTATGTTGCTTTCCGAAGAAGTTCATTGGGAAAATTTGTATTCTCAATCAGTATTACAAGAGCTTGATGGAGAGAAATGCATCACCTTGGAACTCGAAGGAATTCTATAGACTTTCACTAAGAAGATGAAGACAAGGGTTATCACTAAGTATCTAATCAAATGGAATAATTGGACATTCAAGATGTAATATGGAAGGATGAAGCATTCCAGGAGAAGCAAGTAGATATTACCAAAATTGGGTACAATGTTAATGTAGACACATGTTTCTTGGCTACACCCCTCACATTCTCATTCAAAATCCTAAAACTATATCATTATCCTAAACTATGACTTCACCCTCATAAAATTACATTCTACCCCCCATAAAACTTATTTACACACCCTAAAACCTCCCTAACCACCTATAACCTATCATAGCCCATTTTAATCCTAACCATCTAACCTCCTAACTCCCTTAACCCCCTCATAACCATTTCCACTCATCCCCATACCTGAATCTACCCATTTGGAAGTGGTTGAAACCACTTCCAAGTGGGTTTCCCCAATTTTTCTCGATCACCATCGATTTTAATCGATCACCAAAAATTCTTTTTAAGCAAAATCAAACCTCCTAGAACATATCCTTAGGCATTTCAAATAAGCTCTATTTCATTGGATAATTAGATGATATCATCATGATCATATTGATATCTTCAAAGATCCCCTGTCACATTTGTGGAAGCTCTACAAACATTGTAAGGTTCCTATGACATCATTTTCAAGTATTCATCAGCAAAGGTAACTCTTTGTCTTCTTTTTCACTTTTGGCTTGTCACCACATAATATTAGAAACCATATCAAGTCATGAATCATTTATTTTACATCCAGTTTACATTTTATCAAAGAATCAATATTTTACATAGTAATCACCAGTGATTCATCAAAATCGCAAATGACGATTCCCATAAATCACCAATGATCCTTGTCAATTTACCATTTTAATCATATTAATCACATATGTTGTTAAGTATCAATCTATTTTCTATCTAATCTACCTATTTCCAAGATATGCCTCTCTATAGATGATTATACGAGGTCATGGACATCTAATTACAATAACATATGACCTTCTCGTCCCAGAACCCTTCGTTTGTGAGCAATTTGACATCACGCATGAACTCAGCCTTTTTGTCATCACTTTGACACTAGGCTTTGAGAACATCGAAGATCAACTTAAAGTCATATAAGAAGAATGGGAAAGCTGTTGAAAATTATGGTCAATTACTTCAAGGAGTTCAAGATTATGTAGTCCTCTCTTGTCTGCCTATCGCGTGGAACAAGATCTCTATCCCTCTCAAATTTTATTTTATCCTTCATTTTCAATTAACCTATTATCATTATCACTTAATGTTAACACCCTTTAAGGAAGCCCATTGGTTTCTAGGATCGGACTTTGTTGAGAAACTCATCATCTTTTTGTCTAATATCTATCTTGTTTAATTATCTTTGCATGTAAATTATCTCATTCAATAGCAGGAGTCTCATGTTTTTTGTACACCCATTCATCCCAATATTGCACTGTCGTCGTAGGTATCGTTAAACCCCGTCTTCTGATTTTTTGGTGTTTTTTGAATAATTGACAAACCAAAAATCCCCACTAACATTACTTTTAAGGGGAGGGGCATATTACACCCTTAACCCTAGTTCATATATCAGGATATGGATAGTCAACTTGTGGCTAACATAAAATCTTATCATATCGTATCATATTAAATTATGTTTGCATATGATTAGTGGGTCAACCTCGGGGATTTTTATAATATAGTAGGGTACATATATGAGTTAGAGAGTAGGATATGATCATCATATTGAGCACTTGATTCTTATTATATGGTTTGGAGGTTTCCCCCTCGAAGTGGCTAAGTCATTCTACTTGCATATTGTGATCATTTCTCTATATTTTGATATTCTTTAGTGATATATTTTTATGATATTAAATATATCTAATTAATTTCATTATAGTCCCATCATCACGTGTAGATTATATTAAAACCTTTTCACAAGCATCATAGACATCATGTGTATCAAGAGAAGAGTCATAAGATGCATCACAATCATTTAGATCATTTCCCAATTAAAAAGAAGAAAAAACAGAATTGAAATCATTTCTATAATTTATTAATTCAATAGAAGAGAGAGAAATATTTCATGTATTTGTATCATTTTCATTTCATGAGAGGAAGAGAGAGATATATTGCATTCATTTCAGTAACTTTTTCCATATCAAGAGAGGATAGAGAAATTTCACAATTGTTTACATCATGTTTCATTTTAGCATAAGAGAGATAAATGTGAAAAGGATTTGTATTGTTTTCCTTTACATGAGAGGAAAAGAGAGATATTGTAGTCATTTGTATCAATTTTCATTTCAAGAGAAGAAGAGAGAGAAATATTCCCATCATTTTTACCATTTCTAACATTACTCGATCTCTAAACAAGATGTGTCATTATCATTTATTTTATTTTAAAATTGAGAGATGGGATAAAAATACATGCATCACTTCCTCTATAAATATAATTATCATTATAGTCATCATAATCACAATAAATGTCATTGAGATAGTATTCATGTGTATTATTTTCATTAGTTACACATTCATGGTCATCAATAACTTGATCACCATTATTAAAGTGTATGACATAAGTGGAGTATGGGATATCTAATTTCTCTTTACTAGACTCACAACTACTAGGTAGGCATGATGGATCATCTTTTACATGATATCCGTAACCATAGGGTATGGCATGGGTGGAATAAATATTATCTACTTCCACTTTATTATGAAATTTATAATACACGCCTTGATAGTCATAAGCATAATCATGGCCATCATTATTTTCTTCTTACACATACATACTATTGTCATTAACCATGTATGTTTTCTCTGATATTATTATATTTGTAAGAGTGTGGCACAAAATTAATTAAGAAGGGGTTTTTTTGGATATGGGGCCATACAAGATGTTTTAACCTTACATGAGAGAAGGAATTAAAATAGATGCTTGGAGATAGGGTTTCCACATAAGGAACATTAAGGTCTTTGAAAAATTGAATCCAAAGCAAAAAAACTAATCACATCAATCACCAAAAATGTAAAATAAAATATTATGTTAAGAATGATAGCATGTAGGGCCAAACCCTAGGTGTTAAGGGTTTGAAATATCAATACACAAGCTCACCAAATGATTTAACCCTAAATTAGAAAATAAGTGTCCTATTATGGTTTATTTCTAATTAGGATTAGAATCTAGAAAGTATGTACATTTATATTATGATCACACATTAATCATTTTGGACATTTAATTAATTAGGAGCATGCTAAAATATAGCAAAACCATATGAGGATATTGCACCTATATATGCAATGTGTGTTTGCATGATCGGGGTGTGAAAATGTAGGAAAAATCTTAAAATATTTTTATCTACTTTGTATCTAAAATTAGGTCTATATATTCTCGACGATCAACTAGCAAGACAGAATCAACCAAGACAACCTTTTGAAGTTACAAAGACTTTCACAAGTGATTTTTCACTTCTATTTTAGTATGTGCACTTTAATCTTTGTTTGTTCTACTCCTTTTCACTTTCAATCACTCCAAATGCACACAAATGTACATGTAATAGTAATTTCTAGCTCTCCTACACAAGCACTCAAATTGGCATTAGATTTGGAGAATATGTTTAAGGGATTTTTGGGTTGGAATGGCCTTGCAAATCCCAACCGATCAGCCAATTCTTATACCATATTTCCATGTGTGGAGCAAAAACCCAAACGAAATTCTCCAACCTAGTAGAAGCGCAATCATGATAATGCAATATCTATATGTCCCCGTGTAATAATAAACACAATATAAATAATTGAGATGTGCTTCACACTTACCCTACATAATAGAATCAAATATTGAGTTATTGAAACAAGTGAGCTAGTATAATTCCCTTTTATCCTCTTGTAATGCCTTTTTCTCTTGTGTGTTGATATGTTTGACCTTTTAGTATGTTTTATATAGAGGAGTCTCTTACTTTGAAATTTTAACCTAGTGGCATGTAAAATCTAAACAATATCCTTGAAATAATAATAAATAATGATAATAAAAGGATGAAGACTAAAGAAGACGTGAGAAGGTGCCTAGGATAGAACCGTCCACTTTGAGGATTGGCACTCAATCCTATGCTATAATATTTGATCTTATCATAAGGTCAAAATCTATAAAATGACCTCATGAAACTCAAAAAATCTATTTGACTCAAAGCAAAGTAAGATCATAAAGACTAGAACCAAACATTGTATGCTCACAATCAAGCCATATGACATAGAAAGGATTAGGCACTAAATACCATTTTGTATATTGATATCCCCATACACACAAGCCAATAAAAGTGTCATTTGAATTAACATTTTTGCTAATTTTATGTGTCTACAAAGGCTTTCCTGGTTGTGAAAGGATTCTCTTGGGTGGATGGGATTGAATTTGGTGAGGTTTTTCTCCTATGCGAAGTTTACTTCAATAGGATATATTTTAGCTATTTTTTTCATTGCATATGATCTAGAAATAGATCATATGAATACTAAAACATTTTTAGCATGGGAAGCTTGAAAAATACATCTATATGACATAACTTGAAAAAAAAATGTAGTCAACAAAAAAGAGGACTTTTTTCACCTTAAAAAGTCCTTATATGTCTTGAAAAAATCACCAAGGATGTGGAATCAAAAAAATTATGGTTATGTGCACAAACTTGGCCTCATGTGTAGTGAGGAAGATCCTTGTATGTACTTTAAATAAGAAGGAAATATTTTTTTATCATATTTCTCTATGTGGATGACATGTTTTTATTAGAAATTGTAACACAATGATCAAGTGGGTAAAATCCTAGCTATCTATGCGATTTAACGTGAAATATTTTGGTAATACAATTTTTTTGGGGCATGGAAATTGTGTAAACACAAAATTATGCACATTAGACATTATTTAGCCCGGTCTTATACTACTATTTAGAAGGTTCTCAAGTGGATAAAGTACCAATTAATCCCACCTTTTGGCCATCTTTATTTTATATTTTGTTTCGTCATTCCCACATATTTTATTGCACTTATCCGCCCATTTCGTAACTTCCCTGTCATTCTAGCCCAAAATCAGGGCACCTCGAGGCACTCTAGTCCCACCTTGGGGACACCGATCTATGCACATCCTTCCCCGTTTCTTTTGGGACCTTTCTAGCCGTTTTTGTCTTTATCTTTTCCTAGTCAGTCTTGTCAGGATTAATCACGAAATTAAGCTTGATAGCCCTATAAATATAAAGCTTTAAGACCATAATAAGCATTACAGAACTTTTCGGAAAAAGGAGACTTTGTGGAAAATGGCGAGAAAATATAGGAACTTTCCTGTGCCCTAAACCTAGCTATGGTGGTGGTGGTGGTGGCGGTGCTAAGAGTTTCATCCTGGTGGATCGTGGGGTCTTCTGGCTCAAAAGAAATTGGATTCATTGGTGTCCCATGCCCTAATCAAAATCTTGTGCAAGTGGGCATGTGGCGGAGGTGGCGGCACTAAGCGATTCAGATCGGGTGGGTGGGGGTCTTTCGGCTTCCCCTATTCCTGGCCATTCCCCATTTTCTACGGGTCGTGGGGTTTCTGTTGTTGTTAGGGATGGATCGGGCTGATTTGGGTGGTGAAAAGTTTCTTGGAAGTGTTAAATCCTCAGCACTCCCTCCTCCAAAGGATATGTCACATGCCAAATCGTCCTCCTCTATGCATTTTGGACCTGTTGTTCTGAAAACAAAGGCTTATTTCAAGGAAAAGGGCATTATTTGTAGATTCAACAAATTTTGTCCTAGACTGCCAACTCTCCATGATTAGATCTCTTCTTCTTGGAAGCCATTAATGGATGGTAAAGTGGATATTTACCCTTTAACTAGAGGTTTTTTCATTATTATCTTTGATATTATCTCTGATAGAGACTTAATTTTTGATAGATTGTGGGACTTCCAATCCCACTTTCTACTCATGAAGCCATGGTTCCCCTATTTAATCCAATCACTGAAACTTTCCAAATCAAACCTGTTTGGGTTCGTCTACCATATCTTTCCCTGTAGTTTTGGGACAAGAAATGTTTAATCGTCATTAGTAATACTCTGGGTAAAATCGTGGCTATTGACACAAAAATGACCTTGTATGAGTATACTATGTATGCTCGCATTTTAGTTGATATGAACACCTCAACGGATTTTCCTACCTCTGTTGATCTTATGGTGGAGGATCGAATTTGGACTCAAAACTTGGATTATGAAGGTTTCCCCTTCAGATGTAGAACCTACTTTTCACTTGGACATCTAGCTGTGGATTGCATTAATGGGAAGAAACATGCAAGTAGACACACTTCTTGGTGGAAGAATGCAGATCCAAGTCTGTTGGTTGTTGACAGTCATTCTGATTGCGAGTCTGAAGATGGATCTGCAAATGAGGAACTAGCTTCAGTGGAGGTGGAGGTTCCCCCTTTGTCTAACAAGGTAGAGGAGAGTTGTGAGGCTGGGACTTCACCCTCTCCTCTTAGTATTCATCTGGATAACAATAAAACGGAAACGAGCTTACCGGTTCACTCATCAGAAAATGTAAATTCAAATGTCGGTAATGGTTGGTCCACTATGAATAAAAGAAAGAAAGGGAACATTGAATCCCTTAAGATGCACCTTCGATCCCATGGGAAGGGTTCCAAGGGATGAGATTTTGGTTTTGTGTTTATGTTGTTAGTTTGTATTGTTAGTTGTGTTTTCCTTGATTTTCGGTGCTGTTGGTAGAGGTTGCTTCTTTCTTTCCTCATCGATATATCTTTTTCTCCTTATTGTACGGGGTAGGGCCCCTTAACCCGCTTTTACCCATAATAAAAAAAAATAAGGGTCCTAGGTCATAGCATCACATACTACTATCACTCCATATAGAGTTGCATCCACATAGTGTCATGCATCAAGGCTAGGAGATCTGCATCACACACACTGCATAGGGGAGGGATTATATTCTATTCCATGCACACATGCTATTTACATTTTATATAGTTATTATTACTTGTTACTTCACAAAGTGAAACTAGCATGAGAGCACCTAGGGCACGACATGCGCACGCACGCACGCACGCACGCACACACACACACACACACACACACACAATAACTACATCCGGGTCTGAAATGTAGTGTAGCGCTCAGTGATAAGTCCACTAGTTTAGTGGTTAAGGTCAATCTGACCCATTCATTTACATATTTTATTTTTCTAGGGTTTGATACTTCTTTTTACATTCCTGGTCATTTTCCGCTTCATTCGGCAGATCCAAAGCCATGATGCAGACAAGTAGTAATTAAAGACACCTTGCAACCATACTAGATTCAGGTTTTGAGCATTTACAGATATCAGAGCACCTAGATTGTAGACCAGGGCACCTCAGGGCACCCCGGTACACTCCCGGTGCATCCCAATTATTCTAGATCTTCCCTCCGCAGGGTCCCTAAGTGTTTGTCTACACTTCATGATTTCATTTTCAGATTTCATGACAAACCTGTAATAGTCACTTCAAATTAGCTAAGCCATTTATCTCCCTTCTCTTACACATTTAGGGTTTTATTTCACTTGGTGTAATTAATTACATTTTTTCTTTACTATTTTTAGTCTATTATTACACTGTTTTAGTCCTCCTAATTAGATTAACATTAATACCTTAGTATCCCCTTTTAGGCCACTAGATCATAATTTTTATTAATCATTTTGGTGAGTCTAACGTCTCTTATAGAACCTTCTATGGTTTTTCATTTACATCCCGACATCATGAATATTTTTGTCACTGAATACCTACTTACCCATCCTAATTTGCTTCATCGTGTTCAAACCCTCTTTGCTACTACCGATGTTTCTACTGACATGCATCCAGATTCCCTATATGACACATTTGTTGAGGCCTTTTCTCAACATATAGCATTCAGTGGGAAATCCTCTTGTTGACATTCACCCTTTGACAATGACCCACCACTTTATATCATGTCTCACATCTACAATGTTGTTGTCAAGCGCACTCTTATTGATAATGGGTCTGAGCTCAACTTGTGCCCTATGTCCTTTCTCTAGGATTTAGGTTTGTCTCACTTGTGACATTATCCCTTCTTCCATTTCACTCCGTGCTTATGATGGTTTTGTTCGTCCATGTCTAGGCCACGTTACCTTGCCTTTAACCATAGGCCCTAAGACTCTCCCTATTGTTTTCTTTGTCATTGATTTTCCTGTCTCCTATAATTTCTTGTTAGGTAGACCATGGCTTCATGCCATGCAAGCTGTTGCCTCTACCATCCACTATTGCGTCAAATTCTTACATGAGCGTATTGAGTATACTATATTCCGAGATCGTGATCCATTCCAATATTGTGTCCATGACCCTCACACTAGTCTCCCTATTCCCCACATTGATACTATAGATGAACCTTAGCCTATGGATGATCAACCTCATTTGCCACCGCTTGAGGGTGTTATTTGTTTACTAGATGTTATCCCTTCTACACTACCTCCTTCTACAACTATCATTCCACATCAGCTACCTGTTCCTCCATGGACAATATTATCCCATCCTTATCTCCATCGTCAGTTCACCCACCCTTCACTTGCACACTTTTCATTCATGACTCATATTGGGAACATGTCCCCTTTGATCCTACCCATGATGAAATAGTATGTTCCCATGTCATCCTAGCTCATCTTGGTTTTACTTTTGAGGACCTTCACCTTCTACTCATGCTTCTCACCTATATTATGGTTTTGTCACTATCATTGTTGCTTATGGCTTGCATATCTTTGATCTTTTAGTCTATCTCCCGCATACCCCTTGTGCTTCTTTACTCACATTAGGAGATTCTTGGCTTACTTACATCGAGGTACCTTAGACCCTAGTCACACTAATATTTCATTCCTATGCCTTTTGGTCGTGTTTTCATTTGCAATAGTTCCTTTCTTGGTTATTCACCTAACTACACTTGATGGTACGCACACGGTTTCCCACATCCCCCATTCATTGACGAAGAATATGCTATGGGCATGTAT
Source organism: Taxus wallichiana var. yunnanensis (assembly GCA_018340775.1). Classification (NCBI taxonomy): domain Eukaryota; kingdom Viridiplantae; phylum Streptophyta; class Pinopsida; order Cupressales; family Taxaceae; genus Taxus; species Taxus wallichiana. Next base: position 157,739,304 of record CM031235.1, on the reverse strand, counting down.
CATTTACACCTTACCGGCTCATTACATGATCAACCTCATACTATATCATACCATGTCGCCAATCCCGATCCATTTGACTTTGATCCAAAGGATGATAATCTCCTTGATGAGTTTACATAGCCTCTTCCCACACTACTACTTGGGGGCATATCACATGACATACTTCCCCTCACTTAGCATGATTGTACCATTTTACATCCTACACTTCATCTCTATCACTTATTGTCATCTCATATCCACTTCATGTATTACAACACACCCACTCAATTACCTGATGACGCACTCTTGTGCTTTGGTTCACACTGGACTGTTGAGGGATTACCATTACACTAAACCCCACACACTACACTCTAGGTTCTCCACATTTTCATTTTATCATCATTTCCATACATAGCCTACATCTTAAATTATCTTATACATCCCGCATCTATCAGTCATTTATACATCATCTATATCATACATGTTACACTAGTCGTTATATCATCTACGTCTAGTTTTGCATCTCTTCCTTACATTCTATATTTACACTAGGTTTCATTATATATGGGTCTAGATTTACCTATCATCACTACATATTCCATCTACACACCATACATTTCCTACATTGTATGATTCACATAGCACATCTATTCACCATATACATTTTACATGCTACACTAGATTCCATTACATATGGGTCTAGTTTTATCATCATTGCATATTCCATTTCTATATACATTCCATATCCTATATACATTATACATCCTACATTGCATTTCTCACACCACGCATTTACATACCCTATTCATCACTTGGTCATTTATACTACGTTGTCTTCTATGTGTTGTACTCACCACCCTATGACACACTTTAGTTCCTCGGTCCATACTGATTGCCGAGGGTTTACCAATCAAATGGACCTTACATTCACCAATGCGACATTTTCTTCATCCACCATTTCCCGTGTTAGTGACATACACCTTAGGTTAAATAGTCACCCCTTCCCACACTCTAGTGGTATACGCTTTAGGCTAAATCACCACCCCTATTACCATATTCTAGTGGTATACACTTTAGGATAAATCACCACCCCTATTACCATATTCTAGTGGTATACGCTTTAGGCTAAATCACCACCCCCTTTTATCATCTTATAGTGATCTACACCTTAGGTTACATCACCACTCCCTTATTATTCATCACATCATGACATACACCTTAGGTTAAGTTGTCACCCCTTCTTATTCAGCTTATAGTGACATACGCTTTAAGTTAAAGCATTACCCATCTTCATCCTTTCACCCCATAGTGACATATGCTTAGGGCTAAATCATCACTCCTACATTCAACAAGTTGTGGCATACACTTAGGCTATAAGGTCCATGCACATCTTTCCATTTGTCTCATCCCCATAAACTCATTCTATAGTGATATACGCTTAGGGATAAATCATCACTCCTACATTCAACAAGTCGTGGTATACGCTTAGGCTATAGGGTCCACGCACCATCTTTCCATCTGTCTCATCCCCATAACCTCGTCTATAATCAAATCATCACTCCTCCATTCAATAAGTTGTGATATATGCTTCAGCTATAGTGTTAATGCATATCTTCTCCCAATCGCATTTCATCACCATTACATATACACACTCATCATAGCGCACTAGATGCAACCAACACTACTCGACCATTTCCTAATGATGCACTCTCATTTACGGTTCATTCTTGACTACTAAGGGGGAAAACAAAATTAACCTCACTACATACACTTCCATCCACTCGGGGGCACATTGCTCATATCATTCCATATTGCATTCCATTCCATCCATCCACAACATACCACATTGTCTTAGGGGCATCTACTCTTGCTTACTCGTGTTTTTCATGATCACTTTCCTAAACATGTTAGGTTGATTTCTTATATTTCATTATCATACACACATGTGCATTCATGTCTTTGTTTAGTGTGATCGTAGGTATAGGTCTCTACACGCCGCATGGATTCTCACCTTCTACCCTTCTTATACCAATCACTAGGGTCATCCAAAATCATCTCATCCATGTGTTGTTGTTTCATTTTGTACTTAGCATCTTATACTACTTGCTCATACATGCTTTGACATATTGGTTATCATTCTAACATGTTAACGGGTGTTTCATGTGCAGCACTTATTTTGGAGGATTACATGTTTTCATAACTACTTGTTTGTTTCTACTTATTTGTTTAATTTTCCATTATATGTGGCATTTTCCCTTTGCTTGTGTGAAAACTTATCTATTGTTTATGGCCATGATGGCCTTAAGTGTCTTGTGACATCATGAGTGATGTCCCATGTTTGAAACCCACTTTGTGTGGTCTGTTTGTTTTCTTGTGTGTTTACACTACTTTGTTTGGTAATTTCTACATTGTCTACATGTATTTTACACTTGTCTTATTGCATGCATGTGTTTTCAAACTAACACTTGTATTGGCTATCCATCCCTTTTTTTGTGCACCTTAGTATCTACCAAGTGTTTCCCTTTCCCCCGGGAAGAGTTATACAAAGTCGAGTGCGGTTGGTCCTCTTTTGGGGCCACATTCTCCTTCCAGGGTCGTCACATGTGCCCCCAAAGAGTGAGGGCATTATTGAGGTTTTTCTCCTAACACAGGTGTATTTATACCGATTCGTAAATAGCAAATGAGTTCAGACACTGTGTACGAACTCCATACATAGTGGCCTTAACAAGACATGGTGTCCTTTGGCAATTCTCGTGAGCAGCTTATAGACTTGGGGTTACAGTTGGTGTGCCTCTCTACACTTCTCTATCCAGTGGTGTCGTATCACCCAAAAACTAGGATAGTACAAAGATCTCTTCACACATTTCAGCAGAAGCGGTTAAATTTGGAGGACACATAACATTTCCTCCCTATACTTCTTCAGTGAGGGTGGTGTGAGATCACCCAAAAAACTCGCGACAATATAAGATATCCTTCTACACCCTTTTTTCTCAACATGGATCAAGTGCACATGTTCCATTTAAACTTTTTCTAGCGTATTTACATTTATGTACTTTACACATGTGTATTTTACACAATATTTTTACATACATACATATTTGATAACTTGATCATTTTCTCCTTACAGTCCGTCAGTATGAGAAACAAGCAGTCAAATTGGGGGCAACAACAACAACAACAATAGCAAAAATGACAATGACAACACACCACTATAGGAACTTTCCTTTACTAACCATGCAGGTACACTACACACAAAGTAGCCACACACATGTTCCGCCCTAGGTTCACTCTCATCACTTTTTATGTGAATTTTTCATCTTTAGAATCCACGCTCCTCCACATTTTTCTTTTTTGTCATTCCACACTTGATTTTATTCCATCGATACGTCTTATTCTATACTCTACATGGATATCAAGTACGCATCTCTATCTACTTTATGTTATCGAGCTTTCCACTCACCAACATAAAGTGGGGGCAAATGTAGACACAAAATTATGCACATTAGAAATTATTTAGCTCGGTCTTATACTACTATTTAGAAGGTTCTCAAGTGGATAAAGTACCAATTAATCCCACCTTTTGGCCATCTTTATTTTATATTTTGTTTTTCATTCCCGCATATTCTATTACACTTATCCGCCCATTTTGCAAGTGCCCCATCATTCTATCCCAAAATTAGGGCCTTGCCCTATATTGGGGTGCCCTCAGTCTATGCACATCCTTTCTCAATTCTTTTTGGGACCTTTTTATCCATTTTTGTCTTTATCTTTTCCCAGTTAGCCTTGTCGGGATTAATTATGAAATTAAGCTTGAGAGCCCTATAAATATAAAGTTATAAGACCATAATAAGGGTCCTAGGTCATAACATTACATACTACTATCACTCCATCTAGAGTTGCATCCACATAGTGCCATGCATCAAGGCTAGGAGATCTGCATCACACACACTGCATAGGGGAGGGATTCTATTCTATTCCATGCACACATGTTATTTATATTTTCTATAGTTATTATTGCTCGCTACTTCACAAAGTACAACTGGCACAAGAGCACCTAGGGCACGACATGTACACACACACCATAAATACATCCGGGTCTGAAATGTAGTATAACACTCAGTGATAAGTCCACTAGTTTGGTGGTTGAGGTCATTCCAACCCATTCATTTGCATCTTTTATTTTTCTAGGGTTTGATACTTCCTTTTGCATTGCAGGTCATTTTCCATCTCATCTAACATATCCAACTGTGACAGACAGTGAAGTACTCAAGACACCTTGCAACCATATCAAATTTAGGTTTTGAGCATTTATGCATACCAAAGCACCTAGATTGCAAACTAGGGCACCCTAGTACACTCCCAAGCGCCCCAGTCATTCAGATCTTCCAAATCTTCCTTTGTAGGGTCGGTGATTGTTTTCTACACTTCCTAATTTCATTTTTAGATCTCAGTAATAACTCGCATGACAATTACTTCGAATTAGCTAAGCCACTTCTCTCCCTTCTCTTACACATTTAGGGTTTTATTTCACTTGGTGTAGTTAATTACATTTTTTCTTTAATATTTTTAGTCTCTTATTACAAGCATTTTAGTCCTCCTAATTAGATTAACATTAATACCCCATATAGTATCCCCTTTTAGGCCGCTAGATCATCATTTTTGTTAATCAAATTGTTTAATATTACACTAATAGGAATCTCTATTTAAACCAAAATAAGTATGTTGAGATGGTATTGGAAAGGTTCAAGATGATGAAAACTAACTTGTGCGAACACCTTTCCCAATTGGTTAGAAACTCTCAATTTTGCAAGATCAACAAATTTAGTAGGATTTGGAAGACATGGATTGGGTTTGTATATGATTGCAGTGGGAATCCTAATGTATGCAATGATTTATGCTGATGTAGGAGTATCCATGGTGAACAAGTAATCTTGCATCACCAAAAATAGAGTGATGTTTGTTTTTTCTTTGGGTTTTTGGTGTGACATGGTTAAATTGGTCCTAAAAGGTGTCCTTGAGAAGAAAGATAGTTAAGAAATTTTGTTTTAGAACTATCAATTTTTAAATTTTCTAAGGCAAAATAGAAATGTTGTCACATGTTGGCATTTTGCGGAAGAAAATGCAAATGTTTTGCTTATGAAATCCTTATAATTATCGGCTAATTTAAAATAACAATTTCTTGAGGTAATCATTCATACGAGAAGCATTTCTTGGGTCCTTGGGGAGTTGAAGAGACCTGGGACACATCAAGAAATGATGGGGAAATGAATCTCATGAAGAAGGGAGGAAAACAAAATAATATCAAGATAAGAAACCATAACATATATGTGCACTAGTCGGGTTAGGACGAGGTTGTAGCTATTTCTTTCTCCATGTTTGTAATGAAATAATCCTATAGAGGCATGTGTGTGAGTGGTAGAGTGTGCTCAAGAGTGTGTGTATCAATTGTGTAGTGAATTCATTAATGAGAATGGTTTATTGAGTTTTGCCAAGGTTGTGGAAGTGCTCATGTGTGTCCATGGAAGAGTGATAACCCTTGCATCATAGAATTAGAGGTTAACCATCAATTGGTATCAATGCAGTTTGAATCCTTCTAAAAAATTTCCCACATTTTTGTGGGTAGGAAATAAGAGAAGATATCTTCCAATAAATAATGGGTGTTGGGTAGAAGGTGACAAGAGATTATGAAATAGAAGCTTGCAAGATGGCACATCGCATGAATGTCACTGGTAGAGGAGCAAGAACACTAAGAGTTACAAACCTGGAAGATATGATGAGAGAAATTCATTAAAGGTTTGATGTTATGGAGGCAACACAATGGAGAGGATCCCATGTGGAAGAGGTGAGTGAAGATGAGGCTAAGGGAGCACAAGAAATGAAGTAGATGACATGGAGGATGAAGTTGAGAAAATATTTCTCAAGGCTATTGCAAATATGAGTAGCAAGCCAAAGATGGACATTCTTTGTTTCCATGTGAGTTTGAATGTTGAGGGATTGATTGACTGGATAGTTGAGATGGAGAAGTATTTTGACTATGAGGCAATGGAGGAGCCCAAGAAGGTGAAGTTTGCTTGTACAAAGCTAAAGGGCCATGCTTCCATATGAAAAGATCATGTGCAAGATGAGATACAGATAGAAAGGTAAGGTGAAGATAAAATCTTGGGATAGGATGGTAACCAATTTGAAGGCCAAGTTTATGCTTTCAAATCACCACATTAGCTTGTTTAGAAATCTATAAAATTTGGGATAAAAGGAGATGAGCATCAAGGACTACAAGAAGGATTTTTATATGCTCATTATACATGATGAACATGTTGAGGATGACCCAAAAAATGGTGTAAGGTATGTAAATGGGTTGCATTTTACTATTAAATATGATGTTAGCAAGTTTAATTTGAGGATTGTAGAAGAAGCATATTAAAGTTCATAGAAGGCAAAATGGAATTTTTCAAGTGTTAGCATATGGATTTGCACACATGTAAATGACATGCAATAGTGTGGGAAAGAAGTCCCTCCTCAATGAAGGTGAGGTTGCCTTTATTGAAAACCAAAACTGTATTTACATTTGTACATTCAAAATTGTATGTGGGGGTGTTTTGGAACATCAATGGAAAGAAAATTGAATGAGGGAGATGGAATGGAATGAATTGAAAGAACATGCAAGAGTTACGTAAAAATAAAGCCTAATATTACATGAAGAGGAAAGATGAATAACTAACACAAATAAAATGGAGTTTGAGTTAGCTAAACAAGAATGTGTAAAAGGGAACACACATGAGCAAGTAGATAATTAGAGCTTGATCACTGTGAACTAGAACAACATATTAATAACATTGACAATAAGATCAAAGACAATATTTGCATGCAAGATTCAAACACTAACATCTAATGAACATAAGAACATCAAATGCTATAAGAGACAATGAATGGGACACAAAGTTCATATTTCATTAACTCCAAAATGTCTTCTCAAAAGAACACAAAGTTTCTTTCTTTGAAGTAAATCTTGCATACAAAAGTATTTTCTTCTCCTCTCTCAAAGTCACCTTTACAAATGAGCCCTCACATCCTTTTATAACCCAAAAGTTGGTTACAAAGTAGTTAGGGTTTTACATGAACATTAAATAAGGCACTTAAGTGACCTTTGAATTTTTCTAGCCAACTTTATTAAAAACAACTAAAAATAGAAATCACTTAAGTTATCTACAATTTCCCGAAAGTAAATAACAACGTCCTTTTCTTAAAAATCCACTTTTTAAAATATACAATAATAACCAGTGCCTTATCCATTGAAATGGGGTCCACCTATCTCAAACATATGAGAAATGGACTCTCCCACTTCATTAGATACCAAGAAAATTATCTCCCTGAACCGCCGGTGAAATTAGGATTTTCTACTTTTGCTAGTTGAAAGGATCTAAACCTTCCCAAAGTTTCAAACATATTTTCTTCTTCTGAAGGTTCATTTGGTCAAAGAATAGCCTCACAAAATACCTGCAATTCAAGAATCCTACTTGGCATATCATTTAAATTAACAATCTTTGATTGAGTGTTCTCAAATAAGTTCTTTAATTTGATGCACCGCTCCATTGAAACTGATGAGAAATTATTGGCGGGAGTGTACATGTCCTTAAACAATTGTGAAAATTTCTCTTCCACTTGTTCCGATGAACACCTTTGATTATGTTCATTTATGAGGTTACAAGAGATCTCAGCTATGAATTCTTGAATCAAGGTGAGTGAAGTGAAGGATTCATTGCATATGCTCTCATAATGGATCATAGAATCCTTGAGAAGCGTCTTCCTTGATTTGAGATGCAGACACCAAAGAAAATGTGTCCCTCGATGTTCAAATTCGAGAATTCCTTCAATGGCTAAACTGAGAATTCCATACTCGTCATCATCTCCTGCAGACGGGCAATATCTCATCCAAATATGATATATTAGAAACAAAAGTTTTTTTGAAAGAAAGAATTGTATCAAGATACACACCGACATCTTCATGGAGCTTACCGCTGTTTTAATCATCCCTCGCCTAAAATGAGAATCTTTGAAAGCCAAATTTTAGTGACATGGCCCAATGTGTTTATTTCTTTTGACAAATTGATATTTTCTTCATCGGGGAAGCCACCGCATCAAGTAATCGGGAAAGTGGATGATATGGGATTATCAAATGTTGAACATATTCCACCAATTGATTCTTTTTAGCCTTGAGTGCGAGTTCGATACTTATATTTCTCAAGTCTCTTTAGCATGATATAAATTGAATCTCGAGCCATTTCCATGTCACTTTCCAATGTGGACCTCCCTAGTCCAAGTCTGGAAACTTCATAATCAGCAAGTGTCATGGCATCATACTCCTTATCAACTTGTGGGATGGCAAGATCTACAAATATGTTTCCGTCATTATCCACCATTATTCGAGAAAGCACCTTAGGCTTCTTGGGAATGACGTCATTTGAAAGTTTGAAAAGGGCATCAAAATCAATGTCAATTGCCTTGACAACCCTCTTCCTTTTCTTGATTTTGCAATCAACCCAGAAAGGAGTATCATTCACTATTTCGCATACAAAATCCTAGAGCTCAAAGAAATATTCTCATTGTTCTCGACATCATGAGATCCTACAAGAATCCTTTCCATGACCTCGATTTGAGGAGAAATAACCTCAATATCCACCTCCTGATCATTTGGGAGATTTTGGGAAATCTCTTCATGAACTGTAGGTTCCGAAGTGTTTGATATTTGGACTACCTGCACCTGAGTGGATGCTTGTGCAAGGCGTGGCTGAGGATCATTTTTCATGAGCTTCTGAGAACTATTAACAATGTGAGTAGAAGAATCTCTACTTGAAGTAGAAAATCCTGATACACGCTCTCTTCCTTCACCGGGGCTAGGGCCTTTAGATTTTTCTCCTCGTGGCACATTATTCAGCGAAGTGGATTTTGGCAACCACTCCTTTCTTGCTTGTTGTGTATGATTGGATGGTACGGAGGTTGATCGAGAAGGGGATTTGGTTGAATTAAGACCTTCTCGAGTTGGAAATTTTTGTGATCCTGAAGTATGATCTTGAATTGATTGTAACTTGGCAAGTTCTCTGTTGTACCAAGATATGCTTCTTTCAAGAATTGGTTGATTCTTGCTATCAAGAGAAAATTCATCTCTTTTGGTCTAATCAATTCAAGGCAACGGGTAAAAGCAATTGCATCATATGAAGGATCAATAACATCTTCATCATCATTTACGAATGAATTGAGAGGGTTCTTGATGTGAAAGGCCTTGATTTGAGAAAGTGTTAGGCAAGAAAACTCTCATCTTCTTACTTCATGTTCATCCAAACGGAAGCCCAGAAATCTTCCATGGTAGGGTTATGTTGATACTTTGCTCCAAGAATCTTTTACATATATCCATTGATATCAAACTGGGCTCTCTTCACATATGGATGAATTGTGATGAGGGTGAACTCTTTTTCCATGAGTTGTGCACTGAAAATATTTGGACATTGGTATTCCCAATTTGGATTGGGAAATGAATTCTTGAATGATGTTTGTCACTGAGAAGACAATGAACTTGGAATAGTTGTCACACAAGCTCCATTAATGCTCATCTATCACTGATGTACTTAGGAAGCTTCCATGGAGTACCAACAAAGCCACTCACATGAATGTAGGAAAAGGATGAAAATTAAATAAACCAGGTTCCCCATTAGGAAATGACATTCATGGCTTCTTTAGAAAAAATTTCCTCTGTATTCCGATTCATGTTCTGAATCACGTGGAAGGTGAATGCATCGTTGACTCTTCTAAAATGGCGAGAGCTATTTTTGAAACTTAGTTGCAGATAGTAATGGAAGACACTATTTTATGGACCCATGACTCCTCTTGTTTTGAGTCTATAAAATATCTTTCTTCTTGCTACTGCATAAGTCAAATACGGTGTCATGTAGAAGCATCCAGTCATCTTAACTTCTATCAATTGTTTGTGAAGGGGTATTACTGATAATGGTGGCCTAGACCACAAACTCCTTCTTGGTCAAGGATGATATAGATAAAATGATACATCCATGGGTGGAAGATCCTAGCAGAGGATAAACCAAAAACTCGACTTAGGAGAGTAATCATGTCCCTAATTTCTTCCACGAACTCAATGCGGTACAGTTCTTTGGGAAGCCTGTCAATTCAAGGCCTCTTGGTCACTAACCAATTGTTATTAACCATCTTGCTCCACCTAAGGGGTTCTTCATCCCAAAATTCTTGTGTTGACTGGCGAGTGATATCCGCATTCTCAGGAAAGTCAGGTATGTTGAGCAATTCCTCAATGTGCTCCAATGTGATTAAGAGGAAAGGCTCGCGATTATCTTTAAAAATTCCTCGTCTCTCAGGATCATAATGCTCACACAAGCGATAACCAACTTTGGACACTGCACCGAGATAAGAAATGTTTGCTTGGGGTAGACCACTATGGTAAAGCCTATCCAAGAATATGGTTTTGCCTTCAGTTTTCACCCTTTCTGCAGTAATTGTTGCACATTGATGTGACCTGATTTATATCGTTGATATTGTCATATCTTTGACTTGATGGGAACCGGGAGGAATGATTCCTTGGAATTCTTACTTTAGTGTAGACTTATTTGATTTATCCATTGGCTTCTTTGATCTTCCTGCAGATTTGATAGATTTTTCAGCCATTATGAATTTCACAGAAAAATGACTCAGGCACGCAAAACAACGCAAGCGGGGTCGGGTCTTAGTCTCTGAAACCCCCGTTAACGCAAAATAAATGTGACTTGTTTTATTATTATTTTAAAAATAATAATAATAATTGATCCTGGGTTACAAATTTTAAAAAAAAATGCGAACACAAGCAAAATATCGAGACTAAGCTTGAGTTACAAACCAGTTAAAATAATTAAAAATTTTATTATCCGGTTGCAATGGCTTTGTGCAGGGTCGATTTGATTTTTTTTTTAAATCGCTACTTCTTCACCTTGCCTGATTAGAGTTTCTCTTCTTTACCCTCTGCATGGATTTTAATGCAAAAAATGTGTGGGCAATAATTTCTGACTGATCATGGCTTTCTGCAATCTTGGCTACGTGGAAATGTGGCCTTTCTCAAACCAAGGCATTGAAGTTTTTGCCTCCTTTTGTTGCATGTATGGAAATAACACTGTTTTATTTGTGCCTGAATGCGTGGAAGTGTATTCTTTTTCTTGGCACGTGAATTCTCCTGATGGTTGTGTTGAACTTGTAATTCCAACATGGATTTTATTCTTTCTACTACCTATGCATTAAAACTCATTTATTTTTGCATGAATTTTTATTGTATCTTTGGCCTGATTTTGGACTCTGCCTCTTCAATGCATGATGATCTCTTTCCCTCCCCTCTAGCCGCATGGAGCTTGGTTATTTCTTTGGCTGCTCCTTCTTGTCTTCTTTTGTAGCTCTTTACAAGACATGGGTTGGAAACATCTCTTAAAAATTGTTGTTTTCTCCTTTCTTCTGCGTGGACAACTTTCAAATGAAGACAAAACAAAACCTTCTCACTTCTGCGTTTGAAATTAGCTCTCTAAACCTGCATGGAAACTTGTTTTTGCCTGAAAAATGTGTTGGAAATTAGCTTGGACTATTTTGATTATTAGAGAATGTGTGGAAATGTGTTGGGCCTGCGTGGTCAACTTCTTTCTTAGCTCTTTGTTGGCATGGACTTCCTCACGTGGCCTGTGTGTAGACTTCTTTGGCAACGTATAAATCTCCTTGGGCATTTGGATTAATACCTCCGGTGCATGGATTTTCTAGCTTTGGCCTATGTGGTCTTTATTCTTTTCTTCCTTTGGCTACGTGGTGGAGTTGTATTTCCCAATGCGTATGGATCTTACTCTTCCTTGGATTTTGGTGTGGGCAAAAACTGAATGAATTAACTTTGCCTATGAGTTGAAATATTCTCCTTCTCTTGGCTACATGGGAAATGTTTTAACTATTTTTTCCTTTTCCTACTGCGTGTGTGTAACATCCCCATTTTAAGATACTAGAACAAGGAAAAAAATATATGTTCTTTGTTCTGAATTATGTAATTCAAAACACGTGACCGAAGTTTTAATAATTGTTCTCTGTCCAATTATTGTAAATCAGATCACACAATTTATTTTTAAAACCAATGTTCTCTGTTTGCATATTTACAATATGGAACACACATTCAATGCCATTCAATCATATAACAAATACCATATCTTTGTTGTAAATGACTCAAGAACTACCGATCTCCCATTTTATGGCTCGAGTTTCAGCGATCTCTCATTTCATGACTCGGTGACTTACCGATCCTTCATGTTAATCCATGCATTGCATACTAAGTATACAGGTTCTCTTAATGCTTCCTAGGTTATCGAAGTGTTCCATTTAAGAGGCCCATCTCGAATATCTCATTATTGATATTCATCGATACCCTACTTATTAAACTAGGTGATTAGGACAACGCAACCAACAACTTGCGATACTTTGGCCAAAGATTTTCACATGCTTTACATGATCATATTCCCAGGCGTTATACACATCAATGGAATATGAACTTCACCTCACTTAAATGCCTCATCTAGAATGGTCTTTTCGATCTATGTCAGTCCTTCAATCTAAAGTTATGCTTTAACCCAAACTAGCAATATGAAGGGGTATAGGGAGGCACTCACGGTAACTCAAAGGTACGTAGACATACCGTGTCGACCCTAGACGACAGCGTGTGTCTAGTTACCTTTAGTCCTCAGGAGTCACCCCGTATACGTGGTCACATTCCTATCCTCATCTAAGTAACTTAGTTCCAGCTTATGTAAACTTGATGATTTGATTCGGGAGGGCGTTGTAACATGTCAGCTACAACATTGTGTCGTCATGAAGGCCCCGCCTTCATGAAGACACCATATTGCAGCTGACGTGTGTCAAGGTCCTACGGAATCCTCTCATCAAGGAATACACATCCAGCTTGAGTGTGATTGGATTTAATCTTAAATATTTAAGATCAATTTTCAGCAACCGTGTTGATCCTTTATCCTCATTGTTCGTTACAGTTGTATATAGCTAAGAGAGACTCAATTTGTCTTATAGCTTAATATACGTTTACTCCTCCATACCGAAGGATTGCATATTTCCATCTTGGTTCTTTACTTTAAGCTTCGGACTAATAGTCCACTACAGCTTAACGTAGTAAGTTCAACCTATTAAACTTAACCAAGTTTTATCCACAACTGTATTTAAATTCAGAATTCCATCTTATTAGACATCATTTGTACGAGGTCTAATTCTAAAAGAATGTATTCATTTATTCTCCATAACCTTACTTCAGTTAAGGTTTGTTACGAATAGATATGTTTCCTCATATCTAATATCCTCTGAATTTAAACATTTCGAGGATATTAATGAAGTCCGAATACAAGGTTCATTGTCTCTCTTTTTTTTATTTGATATTCCTTAGCTTATAAACTAATCCCGAATATCGTTCAATTAAGAGTTCACGTTCATTTAAACCCTTTTCAATGTCATTCTAAAATTCATATTAACCCAAGTATGAATTAATTGCACATTCCAACTTAAAAGATGTATTCAAGTAAGGAATAGATATTATGTCCTTTTAAAATCTATCCACTATCATTTGAATAATTCCAAATCAATGAATAATATGATATTCTCAATCTTATTCAAATAGTTTCAAAGTGATACAGTCATTAAAATATCACACCTTTCCTTGTATTCAATCCATAAGATTTACAATCTATACAATTACCAGTCCAAACAACTGGACTTCATATATATCAAACAACATTACAACACATAAGGAAAGAAGAATGCAACTTCTTCTTTTCCCATTTCCTCATAGAGGAATAATAAACTATCAAATACGATCCATCCTTAGCTACTCAGAAGAAGCATCAGAAAACAACCATGTCTTCATTTTACTCAAGGAACCATCTACAAAATTTACTTGCACGGGTCAGTTCATTGAACTGAGCATATTAAGCAATTATCATTAAAATGAGGTGCTCTTAATTAACTATCTCAATAAAAGAACCCTGCTTTTATGAAACGTTAATAAATTGAGATGGACATCATCAACAAATTAAATCGATAAGGATGAGCAAACTTAGAACCCAATCATCTAATTACCATCACAATCAAACAAAAGATTACTAACTTTCTCCCAAATAATTACTACAAGAAGTAATTTCCTCTAAATAGTTCCAGATTAAAACATCTGTAAGAACTAATACACAAATGTCTACAATGTTGTTATAATGCAATTGCTATCAATTCCATTTCCTTATAATAGTTAAAATTTCGAGAGATAAATTTTAACTAAGAATTCAGACAGAACTACTTCCCTTTCGTACTACTCATTCAATTTCCAACAATCAAATGCATAAGAGAAAAGTAGTCATTCACCACGAACACCCTGGTGTCAAATCTCATAATTTAATAAACAAAGCATAATACTTTTTCCAATCAGAAAGAAAGTAGACAACAATTAAATGCAGATGCTTACGCCTAAGGCAGTACAAAATTCATTCCATAACAAGTGTAAATTTTCAATTTGTATAAGAGAAGAAATAATCATTACTTCAAATTATCCATCCAATATTCTCTTCCTTTTCATCATAATTGTAATAAATAATTTATACAAGAAGTGAAAATAGTCAAAAAGAAAGAACAATTAAACCCATAATCGAATGAAAAGAAGAAGTTTCATATTATCCCTTCTCATTGCTTAGCCGATTATCAACTAATTAGGTCGATCTGCACCCATAGGATAACTTCTTTTAAAATTATATTTCAGTAATTAGAACTTACTAATCACCATTCAAGGAAGCATATCAGAGCTCATTGGCATCTGATTCCACAATATATAAAAAAAAACAACAAAATCTTTCAATTAAAATCCTTTCCAATAGTTATTCCCCAAACGAACATTTCCAGCTAGGTCTGAACAAGCAAGAATGTATAACTAGTTTTATAACCAAAATGTTTCACCAAAAATGAACATTCCAGCTAGGTCTGAAACAAGCAAGAATGTACAACTAGCTTTATAACCAAAACATTTCACCAAAAATGAACATTCCAATTAGGTCTGAAACAAGCAAGAATGTACAGCTAGTTTTATAACCAAAACGTTTCACCAAAAACGAACATTCCAGCTAGGTCTGAACAAGCAAGAATGTACAGCTAGTTACAAAATCATGATTCTTATCATAATAATAAAAGAATCGTTTTTCAACATTAAAGTAAGAATTCAACTTCAGTTCAATTTTAATGAAACAACAAAGAAGTCTAGAATGCAGTTCGTATATATACATATATATACATATAATTTCATCATCCAATCCAAAGGAGACTGAAATAGTAAACTCTATTCCATCCGCCGAACCCATAATGCACAATGAAACCCAATTACCATTACTTTCAGAATTTAAAACAGCAGAAAGAGAAAACTCGTTTCCTTAATAATTTCAGTAAAGAAACACTCATTTTCTTCAAAATACAACAAGAATACCCAAGTCGTGTTCGTTTTATAATGACAGCTCAAACCAGAGGTCATATCGAATCATTTTATCCTTCCATTTTTACAAGAATGCACAGAACTCAGAAAACAATACTCACATCGTTGGTACATTCACCAACTCGAATCCATAATGGGTAATAGAAACGATTACACAATACTATCAAAGCAAACTCATACAACAAGAACAGATTCATTTTATTTACCCATTTTGCAAAGAAATACCCAAGTCGCATTCAACAAAAGAAAAATGACTCAACCAGAAAATCACTTCACACATATCAACAACTTCATTCAACTAAAACACCCATCATAAGAGTAGGGTTGTTTTAATGAGACGCTTAAACAAGAGCAAAACGGTTTAAGGAGAAGGGCTCAACATGCCTGTTAATTTTTCTTGTGGTTTGAAGAAAACTGCGCCACAGGAGCTATTTTTCTCCACGGCGTCCACAACAAAGCTTTCCCAACAATCCACTAACTTCCTCAGGCTCAAAAATAGCCGTGGCTACTCCAACAACAACAACAATAACCAAAATAATAGCAGGTTCAAAATAACCATGAAAGAAATACAGAGCAGTCTCAAAAACCCGAAAGAACACAATGACCATCAAAATTTCCTCTATCCTCTTTCCAAGGCGAGCTGGTCGCTAAGACCAAGATCATTAAATGCATTGAATGCATTGCTTTTTCCTCAATTTTCACGCCACCGCCGACTCAGGTTTGGCGAGTTCATTTTTAAAAAATTTGTATGCAATTCCTTTTTAGCTTCTTAGCTAGTTGGATGTCCCCAACTTTTCCCATGTTCCCGCCAAACTTGGCGTTGAAACTACAAGGACATCATTTACTGTCCTAATAAATATCTAACCTCTCCATCTTATCCGCTCACCAGCATGTGTCCATAGGTCCCCTCCTTAGATTAGTAATAGTTTAGGTTTTTCACCTAGGTTGCAAATCATTAGGATTTGCCATAACTTACACCCCATGCTATTTAAAATCCACGTAGGGTAGTAGTTAGGTTATAGGCTAAAACATAGTTATAGGTTAGAATTTAATCCCCATACTATTTACTTAATAGTTTCCTTAGTAAGTCTTACAACTTACGTTCACATTCAACACAATGCAGGACGTTTCGTCCTATGTTCGACACATACCTGTGTCGCTTGCATTAAGGCTCTTATTGTCTTACGCTGTCTGGCGTTACAACGTGTTTGTGGTTCGGGAATCAAACCTTTTCCATCAGCATCAAGGTACCGGATATTTATACCTGTAATCTGGTGCTGTAACATTTATATCAACCTTCAGTCTGGTTTAGACTTCATTCCGTTTTAGAAGTAAATCGACAAAGCGATCACAAGAAGGCCATAAGCATACCTTGGATCAATGGAATTGATTCAAGGTGTGTTTTCAATCAATGATAAGAGTTCATCAAACATACAACAAGTCTGTTGTCTCATTCTTGCAAAACACAAGCTATAATAACCTCCATCCCAAGTAAACAAATTACAGTAAACAAGGGTCCAGATTAGTAACACATTCCTTTTAAGATTAAAAGATATATCTTAACATAATTATCCTCATTTCTACAGTTACAACATCATGAAAATAGGTTATCATAATAGCTTATAAAAATTAAGACGTTACAGCGTGGGAACTCTTACTTGAGTGGATTGTATCTTTCTTGAAAAATGCATGGAAAATGTTTCATGGTATTGCCTCCTTCATGCCTTCATTGGTATTCTGGTATTTTTTTAGGGATGTGATAAAAATATTACTCTGTTCCTTCAGAAGAAATAAGAAGCAATTGGAAAGCTTCGCATGACTCTTTCCAATGAGTTTGACGGAGGAATTTATGAGGATTAATCCAACTTCCCTCCTTCCCGGGTAGTGGAATTAATTGTCGGGGAAGTGGGGAAATACACAACCAATTGCAACCGAAATGGCAAGGCGGGATGGCAATCCCCATTTCATTTCCCCATGTGGGAAATCAGATATTTTTTCCCGTTTTCCCATTCATTAATTTGGAAATCGGGAAATAAATCCACAAGCGGGGATTTAAAACAAATTTTCCAAGAAAGGGAAATTCAGCCCAGAAGCCAATTTGGCATCCCAGCAATGGGAAGCGGAAGCTTATTTTCCTCCGGCAATTAAAATAAAACTCGTCAAATGAATTCTAATTAATATTTATTTAATTAAAAACCCCAAAGTTATTAAAAATTAATTTTATCAAACAAAGGGTGATTAATCAATTAAATATTAATTAATTAATATTTAACGCAGTTTAAGACCTGGCGGGAGGAGTTCTCACTCGAAATGGACGAAACAAAGACCGGAACAATCACAAAAATGAGACGATCGTGATGAGAGTGATAAATCACGCAAAGTAACACTTTTGAAAATTTTCAAAATTTCCATATTTTTTTATATTAATTTTGCGAAGTCAAAATTAGCTGATAACATCAAGAAAGTAACAAGCAAATGTTAGAGGTAGAGGATGGTCTTCAGAGGTAGAGGAAAATTAAATATATTTCTAAATATATATACAAAAATTCACTTAACTAAATCCTAATTGATATTGGTCTTAATTAAATCAATTTATATCTATTTGATCAACATGTTCAAATCACCAAATATTTCATCATTATATTATTTATACTACATCTCAATTAATTAAATCCTAATTGATAAATTGGTCTTAATTAAATAGATTTATATCTATATGATCAACATGTAGGAAGAGGACAAAAAACCATGATGGATAATCAAACACTCACAAGAACATAACACGAGATTAATAAGAGGAGGTTATTCCTCAAGAGGAAGAGGAGCATATGAAACAAATAGAGGAAAAGGCTTTGTGGGAAAGTGTTCTAAGTGTAACAAGTATGTGGGGCATAAAGAATTTGAGTTCGTAAGACCCTCAAAACAACAATAGAAGGATTAAATCTAGAAATAGTATTGCTCATATGGATGAGGGGACTAATGGGTATCGATGCAGACATGGAATATTTGAAGCATGGAGAGGCTCTATTGATGAAAAGAGTGTTGTTGAAACCAACCAAGGAGGTGAATGAACCAGCTCAAAGGAAGAGTTTATTCCAGACCATTTGCAAATCTGGAGGTAAGTGTTGTAAGGTGGTAGTTGATAGTGGAAGCACAGATAATTTGGTGTCTTTAGAGATGGTAGAAAATCTTGGGCTGAAAAGATTGGAGCATCCTACTCCATACAAAGTTTCTTGGTTGCTTAAGGGCCACCAAGTGCTTGTGAATGAGCAGTGTATGGTAAGTTTGCATATTGGTTCATACAAGGATGATGTTCTTTGTGATATTATGCCCATGGATGTGTGTCATGTACTGTTGGGAAGGCCATGGCAGTTTGATAGAAGAGTTGTGCATGATGGGAGAGAAAACACCTACACCATAATGAATGATGGAAAGAGATTCACGTTGAGTCCATTGAGAGATAGAGGAGATAACAGTCCCAAAGTGATGTTGGTGAAGGCAAAGAGTTCATGAAGGTGAAAAAAATAAGACACATATTATGCATTTATTCCAAATCCCATACAAGTTGTGACAACCACTAAAATGAGTGATCTTCCATTAGAAATTCAGAAATTGTTGGAATACTATGTATAATTTGTGTCAAGTGAGTTGTTAGAGGGACTATCACCTATGAGAAGCATAAGTTATCACATGGATTTTATACCGAGAGAAAGCTTGAAAAACAAGGCAACGTATAGGTTGACTCCAATAGATAATGAAGAGATCAAGAGGAAAGTACAAGAGTTGTTAAAGAAGGGCTTGATTCAAGAAATCTTGAGCCCATGTGCAGTTCCAGCCGTGTTAGCACCTAAGAAGGGAGGTGAATGGAGAATGTGCATCGATTCATGTGCAATCAACAAGATCGCTATTGAGTGCCGGTTTATTAATAATAATGGATAAATTAATGGATTATTTGAGTGGAGATAGATATGTCACAAATATAGATTTGACGAGTGGTTATCATCAAATCCGCGCATAAAATAAAGAGATGAATGGAATACTATTCAAGATGAATGACGGGTTGTATGAGTGGTTGGTCATGCCATTTAGACATTTAAATGCCCTAAGTGCATTCATGAGGATCATGAATGAAGTGTTGAAACCTTTCATGGGTAAGTTTTTATAGTTTACTTAGATGACATTCTGATTTTTAGTCATTCTAAAGAAGAGCATTTACAACACTTGAGGTTGGTATTGAGTAAGTTGAAGGAAGAGAAGTTATTGGTGAATTTGAAGAAGTGCAACTTTATGCAAGAGGAGATGATATATTTTGGTTTTGTAATCTCCAAGGATGGGTTGAGAATGGATGCAAAGAAGGTGAGGGAATTTTGGAGTGGCCTTCACCAAAGAACATGTTTGAAGCAAGAAGTTTCCATGGATTGGCTAGTTTTTATAGAAAATTCATTAAGAATTTTAGCTACATATGTGCACCCATCACAGAAACAATGGAGGGAGATAAAAGGAAGTTTCAGTGGACTATTTTTGCAGAGAATAGCTTTTAGGCTTTAAAAATAAGGTAATAGAATAACTATTATTATCATTTTTATACTTCACTAAAGTATTTCAGGTTTATTGTGATGTCAGTAGGACATCTATAGGAGTGGTGTTAAGACAAGAGGGTAAGCCCATTGCTTATTTTAGTGAGAAGTTAACGAAAATGTTGTTGTACTAATCCTGTCTAATCTCATTTTTGGAGTTTGTTGGTTTTTGTTGTTTTCCTTGGTATTTATGCAGTAAAGGTGTTTTCTATCTAATATTGGTTATCTACACTAACTTTGGTGGAAAACCATATTCTGGAGGTATTTATGTTTTTTATTTTTTGGTTTTTCCATTGAATTCTATTTTGAGTTCTTGGACCCATTTTCCTTACCTCCTCTCTACACTCACTATATTATGCCATCAAACAAGCTCCCATCCGATCTTTGCACTCCCTTTGGGCTCTCCATTGAGCTCTCTCGAGCTCATTTCCAAGCGGGTTGAGCCACCTTAGGCTCAGCCTTAACTCTCCTTAGTTCGCCCTAAGCTCCCCTCAATTGTCAATCTCACTTACCGGCTCTCTCGAGCTAACCTTCCATGTTCATCTCACTGGGCTCACTCTTACCTGGTTGACTTTGTTATTTTCTCTTTTATCATGTTTGTGCTTCTCTCTTGCCAAGATCCTTATCTCCTCATACGATCTCCTTTGTCTCCCTATTCAATCTCACCTTAGAAACCCCGATCGTTCATGTTTACGGTTGTCCTCACCTAGCTCAAGCTCTTCTTCTTCCTGTGCTCTAGTTGTGCTCGAGCTTGAGCTCATTTGAGGCTCAACCCTATCTTACAAAGGAAAACCATGTTCAGCCCCTTGCACTTTGCTTAGAGCTCGGTGAGCTCACCTCTGTTGTGCCTTATTATCCTTGTCGGCTCCCTACTCACCATGGTCACTACCTCACTTGGCCCTGTCAATCCTACCATCCCTAAGCCCACTGTTGTGAAGCTGTCATTCATGCTCACCTTAGAAACCATTGGGTTCAACCTCCTACCCTTCGTAAATGGCTTTGACATATCATTCAAACCCCATCTTACATACGTTTCCACCCTTCATGTCTCAATCCCCCCACCTCATGCCACATGACACTTCTTTAACCTTTTAAAGCTGTACTCTTCCCTCCTTTTGATTAAGCCCTCATTTTTTTAATCAAAAATTGTGTTTTAAGTTAAAGCCTTAGTTTTAAATATTAAACTTAGCTCTTTTTTATTTAAACTAAGGTAAAGTTTATTTTAAAAGGGATTTTTTTAAATTAGGTCATCTAATTGGTATTAGGAGTAAATTTAAATTTTTAGATCTTTATTATTTTTTAATCATTTTTGTCAATTAAAGAAATCAGAACACTATTAAAAATTAAAAATTATTAGGCATTTTTTCTAATGTGTTTTGTGAAGGTGTTAATCGTTTATGGAGGCCTTTTTGCATTTAGGAGGTTATTGGATATTTCAGAGTCATTTTATATTGTTTGAGCTCTTATTGTTGTTTGTGGGTTTGTGAGCACATCCACCACAACCTTGTGGCAAGGGAGATCTAAAATGACGTGATACACTTTTTCTCACACAAAACTTATCGTTTTCCCTTCTTGCTTGTTTTCGTCATTTGTGTTTTGTGCTTGTCACGGTGAAATTTCATCGTGAACACTTGAAACTCATTTTGGTCTCTACACTTGCATGTTTTTATGTCGATTGCAAGGTGAGTAGCCAATTTTTTCACGTCATACAAATGCATCTGATTGTAATCAATGCACTAAACTATAAAGTGTCGTAAACAGGGGGTGAAAATATTGTTCTAGGCATTTTTTTTCTTCTGCATTCTTACTTTCTCTTTCCTCGTGATGGATGCTAGTTTTCTTCCCTTTTCCATGCCATTTAACCTCTTCGAATGGAAATAAAAGATGATAATTAAACTAAGGGGTAAAGGTTTGTACTACATCACTATGGGAGTGGAAACTGAACCTAACGATGAACCTAAGAAATCCAAGTGGTTTAACCGATGTGACGAAGCCTTAGATCTTCTTTGTGTGTTTGTTTATCCTAACTTACTCTTCCACATTGAGTCTTCAAACACTTGATGAAGCATGGAAAACTTTAGATGGTATGTTTGAAAAACAAGATGACATGAGAGCCTATGAGTTGTAAAATGAACTACTAGGATTAATTCCTAGTAACTTTGATAACCTACAGGACATCTTCTCCAAATTTTTCCACACCATATTGGTTTTAAAAGAATGTGGAGTCACTAAAAAGGATTCCCAATTGATCTTATCCATTCTCTCTAAGCTTGGCCCCAAATACTTTGTCTTCATTTCTACCTTTCACGCCATGAAAGAAGCTTTAGGACTGCTTGGAAGATGCCCTCATTTGAAAAAAATTGTCCCAACTCATTCGAGAATGGGACAAGTTGATTCAAATGGGAGAAATTAAGTCCAAGTCACATGCCCTAATTGTAAGTATTGGTAAAATAAGGGATAAGAAACATGAGAAGAAAACAAAGAAAAAGGACCAACCTAAGAAAGAAGCTAAGACCACCCAAACCAAACCCAACACAAACACTTCTACTTCTGAGCCTAAAGTGAAGAAGGAAAAGTGTAAGTGTTCCTATTGCAAGAAGTCAAGACATGAAGAGCATTAATGCATGAGAAAACAAATTTACCACCTAACTCATTTACTTGAGAAAATAATATAGGTGTTCCTGAGTCTATCAAGCAAAATGCTCATAAACCTAAGTCTTCCAAGGTAAGGGAATCTAAATCTGAGAAGAAGAAAGGCAAGGCCCTTATAGATAGATTTTCTCCATCACCGAAATGGGTCATAGATTACAGTGCCTCGCACCACATGGGTTCTTCACATGTTGATTTTTTTGACATTGAATTGTGTGGTATGTCCCAAATCACTTTGGGTGATGACACTTCCATGTTGGTTGTTGGTAGTGGATCAGTAGAAGTAGATGGTGGTAAATTTAACAATGTTTTAAGTGTTCTGATATCTCTACCAATCTCCTATCAGTTTACCAAATCACTCATAATGGTGAAAGAATGAGAGTGGAATTTAATCTTAATATAGTGATCATTAGAGAGCTTCACAATGAGACTACATTGGCTGAGGGAAAGGCGAGATCACCAATATCGGTTATACACTTTTTCCCACTTTACTTTTGATTCTTCACCCATTTCTTTTCTTACTCATACTAATGAGATTAGTGTAGACACAAAATCACACACTTGGGTACATTTCTAGGTCTTAACCACATAGTAACATGCGTATGATTCCTAAGTAAGAAAACTATTAATTGATAGCTATCTTTGGCCTCTTTTTTGTGTCTTTTATGTTCTCTTTGGTCTTACACACCCTATAGCCCAGTAAGAACTTTACTTGTTTATCTTTTATGACTTTGGACACCAACACCCAGCCAGGATGCCAACGCCCACACACCATCATCCCCTATGGGTGCCCCCGACCTCTTTCCACCTTACTTTCTCTTTTTGGGCCTTTTTAATCTTTTGGGCATCTTATTTTCTTATGGGTCGGCCTTCTAGTTGTCAATTACAAAATTCAAATAAGGGAATCATATAAATACATAGTTATGTGTTCAAAATAAAGGACCAATCTCTAAGCATACTTACTATCACCTAATCTTACATCCAAGGCATCCAAATCACTCAAAGGCATCCATCTAGCATCCATTCAAGGGACAAGGGACATAATTTTCTAATACACTACATAGGAAGGGGAATTCTATTCTATTTCATCCACACATTTGCATATTCTAAAAATATATCCTGTTATCTAGTGCATCTTGCACAAGGGCATCCTAGGGCAGAATTTCTACACACACTCACAAGAACTACATCGAGTCGAGATGTAGTGCGGTGCTGGTCGTAATTTCACTCTATTGTGTGACCGTCGAGGTCATTCGACTCCCTATATTGCATCTTTCTTTCTTTTGGTTTGATGCGGTTTTTTGGGTTTTGAGGTGAACTTCTATTTTACAGTTATAGGTATCTTCGGTGATTAAAGAGTGACATACATGCAATCAAAAATGAACATCAACAACACTTGTGTGACATCGTAAAAAGTAGATTCTAACCATCGCATACAGGATCATGGGAACCTAGTAGAGGTCTCTAAAGCACCACTGGCGCCATCGCCCCAATCCAGCATCCTAGTCCAACTTCATTCGCCAATTCTAGAATTTATCCGAGCATTGATTACACACAGTTCACTTCATGTTCAGTAATTTTCCTAGTTCAAAACATTTCGAGATCAAGTGTTAATCAGCGAAGTCCTTCCCCCTCTCTTGTGTGCTTAGGGTTTCATATTTTATTAGCTTATTGTTTGTGTCAAAAAGTATCTAACGGTGGTATATCATAGTTTACATTCGGTTACTCTAGAATTAGCGTTTAGGATAAATCTATTTTTGTTAAATCGTTTGGTGAACCCACATTCAAACACTCTTGATCCTCATTTCTTCTTAGCATCGATATCCTAGGATCCTCTCACCATTGATATCTCCATCTAGGATTTTTCGCAGCTCATCCTAATTGTAAGACTAAAATCAACTCTTTCTTGGATAATGCTCACATTTCTTCCAATACTCCTCCGGACCATGTATATCAGCAATTCGTAGCTGCATTTTCCCCATAAATTACTTTCCCATATGATGTAGTTACCACTCTTTTTTTACGACAATGATCTTCCCCTTTATATCCAATCTCGAATCTATAACATGGGCATTAAGTGAATACTAGTCGATAATGGATATGAGCTCAATCTTTGTAATTTACCACTCCTTCAATAGCTTGGCCTTTCCTTAGCAGATGTTATCCTATCATCCATTTCTCTATGTTTGTACGATTCTTCTACACATCCGTGCATGGGCACTATCACTTTACCTCTCACAGTCAGGCCTAAAACCATTCCTATTGTATTATTTGATATTAATGTCGCATTCTAGTTCAATTACTTACTTGGTAGGCCATGGCTTCACGCTATGTAAGCAGTACCTTCTATAGTTCATTGATGCATTAAATTCCTACATGATGGCTATGAACATACTATTGTTGCTAACCATGACCCATTCAATATTACAACTTAGACCCAGTCACTACATTGCCTACTCCAATTCAATGTCATAATGTTGGTCCACCTTGTGTTCCTCCTACTTCCACCACCCTTACACCTACCTCTAATACTCCTACACATCTCACTAATGATTACCAACTCATGGAACATCTTACCTCTACCACCGACATGCTTCCTCTCCAAGGAACTATTTATACATTGGACATCATACCACCTACTCTCTAAGAGCGCTCTGTGTTAACACATCCTCCTTTCACATGCACTCTTCTCATACATGACTCTTATTGGCCTCACATTCCATTTGATTCTAATTTTTCTCGACACTATTTGTATGCATGATGGTTTGTCTTGGCTAGGATTCATACTTGTTAATCTCCTCTCTCCGCCTCATTCTCCTTACCTCTATCATGGATATGTTTGCATCAATGTTATTTATGGCTTCTATGTATTCTATTTATCAAGATTATTTCTTGTATGTACATCTCGTTCTTCTCCACTCATGCTTGGGAAGTCTTGGCTTGACCACATTGGTGGCACTTTGGATCTTACTCTCACTTGTATCACATTTCGCATGCCCTTTGGTTGCATTTCTATTTGCAATGATTTATTTCTTGGTTATACTCAAAATATCAAACGTTGGTATGCACATGATTGTCCGCAACCACATTTTACTAATGAATAATATGCAATGGGCATGTATAATTTATGCCATAATGGCTCTTTATATGATCAACCCCACACTATTGTTTATCAAGTTTCATACCCAAATCTAATTGGCTTTGATCCTGACAATGATGATCTTCTAGATGATTTTACTTGATTCTTATACACATCATACACTTGGGGAATCATGTTTATTTCCCCCTAACATCATCAGTGTCTATCATTCACACTATCACTCTCTGTGTTTCATACTTTCTATTTCTCCGCGATCTTACACAACTTGATACATACCTTGTATTGTCATTACCCTATGACACACTCTAGTTCCATTGTTCATACTTGACTGTTGAGGGTCTAATTATGAAATGAACCTCACTTCATCTACACATCTCACACTCTATTCTTTATGATATATCTTTCTAGCATATAGTTTCAAACCATTACCCTATGAGGCACTCTAGTTTCATGGTTCATACTCGACTGTTGAAGGTCTAATTCTGAAATGAATCTCACATCTCATTCTCTATGCTTCGTGATCTATCTTTATAGCATATTGTTTCAAACCATTACCCAATGATGCACTCTAGTTCCACATTTCATACTCAACTACTTAGGGTATAAATCTGAAATGAACCTCACCACATTCTCTTCTCACGTTCTATGTTTCATGATCTATCTTTCTAGCACATATTCTCAAACCATTTCCCTATGATTCACTTTAGTTCCATGGTTCATACTTGACTACCGAGGGTCTAAATCTAAAATGAACCTCACCGCATTCACTCTTCACACTCAATGCTTCATGATCTATCTTTCTAGCATACATTTTCAAACCATTTCACGATGACACAATCTTATCCTATGGTTCATTCTTGTTTGTTGAGGTATCTTTTATAAATGAACCTCATTTCATATACATCTATTGGGGGGCAATCTACTCCTATCACATTCACACATTGCATACCACTCCATCACACTCATACACTACATATTGTATATATTGGTTGCACTTACTCTTGTTTTCTTATAATACTTACACGACGCACTTTCTTACTATGTTAGTCGGATATACAAGTATGTCATTATCTTTCTATATATACACGTGCATTCATTTTTTCTTTTGGAGTGAATGCAAATCTCTTATAGGTCTTTAGATGCTGCAAAGATGCTTAGCATTGTACCTCTTACTAGTCCCACTCAGGCTCCTAGGGGAGACTACTTTCTCACACATTACAGGTGTTATTGTTTCATTATTTACTACTTCTAATTCCTAGCACACTACTTTCTATTGGCATATATGCTTTGACATACTTCTTATCTTTCTAACATGTTAATGGGTGCTTCATGTGCTACATTTTCCTTATAGGACTATATGTCACCATGGTTGTTTGTTACATTTTCTTGACATTGTTTGTCATTGTATGTTTTTGTTTGTGGGTTATGCCCTATGTCTTGTTTGATCACTACTTGTATGCTTTTGGCTGCTTCAACCTTGATTGTCTTGTGACATTGTGAGTGATGTCTCATGTTTGAAACCCACTTTTTGTGGTCTATATTGTATGCACACTTGCTTGTTACATTATTTTTCTATGACATGTTTGCTACTTTTCTCTACTAACACATGTATCTAGCCACTTTGTTTTCATGTGCCTTGGTTTCTACCATGCACATCCCCTCCCCTAATGTTACAGTTTAGATCAGCATCAAATCTTCTCTTTGGGGCATATTCTCTTAACTATGTCACATGCACCCCAAATGAGGGGGCATAAATTGGGTGAATCAATCACCCCATACATCAACTTAGAGCTACATTAAAATCCTGCAAAATATAGAACAGAGTAGTCATACGGTCATAAAATGGCCCAAAATTTGACTTGGGTCCTCAACACAACATGGACATCAGCTTTAACATCAAACAAGAACACTGGGTGGCCATGTCCTCCACCAGGCACCTATGTCTGGGGCACACACAATCACTCTATCAGATCAACACAGTCTATAGCAATTTATGAAGCATTTTTCATAATACATGCATAGTCCTCCACCAAGTAGAATGCATTTTACCTCCATTTTCAATTAGAACAAACAATACATCTGGAACAAATCAAAGACAACATGAAAAAAAGGATCACACCATCTATAGTGGTGTATATCGGGAAGAGTCATGGAAGGAGAGTAACACTAGACATCTCTCCCCAACACTTGCTCTGTGGTGTGAGATCACCCAAAAAACTCACACTTGGCATGAGATCTCCCAAAAAACTCGCACTTGGTGTGAGATCGCCAAAAAAACTTACACTTGGCATGAGATTTCTCAAAAACTCATACTTGGCATGAGATCGCCCAAAAAACTCACTCTTGGCATGAGATCGCCCAAAACTCATTTTACACAACATTTTTAGGACACTTTTCTATCATTTTACACTCTTCTACATCAAGTGCACACTTTCCTTTTACACACTTTTACATACTTATGCACATTTTTCTCTAATTTATCATATACGATACTTTGACTACATTCTTTCTCTTATTTTTGTAGGTTCATCCTTACAAGAAGCAAGCAACAACAAGCACAACAATAGGTATAACACAATACAACGCATACGCTTCACCCCTAGGGTCACTTTCCTTTCCTAGTTTCCATGCTTCATCTTTGCACTCATTCCATGCTTCACTTGTCCACTCGGCACGCATTTCACCACACGCTCTACAAATCAAATGTATGCATCTCTTATGATGAGTCCATAAATCGACTCATCATAAGCATCTAGATAACTATAAGTTTTACTCCTAAAAACATTAATCCATGCATGGGAATGTTCTAAATAGTTATATCTAATGTAGAAAGTGATGTATTTCCCCTTATTTTGTCTTATGCAAACTAATGACCAATGGAACTTTCACTAACTGCTTTGTAGAGTGATTTAGTGACATATGTAGGCTAATGAGGCACATTTTCTACCATTTTGGGCAGTTGCAGTCAAGGAGACCAAGTCCACAACCACTACACCATTTTGGAGGATTGACCCATAACCATCTATAAATGAGGGGCCTATTTCCAACAGGATTATAGGGTGTCATGGAACTTTTATGAAGTTGTTATCGGTTAATTTGTTGCCAATATTTGTGGCATGTGTTGTAATCAACTGTGTCTATAAGACACATCCTTTGAATCTGTTAGTTAGTTTTTACCAGTATTGCAGTAATTAATAGAAGAAGTTATTTTTAGTTGCACTCTGGAGTATGTGAAGAACTTATTTTGATCAATATAATACATGTTATTTTGAGTATATGTTTGTGTTGAAAGCCTCAATCTCGAAGTAGAGCAAGGGCCCACTTCGACTGAGGAGATTGGAGGATTGGTATTTCATGCAAGATCTTTATATTTGCTTAGTTTCAGTTTTAGTATCTTGGTTTGATAATTATCTGAATGCAATCTTGTATTTCTTTGTTTTAACATATTTCCTTTATTGTTATTTGATTTCAGCAAGTATTTCATTACAAGCAAGCATTTCCTTTAACAAGCATTCCATTCAGTAACTTGGTTTCAATAGCATAGATGATATTTTATATACTTTGCTTTCTGTTTGGTAGTTTAAAGCTTTCAATAGTTTGGAGTTATACTTGCTTTCGGTAGTTTGTAGTGAGAACAAGGAAACTGATACTAAATAAAACCCCCCAAAAAAGGAACACCACCATAATACCGAGTTGCATATCCACTTCTCTACATACAGCCTTGAACACAACCTTGGTTTGTAATGACATCAACATTTGAACAATTTGATTAAATGATTGGAAGTTACAACAACCCATCATCTTATCTACTTTATATTATCGAGTATTCACTCAACAAAATAAAGTGGGGGCAAATGTAGACACAAAATCATGCATTTGGGTACATTTCTAGGACATAAACACATACTAGCATTCATCTTATTCTTAAGCAAGAAAATTAGTAATTGATGAGATATCTTTAACCTCTTTTCTATGTCTTTTATGTTTTCTTTGGTGTTACACACTCTGACCTAATCAAAACTTTACTTGTTTATCTTTATGACTTCGAACATCAGCGCCCTCGTCCCCTTAAGGCACCCCTGACCTATTTCCACCTTACTCACTCTTTTTGGGCCTCTTTTATCTTTTGGGAATATTATTTTCTTATGGGCCGGCCTTCTAGTTGTCAATTATGAAATTCAAACAAGGGAATCATATAAATACATAGCTATGAGTTCAAAATAAAGGACCGAGCTCTAAGCATACTTACTATCACCTAAGATTACATCCATATAGCATCCATTCAATGGATAAGGGACTACATTTTCTACATACACTGCATAGGAAGGGGGTGTCTATTCTATTTCATCCACACATTTGCATATTCTAGCAAATCTAGCCGTTATCTAGTGCATCTTGCACAAGGGCATCCTAGGGCACAATTTCCACACACACTCACAAGAACTACACGGAGTCTGAGATGTAGTGCAGTGCTCGGTCATAAGTTCACTCTTTTTGGTGGCCATCGGGTCATTCCATTTGCCCTTATTGTGCATCTTTCATTTTTGGGTTTCTTTGTGGTTTTTGGGTTTTGTAAGTGAATTTTTATTTTATAGGTTAAAGGTATCTTTGATGAACAAAGAGTGACATACGGAGTGCAACATCGAACATCAAAGCAACACTTGTGTGACACTATAAAAATCAAATTTCAACCATCTACACTGGTCACGGGCACCCAATATAGGTCTCGGCACCCAAGCACCCTTGCCCCAATCTAGACGCCCTATTTTCGGCTTCATCCACCGGTTCAAAATTTATCCACGAGCATTGACGACACATTTCACTTCATGTTCAAGTAGTTTTCCTAGTTCAAAACATTTCGAGATCAGCTGTAAATCAACTAAGTCATTCCCTCTCTCTTGTGTTTAGGGTTTCATATTTTATTAGCTTATTGCTTGTGTTAAATTGTATCTAAAGCAGAGGTATATCATAGTTAACATTCAATTACTCCCAAATCGGGTTTAGTATAAATCTATTTTTGTTAAATTAGTTAGTAATCTATGACATGAGTATTTTGGCCATTTAAACTATCATTACCTTGAACAATTGAGCCAACATGAGATGGTCAATGGGTTTCCTCAAGTAAAATTTTATAAGGGTATTTGTGAGGGTTGTGCCCTTGGGAAGCACCTCGAAGAAATTTTTGGCAAGGGAAAATCCTAGAGAGCTTCTCATCCCTTAGATCTTGTTCATAGTGACATTTTTGGCCCCTTTTCGTCTCCTTCATTCACTAGGGATCTTTATATACTTACCTTCATTGATGAATTTTCATGTTATACGTGGGTTTATTTTCTCAAACATAAATATGAAGTTTTTGATCACTTTCAAGACTTCAAGGCTCTTGTTGAGAAACAAGTCGAAAGATCTATCAAGGTTCTTATAACTAACAATGGAGGTGAGTATGTGAGAAATAGGTTTGATGATTTCTACACCTCCGAAGGGATTGATTTGCAACGTATAGTTACTTATAGCCATTCACAAAATGGAGTTACAAAAGAAATAACAAAACACTTAAAGATATGGCCACTTGCATAGTTCATTCTAAATCCCTTCCTCCATCAGTATTGGGCCAAAGCTATGAATTTTGCTTGTTACATTCATAACCACATTTTGCACAAAGTAGTAAAAGGGATGACACCCTTTGATGCTTGGTATGGATGAAAAATTTATGTTAAGCACTTTCATGTCTTTGGATCAATTGTTATGGCTTGAATTCCCAAAAAGAAACACAAAGCCTTGGAACCACAATCCAAATTCTATGTCTTTTTTGGGTATCTGATAGTGTGAAGGGCTATAGATTATTGAACCCCACCACTCATCAGATTTATATTGAGAGAAGTGTGAAGTTTGATGATTCATCTTCTACTTCCACTTCTTCACCCGTTGAGGTCATTTTTCCCCTCTCTAAATCTGATTTAGACTCTTCTAATGATGATCTTGTTGAGCCTCCCACTCTTGATCCTCCTACTCCTCCCACTTTAGAATCTAATGATTATGATAGTAGTGATGATGAGGACTATTTCCCCTCTCACTCGAGTGATTATTTGCCATATTTTGAGCTGAATCTCATCTTGGTCCTCGCCGGGATAGGAAAACCTTGTAGAGTGTTGGAGATTGAATATGAGATCCTTCATATGAGAGAAGAACTCGTTCGAGTTTATTGGACCCCACACCTTATTTGCTTTTGCTTCCGACCCTTAGTATTTTGAGAGGCTAAAGGGATTCTGGGTGGGATTCTACCATAGATGAGGAGTATTCCTCTCTCGTGAAGAATGATACTTGAGATCTCGCCCCTCTTCCTAAGTGAAGAAAAATGGTTTGTTATAATTAAGTATACCAAATAAATTATGGTGTCGATCGAACATCAAAGTTTATAAAGCGTGACTTGTAGCTAAGGATTTCTCGAGGTTGATGGGGTTGACCATTCAAATACCTCTACTCCCATTGCAAATAAGACTCTAATTTGGTGACCCTTGTCATCATTGATGCTAATAGATGGGAAGTCTATCAAATGGAAATTAAGAGTGCCTTCCTTCATGGGGACCTGGAGGAAGAAATCTATATGGAATAACCTTTGGGTTATGTCCTAGATTCCTCCCTCATTTGCAAACTAAGAAGTTTATCTATATCCTTAAACAAGCCCCTTGTGATTGGTATGCCAATATGGAATCCTTTCTTCTTACATTAGGGTTCACTAGGTGTCACTCTGACCCAAATGTTTTCGTATTACAGCAAAATGATTTCATGGTTATCCTCATTTTGTATGTCAATGGCTTATTGATTATGGGTATCTCTTCCTCAATCATTGATTTTTGAAGACTTCCTTATCCAAAAGTTCTTTATGGAAGACTTGGGTTTGCTTCACTACTTCCTTGGGATATATATTACCCAATCGACTCAAGAATCGTGATTTCTCAACCTAAGTACACCCTTGATTTTCTAGCCAGGTTTCACATGTCTGATTGTAAGCCATCTCCCACTCCCTTCATTTTTAGAGTCAATTTAGTTGTTTATTTCTCCACTCCCTTAGTCGATGGTACCCTTTATTTCCAGTTGGTGGGGAGCTTAATATACCTAACTCATACCAGGTCATATCTTTCATTCATTGTTGGCATTGTGTCCAGATTTATGCAGGAGCCTCATGAGCTACATTAGAAACAAACCAAGCGGATCCTTCACTATGTTCATGAAACTCGTATTGATGGAATTCACTACTTAGGAGGGACAAAGATTGATTTAGTTGGATTCATATATTATGATTGGAACAGTGATCTCGATCATCAGAAGTCTCCCTCTGGATATAATTTTTCTCTTGGTTCGGGTCCTCGTCGGTTGAGTGGGAAAAAGGAAAATGTAAGGGAGTAGTCAACGCTGCCATGGAAGTTATTTGGTTACAGGGGATTATGACATAGTTTGGAATTCACTTTTGGTCGCCTAGTATAATCTATTGTGAAAACCTTGGCACTATCTCAATTTATCGAGATCTCATTCAACATCAACGAACAAAGCACATTGAGATAAACATGCACTTCATTCGATAGTTGACTCATGAACACGTCATTGATATGCAGTACTTTCAGACTTTAGATCAAGTTGCAAACATATTTACCAAACCCTTCACTGAAGCAGAATTTATTCACTTGAGATATATTCTTGGGGTGAGGTCTATTGTTGTCATTCATCTTCTTTGGGCTTTCTAGTCCTCTTCTATTCCTCTTCTTCTTCTAGAAAGATTGTAGTTTTTACATGGGTACCTCATCAGACCTTTAGTTGTCAAGACCCATATGACACATCTTTCTTAGTTGTCTAGGGGAGTTCTCTCTCTTTCTGGCTTACCATGCCTCTACCTAAGCTTTGATGAAGGGGGTGTTGGTGTGAGGTATTTTTTTTTCCTTTTATTTATTTATTGGGCATTTTCCACCTCACACATGGTGAGTCATCTCACTTAGGTGAGTCATAGGTCCATTAGGGAGTTATATGACATATGACAAATTCCATCATAGAATATGTCATACTTGTCATATGTGTCATTATCATATGGGAGTTACATGTTATTCCTAGCATTATAACTCCTCACTCCATCATGGGAGTATGACATGTCTAGGCATGGGAGTTACACAACACTCCCCATATGTACCTTCTTTTTGATCTATGAGAATGAGTAGACTTGTTCTTTTTGCATGAACAATTTTCTTGTGGTTAATTTTCTTGTTGATTACCTAGTGCACTTTCATGTTTCCATTGACATAATTTCCCCAAATTTGAACTAATTTTCCAGATTTTGACCTAATGAAACCAAATTTCACATAATTTCCCTAATTTCCACACATTTGACCTAATGAAACAAAAGTTGAACAATTTCCCCGAATTTGACTTGATTTCCTTAGCACACTAACATGACATCGACCTAATTTCCCTATATTTGAACTAATTTTCCCATATTGGACCTAATTTCCCCAAATTTGACATAATTTACCCAAATTTGACTTAACGAACCCAGAATCCACATCGAATTTGAAAACTTACATCGACACCCTAATACAACACCCTAACGTGACACCTAAATGTGATACCCTAATAAGACACTCTAACACAAGACACTAGCGAGACATTGACATAATTCCCCCAAATTTAACCTAATTTCCCAATATTTGACCTAATGAAACATGAATACACATATGAATTTGACAACTTAGATCGATATTGTAACACGACACGCATTCCCCCAATTTTGACTCATTTCACCTAATCTAACCTAACTTCTCCAAATTTGACCTAATTCTCACAACACTAACTTGACACCCTAACATAACACACTAATGCAACAACCTAACACGATAATGTAATGTGACATAACAATGTGACACCTTAACACGACACACTAACGAAACACCCTAATACGACACACTAACATGTAACCTAATTTCCCCTAATTTCACCAAATGTGACCTAATATTCCCAAAGTTGAACTAATTTCCCCAAATTTGAGCTAATTTTCTCAAATTTTACTTAATCCCCTAAATTGGATAGTATTTCCCAAAATTTGACTTAATTTCCAATTACAACATCCCTAACGTGACACATTAACATGACACACTAATATGAATCCCTAATGTGTCACATTAACCTAATGAAACCAAATTTGACTTAATTTCCCCAAATTTCACCACATTTGACCTAATGAAACCAAAGTTGAATTGTTTCCCCCAAATTTAACCTAATTTCCCCAAATTGGACCTAATTTCTCCAAATTTGACCTAATTTCCCCAAATTGGACCTAATGAAACCTGAATTGACACCTAAATGTGATATCTTAGATCGATACCTTAACATGACACATATTCCACTAATTTTGACTCATTTCCCCAAATTTGACCTATTTTCCCCTAATTTCTCCAAACATGAATTAATTTCCCCAAATTTGACCCAATTTCCCAAATTGGACCTTATTTTTCAAAAATTGACTTAATTTCCAATCACAACACATTAATCGACACACCAACGTGACACATTGACCTAATGAGACCAAAATTAACTTAAGTTCCCTAAATTAGACTGAATGAAACATGAATCAACACCTGAATGTGACAACTTAGATCAACACCCTAACACAACACGCATTCCCCTAATTTTGACTCATTTCCCATAATTTCCCAAATGTGACATGATTTCCCCAAAGTTGAGCTAATTTCCCCAAATTTGACCTAATTTTCCATGATTTGATCTAATTTCTCCAAATTTGACCTGATTTTCCAAAATTTGACTTAATTTCCAATCTTGACACACTAATATGACTCCTCAATGTGACACACTCGACCTAATGATACCAAATTTGACTTGATTTCCACAAATTTGACCCAATGAAACCAAATTTGTACTATTTTCCCCAAATGTGACCTAATTTCCCCAAGACACTAATGCAACATTGACCTAAATTTCCCAAATTTGACCCAATTTCTCTAATTTTGACCCAATTTCCCCAAATTTGACATAAATTCCCCAAATAAAACTGAATCGGTAGCTCAATATGAAAACTTAGATTGACACCCTAACATGACACACATTCCCCTAATTTTGACTCATTTCCTTTAATTTGACCTAATTTCCCCAATTTGGACTTAATTTCCCTAAATTTGACCTAGTCTCCTAAATTTCACCTCATTTCCCCAAATTTGATGTAATTTCCCCAAATTGGACACGATTTCCCCAAATTCGACGTAATGAAACCTAAATCGATACCTAAATGTGAAAACTTAAATCGACACCCTAATACGACACACATTCCCCTAATTTTGACTTGTTTCCCTAATTTTGACTTATTTCCCTAATTTAACCTAATTTCCCTTAATTACCCCAAATGTGACCTAATTTCCCCAAATTTGACCTAATTTCCCTAAAACATTCCTCAAAATGGACCTCAATTCCCAAATTTTCACTTAATTTCTAATAATGACACATTAATTGCGACACACTAATATGACTCCCTAATGCAATACATTGACTTAATAAAACCAAATTTGACCTAATTTCCCCACATTTTACCTAATGAAACCAAATTTGAACTATTTTCCTAAAATTTGACCTAATTTCCCTAACATACTAACATGACGTTGACCTAATTTCCCTAATTTGACCTAATTTTCCCAAATTGGACCTAATTCCCTAATTTAATTTGACCCAATTTCCCCAAATCGGACATAATGAAACCCGAATCAACACCGATATGTGAAAAGTTACATCAAGACCCTAATACGGCACACACTCCCTAATTTGATTAAATTTCCTCTAATTTCACCAAATGTGACCTAATTTCCCCAAATTGGACCTATGAAACCCAAATCAACACTTGAATGTGACAACTTACATTGAAACTCTAACACAACATATGTCCCCATAATTTTGACTCGTTTCCCCTAATTTCTCGAAATGTGGCCTAATTTCTCCAAACTAGAACTAATTTCCCCAAATTTTACACAATTTTCCCAAATTTGACCTAATTTCCCCAAATTTCACTTGATTTCTCCAAATTAGAGATAATTTCCCCAATTTGTACCTCATTTTCAGAAATTTGACTTAATTTCCAATCGTGACACACTAATGTGATTCCCTAACATGACACATTGACCTAATGAAACCAAATTTGACCTAATTACCCAATTTCCCTACATTTTGACCTAATGAAACAAAAGTTGAACTATTTCCTCCAAATTTGACATGTTTCCCCAACACATTAACGTGAGGTTGACCTAATTTCCCTAAAATGGACATTTATTCCCTAAATTGAACCAGTTTTCCCAAATTGGACCTAATTTCCCCAAATTAGACCCAATTTTCCCAAATTAGACCCAATTTCTCCAAATTTGATGTAAATTCCCTAATTTCCCCAAATATGACCTAATTTCCCCAAATTTGACATAATTTCCTCATATTGGACCTAATGAAGCCTTAATGGACACTTGAATGTGACAACTTACATTGACACCCTAACACAACACACATTCCCCTAATTTTGACTCGTTCCCCAAATTTGACCTAATTTCCCCAAAATTAAACATATTTCCCCAAATTTAACCTATTTTTTTCCAAATTTGACCTAATTTCCTCAAATTGGACCTTATTTCCCAAAATTTGACTTGATTTCCACTCGTGATGGACTAATGTGGCACACTAATGCAAAACACCTTGATATGACTCCCTAAAGTGACACACTAACACAACACACTAACCTAATGAAACCAAATTTGACCTAATTTCTCCAAATTTCCCCACATTTGACCTAATGAAACCAAATTTGAGTTATTTTCCTAAATTTAACCTAATTTCCCTGACACACTAATGTGACATTGACGTAATTTCCTCAAATTGGACCTAATGTAACGCCCACTTCTCTTAGACCATTTTTATGTCATTGAATTAGTTGTTTTACACATTTTATCCATTTCCTAAGACATTTTGACATTGACTATGATACTTGACATATTGACATTTGGACACTATTGTTTTGGCACTTCATGACAAACTCATTTTGAATGGTATTGATGTATATGTATATTGTATATGTGGATCATGTTGACTTTGGTGATGCAGGGATTTGTAGCATTTTTGTTGCTTCTATTAGTCGTACATGTGATTATATGATGATGATGATGATATTATAATGTTTGAACCCTTTGGTGAAATTCTTAGATATTGATTTTTATACTAACAAAATTGTGTTCAATTGTGTTATGGATGTTAATTGCGATGATGATTTGTTACATTGCAGTGATATATATCAAGTTATGATGTTAATTATATGTGCGAATGTATGATTTTGTAATATTTCTTGGATGGATTTGATGTGTGCGTGAAGTGTGTAATGATGAAAAG
>CM031235.1:157428556-157696056 GCA_018340775.1 Taxus wallichiana var. yunnanensis | reverse complement strand
TTATGATTAGTAAAAAATAAAAAGTTTTTATATAGTTTAAACTTAAGAAAACCATCACGGGGGTTCATTAACTAGGCAATATCCTAGCACGTGAGTTTATATTGAGGTAATTAAAATTAATAAAAGTAAAGTCAATATACCGGTAGACATGAGGGGTGAAAGGGTTTAATTTATTAATATTTTGAATCAGGTATTGGGGGTAGGTTAGAGAGGTGGGCCAAAGGAAAGGGAGGTTTAATTTTAATATAAAAATAAAACATTTGAACCCTAGTTTTTAAACTAAATACCTTAAAATTGAAATTTAAGGAGTGTGGTCATAAAGTTAAATTATAACCTCTTTTTAATAAAGAAATCTCAATTAAGAGATTCTTAACCAAGAAATAATAAGATGGTAGAAAACTAGGATTGAGTATGCTTTTCAACACAAGTGATATTATTTCACCATCTTAATTATTTGAAGAACTATTGATAAATGATTAAAGCTTAACATTTATAAGGTAATTGGTAATAGGTCTTGAATGGCTTCAAACTATATTTCGAGAGAAAATGCATATTAAAAAAAATTGAGTGAGAAATATGATATATTTTTGTTTAATATATTAGGGTAGAAATAAAAAGGGGTAAATAAAATTGTCATGGAAAAATGGGTAAGTAAGGTACATGGAAAAAATAGGGGTATTTTCATTCTAATAATATAATGGGAGGGGGTATTATCAATTGAATAATTAGAGGTAAAAACTAGAATTAAGGGTATTCTTTAATACCCTTTGAACGAACGTGTTATACCATACTTTTACTAAGTGAACCCCCGTGAAAACCATTAACATGTCATAAATTTCTAGTGATGGGAGTACGGGTTTTAAAAGAATCACAACCATCATTTTGGTAGGATAATAATTTCACACAAAAATTTGCACACTCTTTATAGCATAATTATATCTTCCTTGGTTTTACGGCCGTTTACTTCTACGATTGAAGATAAGCTTTTGAGCATCGCTCTTGAGAGAAGACAGGCTCAACATAGCTGATTTTGCTTTTTACCATGCTAAGCCCGTATAGGTTTGAAAGGAATAGTAGGGCTAAGGTGCTTTAGAGGGAACTTGTTGAGTCAAATGTTTGGAGGAGACACATGCATATGAACAAGAGATTTGAGGAGATATGGAGATGACCAAGCTTCAAAATCCACTCACTCGAGGGAAAATCGATCCATGGTTTTGAAGAGGTAGCCGATGTTCTTACTGCAAGAATGGTGTTGCAAAGGTTACAGTGTACGTAACATGTGTGCTTAGAAGTAGAAGAAGTAAAATCAATACTGACTAGACAATATGCCCCCAATGAAGCACCTCGTAGTCGTCAATCTTCTTCTTCTTTTGCATATAAAAACAAATCTAATTCATTTATCTTTTCAATATAGTCACTTGCTTTCATGATCTATTTATTGCATGCCCTATCCCCACATCTCTGCAACCCCAACAATCTATTTGCATTCTGCTCTTGTAGAGACTCCTCCATTTTCTCTTTTGTTTTGGGAAATATAATCCAATCCCATACCATCATGAAGTTTATGAGCATGATTATACTAGTAGTTTCATTTTTAGTTATATGTGGTATGGTACGTTTGGAGATATCAACAACAAGATTTCTTGGGACTGCTTTGTACAATACTGTGAAATTCAATGAGTGGTTTAACAATCTTTGGGGACCCTGGGCATGAAATAATGTCACAGGATCAATCTCAGATAACCATTTGGCTAGATAGGCACTTGGGTAACATGATTTTCTCCATTATGATTGTTCTTACGCAATTTTAGCTTTGTCCTTCCTTACCAACAGATCTAGTTGTTATATTTCTCCCTTCAATTATGGTAGTATAGAATCTAGGATAGGGGTAACCTTCATCTTCAAAAACCATTCTATGAGTTGCCATTAATGTAATTTCTAAAAAACTTGTTTATCGTAAATTGTAATGTCAACCCCTCCATGGCCATCCGCAACACTTTGTAAGTAGGGAGATAGTCTTGTGAGTTTCATATTTTTTGTTTACTACTATAGTGAAGTAGTGAAAAAATAATGTTACAATCTTGGTTTGATTTCTTTGATATGAAAGCTATAAAAAATAGAATAAGGGAATTTATTAGGGGTTGTAATTTTTTGCAAGTTTTCTCAATAATAGATAGCTTTTGTAATCTAGCGAGCCAAATTCATGGATGGGTGTAATGTCCCCTTTTCCTATGCCAAAGGCCTAAGGGTCAAGTGAGTCTAAGCCGTGGTCATATCCAAGGGGTGGGGATCTTTGGGGCTGATACGAGAAGGGGCCGCATGGTACTAATATCCATGTTTGGCATTTGGGGGTCACTTTGGACCTTGGCGACTTAAACAGGAAAAAGTAACTTTAGTTACTTTTATTTTATTGACCCCTCCATGGAAAGAAATGCGTCTAGGGTCTATTGGGGCTCTTTTTCCGTGGGAAGTATATAAGGAGTTGGGTGAGAAAGGAAAAGCACTTTTGATATACATTTTATTGACCCCTTCTTGTGTAGTTGCGTTGTTATTGCACATCTACAACTTGTGGAGTCAAATCCCACAGGGACCCTAGCTTCGATGGTGAGAGACCCGTCCCTAGCTAGCAGGGCATTCTTCAGTAGTGAAAGATCTACCCTAGTCTATCATTTTGGAGCTGCTTTTAGGGCTATGCGGCAGAGACATTAACAAAGGTTTCAGAGGAAGGATCTCGAGGGTCTTAGGGGCATTTGGGGAAGATAAGTAGTGGGGCTCCATATCAAATTCATGGTAGCCATTTAGGTTGGGTGTGGCAAGTACATTGAAGGTGCCTCCATCATTTTCCAACCCCATTCCAAGCAAGGTGACTTCTAACCTTTATTTGGGGTTTTCGGATGGATGTTTCCAAATCTAAAGGTGTAGCCTTTATTTGGAGGGTTTCCAGTCGGCCATTCCCAGATCTAAAGGTGGAAATACTATTTCATATACCTTTCATTGTTATTTCCAAAGACCCTTAATGTCTCTACATGTATTTGGAGAGTTACGAGCCTCGAAGTTTCCAGGTTGTCTAAGGCACGTTGTGCTTTTTTTGGCGACATTTTAATCTATGTAAAACTCCAAAAACAATGTTATTAAGTCCTTTATAATAATATCAAGCCCTCTTCAAGTTTTCAAGTAATTTGGGTGGTCATTTTGGGAAATATTAAGTTTCTTTAGTTCGTTGTCCTATCTGGTCATTTTTTGCAAAAATCAGTATTCTATGTGGCTGCAAATTTTCATTATTTTACACATTTTTAAATAGTATCCCACAAGGGGGATATTTCGGTGGTAGCATGTTGAAGGCACCTCCATAATTTTCTGACCCCATTCCAGCGAGGTGACTTACAGACCTTTATTTGGGGGTTTTCCAGACAATCGTTTCTAGATCTAAAGGTGCAGCCTTTATTTGGAGGGTTTTCCAGTCGGCCATTCCCATATCTGAAGGTGGAAATACTATTTCCTATATCTGTCATTGTTATTTCCAAAGACCCTTAATTTTTGCTCCGATATTTGGAGAGTTACGAGCCTATGAAGTTTCCAATTTGTCAGGGCATCTTTGTGCTTTTTATGGCGGCATTTTAATCTATGTAAAACTCTAAACACGAGTTATTATGTCATTTATAATAATATCAAGCCCTCTTTAAATTTTCAAGTAATTTGGGTGGTCATTTTGGGAAATATTAAGTTTCTTTAGTTCATTGTCCTAGCTGGTCATTTTCTGCAAAAATCAGTATTCTATGTGGCTACAAATTTTCATTATTTTGCGCTTTTTTAAATAGTATCCCATAAGGGATATTTCAGTGGTATCAGAGTTGTTGTTCCTCCAGCCTGTGTGGGTTAAATATGGTAGTTTGGAAAGATCTCAATGTGGGGTTTATGAAGGAAATGTTCACCAACATGGTGAAACAACAGGGAGCCACTAACCTTTATTTGAGCCAGCTCACTTAGAATGTGAATCAAAACAGATCTAGGGACAATAAGGAACATGGTGAGAACATTGATAAAGGGCGGCCGATAGAGGTGTTTAATGAGGATTCTTATTGGAGGAAATATCAATCTTTGAGTAAGGGTTTCAGAGATTAGATGCCATTTCCAGATTATTGCATAATGAAGATTGGTAGCAAGCCCAAGCAAGATCATCATATGTCAATACCTGAGTTACAAAGGATCCCACTTGAAGAAGAAGAAGCTTCTAGAGAAAAAGGTATGATTTCCATTGAGGAAAACAATTGCATTAGTGAAACTTTGCTTGTTGGAGA
Source organism: Taxus wallichiana var. yunnanensis (assembly GCA_018340775.1). NCBI lineage: Eukaryota > Viridiplantae > Streptophyta > Pinopsida > Cupressales > Taxaceae > Taxus > Taxus wallichiana. The sequence continues at coordinate 157,691,758 of CM031235.1, read as the reverse complement.
AATTGTTCCATCTCGGGAGAAGGAATTTGTATATGCAAGGAAAGAGGGTGTAATGGAAATTCTAAAACGGTGCGAGGAATGGAATAGCGGAGCTAGAGCTGCTAGATTGATAGCCACCCAAGCAAGACAACACGAACAAGAGTTCAAGGAAAAGATGTGGGCAAATGATGCAAGGAAGCCTACACCCACAAAAGAAAACTCTATGGAGCAGCTGGCACATGAGGAGGAGCCTCACATGGACATTGGTGTAAAATTGCTACCTGCTGTAATTTACAAACCAAAGCAACTTTCGATCAGCTTTGGATACTTTCAGCAAAGGCACTCGAGGGCAACAATGTTGGGGGCAGCTCAACATATGTCTATCTTGAACACACAGAGGACATTGATGGCCTTGAAAAGGAGTTTGTTGGACCATTGCTCCAACTATGTGCATATGAGCATCTTGTGGATGATATATGGTGGCAAGTTGTAGCTCACTTAACAGATACAAGGGCTCATGGGCATTATAAGCTATGGGATCCTGGTAATATGTGGCAATTATCCAAAACTATCAATTCTGATTTTGAAAACTTTGTGACATGATTTCATAAGCAAAAGAAGGAATTCAAATGTGTCTTGTGTTGGCAAGCACGATTCCTTCATTGGGGACTCCGGTTCAAGAAGGGAGAGTAACTCTCAAGGTACTAGCATTGGTTTTCTGATTGCTAAAAAGGGTAAGAGAATATTTTTTAATCATCTTCAACCTGTTGGATTGTGTATAACAGCAATCATAAAGAGAGGAGAAAATGTTTTATTAATAGAGCCCATGACTGATTTTTATACCAGCTACATGGTGGAACCCTTGGAAGGGTTAGTGGGGGCATTTGGTCCTCAAAGTGCTCAAAGAATCAAGGTGCACTTTCTTTGTTAAAAAGAAGAGTTGAATTCAAGGTGCATTCATGACTTTAGCATCCTAAGGTATGAGAATGGTTACCATCTTCCTAGCTTGTTGAGTTCTCCTATGTTGTTGTCATGTTTCTATTATTTGGGACAACATTTACATGCTTGGATGATTGAGGAAGACTATTTCATAATCACGTTTCAAGGTATGCTAGATGGAATAAACACATCTTCCATTCACATTGCTCTTGATTCAGCCAATAAACATATGTTGGCAAAGAAAATAATGCAGGGGCCCATGATATTGAAAGGAAATGAGGTATGTGATGTATTTATTGTGGTTGAATTTTCTAGAGGTAAGGTTGTTTTTGGGATGCAATGGTTGCATTAGAAACATCAGTTTGCACAAAAGACAAGATTCACCAAAGTAAATAAGTATATTAGATCTTAATGAACATATAAAACTAAATATATGCAAAATCATAACTTTATCTCATATCAACCATCAAGAGGAGATCAAAGTCTCAAAATTGTATGTGTAAGAGGCTTCAAAAAGGATTTAGATGGGGCCAAAACATGCCAATATGTGGCCTCATCACACCCCCAACTTAGCTTCTTGCTCGTCCCTAAGAAAGTTGGCTCATCTTGAGGGCACAATATTTTATAGTCATAGGGGTCTTGATTACCTACCTAGCCATATCCATAGAGACCTCCCCTTATCCCAAGTTCATGCCATAAGGCTGCTTCTTTTTCTTTATCCAAAGGTACTATTTCCCTCCAATCTGGAATGGGATACCAGAAGATGGGAGGATGAAACCTCAATCCTATCCATCCTTCCTTTTTCATTCTTACCAGTTCTATGTAATCATGAACCCTTTTTAAGGCTTGCTTAAAATTTGTAGGTGAGTTTGGCTCTTTATTTCTCAATATAGTGGGCAACTCATCCCATCTTGATTTGTAGGATACATAAGTTGTTTTACCTTCTTTTTCCAAGAATATCAAATATTGGTTTTGGACAGCTATCCGCCTTTGCCTAACCCATGTAGCCAATCTATCCTCTGATACAAACTCTACCCATTCTTCTACAATGTCCTCAGGGTAACCACTTTCTCCCCTTATCATTAAGGTGGACTGTTTTTCCATTTCTAGATACTCATCTGCCTCTTCTTTTCTTCTCTTCTCATTTTCTAGGCAGGATGTGAAAGCATCACAGAAGTATGTCACCCATGTGCATGTTAGGATTCCACTTTACATTAGAAGGAACAACAAAGTTATGGATATAAAACTCACTCAGCTATGTCTAAGTGTCAGGATTAGATTCTCTATATATGTTAAAGAATGTTTTGGGGTCATCCACAGCATAGGGAAGGTTATTGTATACTTTCTCATATCTAAAATGCAACCATTTCTCCTGCAGATATAGAGCATATACTCGTGGTGGAGGTCTGCATTCTAAAATCCTAGTAGAAAGATCATACATATTTTCTACTTTCATCTTGAGTCCCTCTATTTCTGCTTCTTATTTTTCCACCTTCTCCACCAATGTGTCATGTTTTTGCCTTGCTTCAACATGCCCTTTAAATCTTTGTACTAGCCTTTGAAAAACATTATAATCTTCAAGAAAATTTTCTTCTAAGAATGTATATAGGTCATCCTTAGGGCCAGCTGAATAGGTATTTTCAGAAGTGAGGTCAAAGTGTATTACCTCAAGCTCTACTGCAGGCTATTTTTGTGCTCTATATGGGACCATTTGGAGTAAGGACTCATCCTTTCCTCCCTTGTATTTACCTTCATATTTTGGTTCAGGTTCTTCTGTAGGTTCTTCTTCTTTTTCTTCTTCCATGGGAGTCTTTTCCAAAGCTTTTGTTGCTCCTATCAGGGCATCCAATCCTCTTGTTCCCTCCAGGTTTCTTATAATGCTTCTCAAAATGTTGATTTCCTTCACTTGCTTGCTCTAGAGTTTGGAATTTAGGTTCTTATTTCCCTTCACTTTTCTCCTCTTCAATTTTTGCCTATTGTGGTATCTCAGGAGGTATTTGTTCTTGCTTCTCCTCTTCTTCTGAACTGTCCATCTCTCTTACTATCTCAAAACCTTCTTTTGTGATAAAGACTTCTTCCTTCTTCTTCTTTTGAGGTGCTTCTTCACTAATTTCTATGGTCTTTGTTTGTGTTGTTCTTTTCCTCCTTATCCTATGAGATCTTCTTACAACTGTTATTTTTCTCTTTTGTTCTTTCTTGGGGGTAACTTCCTCTACTACCTTTTCTTTTCCTTTTTCCTTAGGTCTTTGAGGTAGTCTCGGTTTCTTCGGAGTTCCTCCTCTACTATAGGTGTAGGGGGTTTTTCTTCCTTTTCTTTGCATGCTTATGCTCGTAGCAGTGACGTTGCTCTCTGCACCTTTCATCTTCTTGGAGACAGAGCCCCTTGATTCTGCAGATAGAGAGGCATGAGGGCTGCTTTTCTTACTCCCTACCTCTTATGTGGTTTCCTTTTCGAGGAAATGATGAGCCTCCTTCTTCTTTTAGCCGTAGTAGCAGTAGAGCTCCTAGTATTTCTTGCTATGGGTACGCTAGACTCTCTTCTCTCTCCTTAGGGGCCCTTATGATTTCTTTTTTACCTCCTTTCTTGTTGTGGTTGTTTCTCGGGGTTTCTTCTTTTTCCACTCTTTCTTCAACTTTTTCTTGACTCTTCTCTTCTTGGTGTGTGCGGAGTTCTTTGGTTTGGATTCCTTATTACCGGTTTAAATCAATCCTAGGTTGGATGTTTTGGAGGCCTTGCTTGGTGATTAGTCAAATCGGAGACGGTGATGAACAAGACATTCTTCACCCCTTTCGATATTATTTTTCCATTTTCTTTAGGCTATTCAAACAAGTTGTTTGGGACATTTATTACTATTCCATGCCTCAAGTGATTTAAGCATTTAAATTACATTGTATAGAGTAGGGAATACCTTCCTTCGCATGTGAAGTACTTGATGATGAATGTAACAATTTCTCTCCGGTCTCGGGTAGGCTTCTTGTCTCAATACCCCTTTTGTCGATTGTATTACTCCCTTGAAAGAATTGTTGTTTGATTTGTTGTGCATTGGGTTTCTCCTCCCAATTTTCTCCATTTTGAGGGAGTCTGTCACTTGCCCAATCAAGTCTTTTGTTACTGGAAATGATATGCCAGCTACCGTGGCTTGTTGTCCATCAAATTTCCTTGCGAATTTCTCTCGCTCGCTCATTCGAGTATTCAGTTAGCAATTGGAAGTAATTTTTCCATCCAGTCTATTCAGATATATCCCAGTAATGAGGGTAATTTCTCAAGGGTGTGACATCGGTGGGCTCTCTGCGAACAACTGTTCCTCCCATAGCTTCTGTAGACAGGTTTTTTTTCTCTACGTGGAAGTATATATTTTTTTGTTTCTCTTCTTTGCTTGATTTTTGTCCTTTTTGTTTTACTTAATCACATCTCAGGGGCAATCTTTAATTGTCCCTTGTAATCGAGGTGTGCGTCATCATTCCCTAGGTCCTTATCTTTGCATGGCTAATTAAATCTACCCGTAGCGAGATCCAATCTTTCTTCCTCCCTCGGATAGATGTCACTCATCCCGAGTGAAAAAAATGTTTCACGCGTGCCATTTTTCCTTCAAATTATTGATGAAGGGACTTATTAATGTCTCCTCGTGATGGTGATTGAAAAAAAGTAAATGATTAAGGCGTATATTTAATTTTAACATGTCTTTTCAAGAAATAGATACTTACTACTTGTAGATATTACCTTTTTACCTTCGTGCCACCTATTTGTCCTTCACGTGACACCTTTTTATGGGAATATGCTTTGTCCAAGGGTTTGGCGTGTAGCACTTTTTCCAATGAGTAATTTGATTGTAAGGATCATCTGAAACATGATTGCTCTTCTGGAATTTGTTTATGTAATTTTTATGCTTAGGTATATCGGACATGAGGTTCCTCTTGGACTCGGCTAGAGGTCCTTATTTCTATTTGTGCATTTGCAACATGTGAAAACCTGCAAAATTGATACCTCCTTGCATGATGCTTGTGATTTTTAGAAACTTACATTCCTTCTTCTTTTGTATGATGCCTGCAAGTTCTAGAGTGGATTTGTGCATCTCTTTTCTTGACTACTCATAGCCTTTGCTTTGTTGCAAAGACTCGAAATTGTGTCCTGTAGTGACCATGAGGTGGCCCGTAGCACTGAATAGGTAGCCTTATTTAACCAAGGGGTTGCCTGTAGTAAGCAAGGAATGTTTACGAAAGGAAAGAGTACCTGCAGCATGAATTCTGCTTTGTGGAATTGGTTGTGATTCATTTTTTTCCTTTCCTCCTGAATAGGCCTGTGGCTGTCCAAAAATCTACTCGTAGCACTTTTAAAAAGTTTCCATATCAACTGTTTGAGGAGCTGCGGCAAAGAATTGGAAGGTTTCCGTAGAATTGTTTGAGGAGTCCACATAGAATGGAAGGTTGCTCGTAAAGAATTTGGAAGTGGCAAAAGTAATGTGTTAAGCTAGGTTTTGTTGAGGTGTTTTTCTTTCCATCCTTCTTGAAAAATACACATTTTTTCATCTCCTTTCCTTGTTTTTTTTTTTTTTCAGTTTTTGCGCCTGAATGGCCAACGAGTGATTTTCCATTCGAGCCCTTTTCATAGTTACAGAGTAGCCGGCAAGTTTGGTTTCTACCAGAATCTGCCAACAACACCCAAAAAGGGTTTTCATTGTTGGTTTTTCCTTCTTTCTTTTTCTTTTTTTTGATCTTGCTATGCTGTAGTAGAATGTTTATTATGGCCCTATTAAGGTCCATATACAACATTTCAATCTTCTTCCCATGGGAGGTAGAGATTATCCTCCTCTCTTTCCTCATCAATCTCCTTTTCCTTTGAACTTGGTGGGCCAATATGAGGGTTTGTCTGCATGGATTGTTGCACTTGCTGTGAAAATTGCTCCTTTGATAAGGGTTTCTTGTATACTTTGAGTTTGTGACCGTTAACCAGGAGTTTGAATCTTCTTTGGATCAATTGTTTGTAGTTGGGATCGCACCATTGTCATAGACATGTTCGATCTCGTATGGCCCAAGCGATCTTGTTTGCAATTTTCCTTTGTGGTCTTTGTATTTTGAATTGAACAGTAGGGCCTAATCTCCATGTGTGAACTACCTAGGCTTAATGTATCTGTCATGCCATCCTATTATTCTTTGTTATATCAATTATGTGTTCTGAAGTGCTTGTTATGCTGTACTCATCCTAAGCATTGAGTTGCATTAATCTTTGCTTGTGTGCTACAAAAATATCAATTCCTAGCTCTATTGCAGTCCTCAGAGTTTTGTGTTCAAATTCTATTGGAAGCATTGGTTTCTTCCCATACACCAACTCATATGGTGTGAAGTCAGTAGTTGTTTTCCATGTGATTCTGTATGCCCATATAGCCTCGTGGAGTCCGGACTCCCAATCCTTTCTTGATAGATTGACTGTTTTGGTCAGGATATTTTCTAATTCTCTATTTGTGACTTCAACCTGGCCATTGGACTATGGATGGTATGGTGTGGACTTTTTGTGTCTTATCATATATTTTTCCACTAGGTCAGCCATGAGATCAGTAGTAAACTGAGGCCCTTAATCTGTAACTATTTCCCTTAGTACACCGTATCTTGTGAATATCTCTTCATATAAGAAGGTTGTTACTTTCTCATCTCGAGCATGTGTCAGTGCTTTTACTTCAACCCATTTGGTGACATAATCTGTACATATAAGGATGTACTCTTTGTTGTTTGATTTGGGGTCTATGGGCCCAACAAATTCTAGGCCCCATTTGTCAAAAGGTTCCAGTTGCAGTTGAGGATGTAATGGCATCTCATTTAACCTTGTAGGCCTCCCCATATGTTGGCATTTATCATAGTGGGATGTATATTTGTTTGCATCCTTATGCAACGTAGGCCAGTAGTATCCTGTAGTCAGGATTTTGACTGCTGTTCTTTTGGCTGCAAAGTGTCCTCCACATGGCTCGTCATGGTATGCTTTGAGAATGTCAACTACTTCATCTTCTTGTAGACATCTTTGTATTACAAAATCAGGTCCAGTATAGAAGAGAAAACCAGAAATCCAAGAGTTCTTACCACTTTTTCGTATCAAGGCACACTTACCTTTTGAGGAAAAGTGATGTGGCAGTTGTCTAAAAACTAGGTAGTTTGCTACATCAACAAACCAAGGTGTAGAGATAGCGAGGGCGAAGAGGTGCTCATTGAGAAATGAGTCATCCACAATGCCATCCCCTTGATTGCTTTGTAATCTTGAAAGGAATTCAGCTACAACGTTGTCCTTCCTGGTTTATCTCGTATGGTAATGTCAAATTCTTACAACAAGAGAAGCCATCTTACCACTCTTCCGGATACCGATGGTTTATTCATGAGGTACCTGATGGCAGCATGATCTGTGTGTATGAAATTTTGATAGCCTATGATGTAATGTTTGAACTTGTTGATTGCATATACAACTACTAAGAATTCTTTCTCCGTCACCATGTAGTTCAGCTCTGTTGCTTGCATATTTTTACGTACAAAGTAAATAGCATAGTGAGATGGTCTTCTTTTGTCTAATCGCACCTAGGGCAGTATTAGAGGCATTTGTATGTATGTGAAAATGCAATGCCCGATCTGGTCCACGTAATATGGGGGTTGATATGAGTAATCGCTGATGAGATTGAAGCTTCATTACAAAGGAGTCCATACAAACTCAAAATCTTTGTTTAGCAAGGTGAACAATGGGGCTGCCATTTTGCTAAAATTGTTGATGAACCTCCGATAGTAACCAGCATGACCCAAGAAGTTGCGTACATCTTTTTGTTTTTGCGGTACCGGCAGGTCCTTGATGATAGCAATCTTGGCTAGGTCCACTCTAATCCCCTTTTCAGAGACATGGTGTCCTAGCACTATCCCTTCCTCCATGAGCATGAAACATTTCTTATGACTTAGGGATAGATGATTTTCTTGACAGTGTATTAATAATTTTTCCAAGTTATTCGGACATACCTCAAAGGTGTCTCGTAGACGGTGAAGTCATCCATATATATATCTACACAATCATGTGAGAGATCGAAAATATGCTAAGGACTACCCGCTAAAATGTGGCGGAGTGCATTGCATAAGCCAAATGGTAGGAAAACATATGTGAATGTTCCTCGTGGGCATGTGAATGTGGTTTTTCTTGATCCTCAAGAGTAATGCGGATTTGATTGTATCCGCTGAAACCATCTAAGAATGCAAAGTATTTCTTCCCTACAAGTGTATCTAGCACTTGATCAATAAATGACAGTAGGAAATGGTCCTTCCTTGTAGCTTCATTCAATTCTCTGTAATCTATACATATACGCCACTCGCCTCCTTTCTTGGGTACAATGACTAATGAGAGAAACCCAATGGCTGTCATAGATTGGATAAATGAATCCTGCATCTAAGAGTTTATGTATTTCAGCCTTGACTATTTCTTTCATTGTTGGGTTCATCCGCCTTTGTGGTTGGCATATGGGTTTGCATTCCTCTTTGATGTAAATGTGGTCTGTACACTTTTCTGGGTTGATGCCATGTATGTCTTCATAGTCCCATGCAAAGGCTCCTTTGTTTGCATGCAATATGGTTGTCAATTTTCTTTCTTCTTCCACACTTAATTTGTTATTTATGTAGAGTGTCTTGCCTGGCATTATTTCTATGGCTTTTGTGGCTTCTATCATTTCTCTATATGTTGTTGATTGATCGTATGTGGCTACAGTTGTGTGGCAACAGCTAATGGAAGATCCTTTGATCACTTTCAACTGGTTCTTCTTTTGACCATAGATTAGAAAAAGGATAATGAATACAAGGTAATTCTTCAGGAGTGGATTGTTCTACCTGATAGTTGTTTTGCAGTATGTTGGAGATGATGGTATCCTCTTCTAGATCTTCTAGTGTGCATGCATGATCTATTGTTAAAGCAAGGCAGAGGGGTGCCTCTTCTTCTTCTTCAATCTAGACAGGTTGGTCCTTGTCTTGTGATACCGTGTCGGTGGGTACAAAACTAGTTGCTTGGTGATGTTCCCATTTGAAATCTGCATGTTACGAGATCTACATCGATTAATGCATCTCGGTGGCCAACCATGGCCTTCCCAAGAACAAAGGATGTCCTCCAAGTTTTATTTTTGGCTGCAATATAATAAAATCTGCAAGGTACTCCCATGAATCTACTGATATGACCAGATCTTCTATGATTCCTTTTGGTCGTATTGTGGATCTATCTACCATTTGCATCATTGTAGATGTGGGACGAATATGTTGCAGGACTAATTTATCCATTGTTTCCATTATTATGACATTGATGGAAGCTCCCATATCGATCAAGGTATTATGGACTTGTTGTCCATTGATCTGAACAATGACAACTGGATAACCTAGGTCTACATATTTCTATGGTAGCATTCTTCCCAGCATGATTTCCGCCAATTGTCCAATGACATGGACTGTATTAGGATCCTTCTTCTTCCTTCTAGGTTTCGAAGGCACAAATCTCTGACTGCCTTGGAATAAATGGGGACATCTTTAATGGCCTGAAATAAAGGGATCTTTACACAAACATTCTTCAAGCTGCCCTAGGATATCAAACTCAGGTTCAACAGAGTGCGTTGAAGGTTTAGACGTTCTGGGAAGGGTGGTGATATTGTTTCTGCATTCTCTTTATTGGATGGTTTAGGATCCTCCTGTGGTTGTGATGTAGACTGTAGAATGGATATTGTGGGGTTTTTATTTTGGGCGGACTTGGAGGTGGTAGAGTTCTTCCTAAACACAGGTGGACTTCATTGATGTCCACCGTATAAGCGGGAATCGTGTTATTTCAATAGTACATGTTGGTCGAGCCAACTTATTGACAGGATTTGGCACAGGTTGAGCAGGTATTGGAGCCGGTCTTGTTGGTTGTGTGTTCGACGTTATTGCAGGATGTTGTGGTTGTTGTGGGAACCCACCATGCTGATTTCCCCAAGGTTGTTGCCCTCTCCATGGTTGTTGTCATGGGTTTGCAAGATTTTTGGACCTTAGGTTGGTTGGTTTTGCCATTGATTGTGTGGGGGTTGCCATGGTTGATTTTGCCAAGATGGAGTAGGATCTGCTAACATTGATTGGGATTATATGGTTGTTGCATAGACCAATGTGGGTTGGGAGGGGCTGGGGGCATCTAAGGATTACTCCAGCTGGGCATGTTATTTGCATTTTGATTGAAAAATGATGATTGTGAAAATGGTGAATTCGATCCCATACCTAGACAGTTTGTCCTTGGCTGTCAAGGTTTCCTTTGTGCCACATAGAACACTTGGTCTTCATCTCCTCCTATGGCATGCAATGCTACAGAATCTGGTTCTTCAGATGTAATGCTTGGTACCTTCGTCTTTATAATTTGACACTTGCAATCAACTTGCTTCTTCCGACAATCGAGCGGTGAGAGACCGTAAGGGCTTGGTCCATTGTTTGTTGTTTTAATGCGGTGTGCAAAGCATATCAGCTATGTGCCCATGTGGCTGATTATATCTATCTTCATGTCTCATAACAGATTACTTACATCAGCTTTAAAGATCCCATTGGTTGATGTTGGCAGCATTTTGTTATTCTGAAGTTTACCCAACGTTGATCTCAAATAATTCTTCCCCAGTTGTTACATCTCCTCGAAGGTTAGCTGAGATGCATCTCCTCCACTCATGAGGTCTAAGGCTTCCAAGCAGTCATCTTGGATTCCTTTCAGAAATACTAGCTCGAGCGTGTCTTGAGATTAGTTTGTTTATGCTTCTACAGAGTGAAGGTGAACCTCTCCGTGTAGTCTTCCAAAGATTCATCCTCGTCTTGAGTCATGTGGAATATGTCATTTCTTCTGAAGTTTCTGCCTTTGCCATATTCCTGATATTTGGCCAGAAAATTTTTCTTCATCTCGTCCCAACTACTGATTGTGTTCCCCCTAGTCCCATGAACCATCTTAGTGTTGCATCCTTTAGGGTGTCTGGAAAGAGCTTGAGCTTTTGTTCATCCATTCGGTAGTCGTAGCTTCAACATAACACATCATACTCAAATAGGAATGTATCTAGATCCTCATTGAACATCCCCCTAAAGTGTGGGAGGGATGAGGGTGGAATATTCTTCATAGGAGTATCTTTTGTGGTTTCTACAATTGGGAATTCAAAAGTGGAGGCAGCATGTCCTCTACCTTTAACTTCATTTCCTGATGCTCGATCCATGGTGTATTTCCTTGTTATACGGATCCCAAGAGATTTTAGAATAATGTCCTCGAATTCCTGATCAACCTCCCCCTTGATACGATAATGTACAGATACTTGAGGTGTTGTACGGTGGATGACGGTAGTTGTAACAGAACTTGCTGAATTGAGTAGGTATTCTAGTGTTCTTTCTCCTCATGGAGTATGGGATTCGTTCAAATCCTCCTCTTGTCTTTCTTTCACTAGCACGACCAAGGTCTTCTCTGCTTCTTGTTCTTCTTCTTGAATACGTTGTAGCTCCTCTGCCACTCTTCTTCTTTGTGTGGAAGTATACTCCTTGTCTTGGGAGATAAGTAGCTCCTCTGCTGCAGCAGTTTGTTTTTGCTTTGGCAAAAATCTTCCGAACGAGTCTCGTTCTCTATGCATAAATTTTCTAGCTCTCTCTCTTGCTTTTTCCTGTATATTTTCCTTTTTTTTTTTTCTTTTTTATGTTTTTTTTTTTAATATATGAGGGGGTTCTTTCTTAATGCTATTTGTAAAAATTGAGCAATGCGGTAATGACAAATTTACCCTAGAAAGCGGAATTCTAGCTCTTAGAAAGCTTTTGAAATAATAGGAAGGAAAGTTGATCTAAAAAGTAGGACAACTATCTAGAAAGTGGGAAATGAAAGTGTGAATTGACCTGAAAGCAAGAAATTGAATCACTTATACGATGATGTCTGGATACCTTCCCGACAATTACACCAAAATGATGTGCAGAATAATCAACCAATGATATTAGGTCTCATACTCTGTTGTTCATTAAATGTCAACCCAGGGGCGTAAGATTTTCAAAGGGCCTGCAAAATATATGCTACACTACTTTGGAGTGAGGTATTTGTAGGCTAGAATCATCAAAGAGTATAAAGTACGGTTTGTGTAAATTGGAAAGTAAACTATGGATTTTGTTGATCTGCAGATCTAAAACTCAACACACTATGCACTCATTAGCTTTTAGAAGTGTAATGAATAACTGATAATCAATCCACACAACATAAATAGGAAATGGAGGAATAGGATCTTCCCTGCAATTCCTTTCGAGGGGCCCTTCCTCGTGCAGAAGTGACTTCCGATCCTACCCTAGAAACTCATAGAACTACTCAAGAAGATAAATGATTCATCTATTAAGCTGTAGTAATTAAAGATTGCTACAACAAAGAGATTACAATGAACTTAAGAGCACAAACTCACATTAATATATTATGTCTTCACACATTCACAATTCTGCTTCTCTCATACAGCTATCACTTCATTCCTTAATATATTACTCCATATTTATTACATTTCTATCTGAATATATATATAGACAGATCACTAACTTATTCTATGCTAGGAATATGATCAAAAACCAGCCAAATAGATTATAGTTTTGTTTCATATTTGTTGAGTGGAGACAGCTAATTCTTGTCTTATTTACATGATAAGAACTGATTATAAAACTACTTAACAAAGTAACCATAACATTACATATGATGCGTTAGGATAGCTGGTACTTTTTGTCTTATACTTCGGTGTGAGCTGGATAAGTTCTCTTTGGCTATGGGCAGCTGGAGGTGCATATTGCTCTGTTGCTACAGGTAGTTTTGGAAGATGCTACGGGCAGGTCTAGAGCTTGCTACGGGTAAGATAAATCACCCAAAGACTTCTCAGACTTGTCCAAACAATGTTGCCACTTGGTTAACTCGTTTTCCAACTTCATATGCTCAGCTCCATATACTTCATGATGCCTCATTGTTGTTGGATGTCATGATTCTCTTTTATCATTGCCTAGCCAGTGGCTACGGGCTGTTGTAGGAGCACAACCAGAGTGCTACGGGCTAGGGCCTACTACTTCAAAAGCTTATGGCATCTTGTAATTTGTTCATGGAGACATCAGAAACATCAGTTTGCACAAAAGACAAGATTCACCAAAGTAAATAAGTATATTAGATCTTAATGAACATACAAAACTAAATATATGCAAAATCGTAACTTCATCTCATATTAACCATCAAGAGGAGATCAAAGTCTCAAAACTGTAAGTGTAAGAGGCTTCAAAAGGGATTTAGATGGGGCCAAAACATGCCAATATGTGGCCTCATCAATGTGCATTGTTCTTCCGTGACTGGACGCTTGAGCTTCGATGAGACCTACAGGCTCATGTCTAAGAGGTTCATATGGTAGAGGTTGAGGGAGGATTTCCTCAACTTTATATAGGCATATACGGTTTGTCACTATGACAAGTCTGAGCTTACGGGACCATGTTTTTTTAATCAACATGGGATAATACTCGATGCTTTTTATTGCTTCTATGCCCGGTGAGCACCTCACCCACGTGTTAATCAATGGAGAGATGAAAGTGACCCATGGTTATCCAGTAGGTTCACATTCAACGTAGGAGGTGGACTATATGGAGCTGATATTGCTAGTTGACTATCTGCGGGAGTCTTGGGACTTTTCCTCCACGGGACACATCAAGATACAATATGAGGAGCCTGGCTCTCACATGAGTGCAAGTCAGGTAGGAGAGTTAGCACCATTTGTGCGTAAAAATGTTGTTTCACAGGCTGATACGGGGGATTCTACAGGATTCATATTGGATTTTCATACCCAGGAGTTCATTGGAGAGGCTGTGAGTGATCCCGTGATGACTGCTTTGCATTGGCAAGGATTGGACCGATTGGAAATTTCGGTGTGGGTACAAGTGGAGAGATGGTTTGGGTATCATTTTATTTCACGGTTTCATGGTTACCTCGGATTACACGGATCCTTGGTGGACGACAGGGTGAGGTGGAGAAACTTACGATGTGGTATTCAGCTGCTGCAGTAGGACAGGTTAATGCTTGGGGTCAAGCATTTCTCGGGAAGGGAGGACTGTAATGTCCCTTGTTCCTGCGCCAAAGGCCTAAGGGTCAAGCAAGTCTAAGTCATGATCATATCCAAGGGGTTGGGGACGCTGGGGGCTACTAAGAAGGGGCCGCATGGTACTAATATCCATGTTTGGCATTTGAGGGTCACTTTGGACACAGGCGACTTAAACAGGAAAAAGTAACTTTAGTGACTTTTATTTTATTGACCACTCCATGGAAAGAAATGCGTCTAGGGTCTATTGAGGCTCTTTTTCCGTGGGAAGTATATAAGGAGCTGGGTGAGAAAGGAAAAGCACTTTTGATATACTTTTATTGACCCCTTCTCGTGCAACTATTGTTGTTGCGCATCTACAACTTGTGGAGTCAAATCCCACAGGGACCCTAGCTTTGGTGGTGAGAAACCATCCCTAGCTAGTAGGGCATTCTTCGGTAGTGAGAGATCTACCCTAGTCTGTCATTTTGGAGCCGCTTTCAGGGTCGTGCGGCAGAGACATTAACAGAGGTTTTAGAGGAAGGATCTCGAGGGTCTTGGGGGCATTTGGGGAAGATAAGCAGAGGGGCTCCAGATCATATTCACGGCAGCCATTTGGGTTGGGCGTGGCAATACGCTGAAGGCGCCTCCATCATTTTCTGACCCCATTCCAAGTGAGGTGACTTGCAACCTTTATTTGGGGGTTTTCCAGACGGTCGTTTCTAGATCTGAAGGTGCAACCTTTATTTGGAGGGTTTTCCAGTCGGCCATTCCCATATCTAAAGGTGGAAATACTATTTCCTATATCTATCATTATTATTTCCAAAGACCCTTAATTTCTACTCTGGTATTTGGAGAGTTACGAGTCTTTGAAGTTTCTAGTTGTCTAGGGCACGTTGTGCTTTTTCTGGCAGCACTTTAATCTATGTAAAACTCCAAAAACAGTGTTATTATGTCCTTTATAATAATATCAAGCCCTCTTCAAATTTTCAAGTAATTTGGGTGGTCATTTTGGGAAATATTAAGTTTCTTTAGTTCCCTGTCCTAATTTGGTCATTTTTCGCAAAAATTAGTATTATATGTAGCGGCTTCAAATTTTCATTATTATACGCATTTTTAAATAGTATCCCACAAGGATATTTCAATGGAAAAGTGAAGGAGTTTGATTATGTGATTCTTGCAGCAAAATACAAAAACTTTGTGTTCTCTCGGTTTTAAGGTAGAGAAAACCAAAAAGATTCTTGTTTGTGGGCTTCAAACCGGTGCTACCCATTTTGTTCTAAATATTATCTCTCTATCTTTGTAATTATTTATGCGATTTTTATCAAAAATGGGTTACCCAAGATGCTCTTTCCCAATGGATGGAAGGGAGATAATAGGTTGTACACCGTGGGATTTAAATAGAAGTCTTGTTATGTGCTTCAATGGACCAACACGGACCACAAAGCACAAATGCATATGCTGCAAAGCAATAGCAAAGTAAATTTTTTTTCAGTCATGGGCCTTGGTATGTCCAAGTGAATGAAACAAGTTTCTGCAGCCAAAATTTGCTACTCCATTAGACGCAAATTTTTAGGATTTTGAGGCTTTCCATCATGAATAAATAGAGCCATGCAAGGTCAAATCATGATCTTTTACTGTTTGTTTATAAATTTAGTAAGTCTTCCACTACATATCAAAGAGTCACAGAGAAGCATGTCATCATTAAAAGGTAACTCAAATTGGTAATTATTAGCCTTGCAAAATTATTTTTAGACAATCGCCCAAATCCACAGTGGGAATAACACGTCTTCATATCATAGTCTGGTATCATATTATTGTTGATGGTAAACAAAAATATTGGAATTTCAAAAGTAAATTAGAAAACCCCAGTAAATGGATGGAAAATTCTGTAGAACTTTGAAGGTGTTTGCATGTTTGTACTTCTAAAATTCATATTTGTGGATACTGATAATTCGACCACATCCTTGTTGTTGATCTTCAATTTTATTCCCCTTATCCTGTTTCCATTTCTCTGAGAGTGGTTTATGCTTTCATCCAATTGATTAAGCTTAACAGGAAAACCAATAAAGCACAGAGGATTTGGTATTTTTTCATTTAAATTTCCATTTTTTCTAGCATCACTTTTGTCGATCATGCGCAACCAATGCAATGTGAAATTATGAGGGCTTAATGGATGATGATAATGATATATTGGATATTAATTTTCCTACACAGGATGCAGAGGGTCCCTTGATTAGACACCATTAATAAAGGGCAGAGAGGGAAAAGTGTCAGAGCCACCCCAGGGTTCCACATATAGAAACAACTCAAGGTCACAACAGTTATTTATTACATAGTTTCTTTTTTTCTTGGTTTTGAGCATTTTCGCATATTATTTAACATTAATGGATTTAATCTCTTCTATATTTGATCTATGTAGCTATTAAATTGTAAATGAAAACTTATTACGTTAGGCAAGGTGGAATTCAGATATAATTTCCCATTTGCTAATAATTGAGAAGTAGACATTTAAAACATAAAATTCTCTGAGGGCATTATAGAGTCTAGAAACTTTCTAAATATTCCATCTGAGGTTCTTTCCTCCGCCTTTAGGCTCTATTGCATTATGTTGTACTTGGTTTTTTAAAAGATTTTATTCTTATGAAATTAGTCAGCTTTCACATCTTATTGAATAGATCCCAACTTTAGTCAAAGCTTCACAACAAAATTTTTAGTTATTTCATTGATGGTTGTGTTCAAGGCCTCGTACCAAGATCATAAACAGTAACATTAGAAGTTTAATAATTTGTTGACCCTAACTTTGTAAACTTATTTACATTTGGGAGTTTCTACTTTAAATTAAATGGGCTATGACATAAGATCTGAGTTGCTTAAATGGCATAGCCTTATTTTAAAGTAATTAGCAATAAACAATCTTGCATCACAATTACTATTATCCAATTCCTTTTTGTTGTCCAATCTTACAATTCCTTGGCGGGATATGCCATTTCATGACCTTGTTATATTAAACATATGACTTATAAGATATACTATATGACTTATTAATAATAAATGTATATATAATGTAGTTTATAATATAATATGTATTATGTATTATCTCGCATAACTTTTGACATATATAATACATATAAAAATAATAATATATAAACAAATATATATATTAGTGTATGTTATGGGTTAAATGAACTATATATTGTAAATATTATATTATAATGTTAGTATATCATAATAATATCATATTACTACAATGTTATATTGTTCTTTATCGAATATTATAATATAATAATCGTTATATATAACATATGATTATAATGAATATTAGGTTTAAATTTAAATAATGATATAATATTTGGAATTATTATAATGATATATATATATATATATATACATATATATGTATATATATATATATATATATATATATATATATATACATATATATATATATATATACATATATATATATATATACATATATATATATATATACATATATATATATATATATATATATATATATACATATATATATATATGTATATATATATATATATATATATCATTATAATAATTCCAAATATTATATCATTGATATTATTTTGAAATTACTATAATGTTTATAATCTTATAACATTCTATAATGTTATTATTAAGGTTGTAAAGTTATAACAATGTATATAACATATATATTATAATGTATAATACAACGATTATTATTAGGATATTAATAATGCCTTAATGTATATATTATATAATGTGATAAGGTGATTTCATTGTTATTATAATGGTTATAATATAACCAAATGCATGTAAGCTAGGTAATAGGACACATAGCATTGTTGGATAACCCTGGTCGGAGACATCTAATAAAATTGGAACGATATAGAGAAGATTAACATGGCCCCTACACAAGGATGACATGCATAACTCGGGAGATGGGTTGCTCAACACCATAACAAAGCTCGAGGCGCACAAAACAAAAAAATCTTTGGTTTGGGGGTGGAATTTAGGGCGTGACACCTAATTTCCCCAAATTTGACCTAATGAAACCTAAATTGACACTTGAATGTGACAACTTGGATCGTCACCCTAACATGACACACATTCCCTAATTTCCCTAAATGTGACATATTTTCCCCTAATTTGACCTAATTTCCCTGCATTTGACGTAATTTACGTAAATTGGACCTAATTTGAATCCCACACGTGACACACTAACATGGCATACTAATTCGACACACCGACACAAATCCTAAAAGCAATACCTTAACACCACACTAACACAACACACTAATGTGACACACTGACACAACTCTGAAATGTGAGACACTACCACAACACCCTAACGTGACACACTGATGGGACATGCTAATGTGACACGTTAGAGATAAAGGTCACAACAAACAAACCGCAACATGAATCGAAGTAGATGATGACCAGCTAAGCCTTATGCATAATTTCTTTTATGTACTTCAACATTTTTACGTGGTTATGTCCACATATTGCTTTACATAGAATGACCAATAATTTTTACAAGAATAATGCATTTTTTGAATTAATGGAATTGTTTTACATCTCTCACAACAATTTGCTTCACAAAAATATTTTTAAATTTCTCTATCCTTCATCAATCTCCTTACCATTTGAATGTTACCTCACAATGCATACATACTCTACTACAGATGTTTGATAAATAACATAAGTTCTGACCTCGTGCCATTAAAAAAATTACAAATCTCATTTGCCAAACTTTTAAGGCAACATGGTATTAAAACAAAAATGAAGCTAACATGGTTAGGGTATGTTCCATGAGACCACAACTCTTTGAGATGTTTTGTTGAGAAAAAAATTAATCTTCATTTTAGTTTTGCTAAAAAAATGTGACTAATCCACAACTCACGAGATGCTTATCTATCATAATAGTAAATCGTAAACTCCTCATAAATGTGGAATTAATTATCCCCACCATACTTACATATACATTATACAATAAATATAATACAATGTAAATATGGTTGTCAATCTTCTAATCTTATCTATCCTTAAGTTACTTTTCCAAAAACACACACACACGCGCGCGCACACACACACACACGCGCGCACACACACACACACGCCACGCGCGCACACACACACACACACCCCTTCTTTTATCAATGTTATTCCATATATTTTATATTCAATATTTATTTCCTTAAAAACAAAAAATGTTACATTATAATTCTTTAAAAGTATGAGGACATACATAAACAAACTAAAGAACAATATATTTTAGTTACAAATAGTTATTATTAATATTAATAAGATTCTTCACATTAATTAAATTTTTAGTAAATAAATATAGTCATTTCTATTTCATGGTTTATATTATATACTTCTTAGTGATTGTACATGACGGGGTGAAGATCACTTTTGGAAGAACTTTGCATGAGTGACCGTGCCATAAAAATTCAACATTATTCGAACCAATTTTTGTCTCCATCTATCAAGGAAAAGGAATTACATGTCTCGGGGGATTGAGAAGGAAAAGTTTCCACTTTGTGCCTTAACTAATTGTAGTGAAAACATTTAAAATGTAAACCTATGAAGTTGAGGAATTGATTTTATAAACTAATTTAGTATAAATTGAATTATATCTAATTTCGAGTAACTAATGTAACAAGGGATATACAAATGATAATATACAAGTGTTAAGTACTCAACAAGTGTAAAACTCTAAGCAAATGAGAGAGATAGATGACTTAGTTGATTCCTATGTAATATGGAGGTAGTTGGGACTGTATATCTGCTAGATATGACTGGGAATGATGTCATAGTGGTGAAAAAGAGTTATGAGACTATGTATTGTGCGAGACAGAAGTGCCCACAGGAGAGCGGGAGCACACAGGCGTTAGTGTTCTATTTGCAGGCACTAGTTTCTGTGTGAATATTCAGAATCTACTCTTTTTCTAGGTCTGAGGGTCTTCATTCCAATATTTGTTTTATCGCTCTGACTTCACTATTAGGGTTTTGATCACACCTGTAACCTACAAAACAAACCCTAGCTACATGTACAAGCTCACAAACACATTAGATCTGAATAAAATATGTAATATGTGAAGTCAGAATGACCCCAACGACCACTTGATGAGTGAACTTAGTACCGAGCGCTACATTACATTTCAAACTCCATGTAGTTCTGTGTGCTTGTGTGTGAAATAACGTCCTTAGGTTTCCCTTGTGCCAATGACGCCAAGATAGCAGACCATAGCTAGCTTTAATGCAAATGTGTGGTATGGAATTGGTAATTCCCCTTCATATGCAGTGTATGCAACCCAAAATGTAGTCCCTTTTGATAGTAGTGATAATATGTAGATGTGATAGCCCCTTTGAATTGCAACCAAAATAATATTGTGTATATTGTATATATATGAGTCTCTTGTTTGAATTTCGACACTAGTGACACAAAAGGCCGACTATGAACACATGATAAGGATAAGAAAAGTGAAAAGGCTAACCACAAATGTCAAAATGTGTAAAAATGAATGAACAGGTAAAAAGTGCCGGAATTGACCGACACAAACACCTAGAGTACTAGTGTCCAAGGTGGGCACTAGTGTCTGGGAGAAATAATGATAGATATGAAAAGACAGATAAACATGGATCCACGTGACTGACCGACTGAAGTGGATACAAAAATAAGAGATGTAGAAGAGAGTCACAATAGAAACCAATCAAAGAACATGGATGGACAAGAGACAATGTCACCAGTGAATACTTTTCTTACTTAAGATTCATGCATATAACAACATACTGACGACATAGTAAAATAGTAATATGTGTGTGATTTTGTGTCTACATTCCCCCCCTTATGCTATTTGAATGAAATTCAAGTAGTGTAAAGGAAGTAAGGAACATACATGTATAGAGTCCGGAGAAGCCATATTGTAGAGTGCACGTAGAATATAGAAACTTGTAGTGTGGCGAACCATGGATCAACATTTTGACCCACGTGGCGTAAGAGGAGATATCAACTGTCGTAAGGAACAACTTGGAGAAATAGTTGTGATGTTGTTGGATATGTTGGATTGTTGTCAAAGGTGATAAAAGAGGTAGGGAGTGATCAATTCCCAACCTGATTTGTTGATAATGGGAGGATTTGGGCGTCCTACCGCTAGAGGAAGAGTGTTGGGGAGAGAGGTCTATTTTTCGCTCCTTCTACGACACTTCCTGAAAGGTCCAACTATTGCAGATGGATAAAGACCAAATTTGTTACTTGATTAGTTTCGACTAGTTTCAATTGTAACTTGTTTGTTCTGATTGAAGAACCCACATAGGAGTGATACAGAAAAGAAATGACGTCTCATTGCCCTCACTCCTACAAGTAACATGTGTTTTGATTTGAATAGTGTTAGATGGCTTCCAAGTTAGGTCATCTGGAAGTGATGGTGATGTAATGCGACTCCCAAGTTAGGTCATCCAGAGCGATAATAACGATGATCATTGTATTGATTGATTGATTGATTTGAGTGATAGTAGTTGATTGAATAAGATGTATTTAGTAGATTACTCACGAGAGAGGTTTTGCTTTTCCCCCAAATTAGGTCATTTGGGGAGATAGATTTGAAATAGAACAAGTATTGACTGTCGTATAGAATAATTGTAACCATGTTTGAATGAGATTAGAGAAAATTGTGATAGTAATGTATTAGGAGTGTTGATTAATTGTGTTGTATCTTGAGAGGGATTATAAGATGATCCCGATTGTATGTCCCCCTTTCGGCGAAAGGGTGAAGGGTGGAGAAATGAGCACTAAGCCAAAAGTAAGGCTGTAAAAAGTTGTAATAGTAAATGAGAGATAACATAGGAGAGGTAGTAGTATTGACAAAGTATGCATATGTATTGATTAGTACATGTGCTTGATTTGAATATGGAATGTATAAATGTGTATAATACATTCTAGAGGATATGGTGCAAATGGGGAGGAAAACGGAGTGGCGAGGCTCAAGATATGAGCCAAACTGTGTGCTTGTATTAGTTGTAAAAATGGATGCAAGCAAAGAACTATATAGTATAGGGTAAATTTGAATTACTATAAATAGTAATATGGAAAAAGTGAATAGTAATTTTATTTGTACCGAGAGTGGATGAAATTTGAAGCTATGAGTGTGAGGATGCCACAAGTTAGAGCGGATAGTCAAACGAGATTCGAGAGGGTGGCGACGATCGTGGCTACACAGACAACCGAGGAGCTGGTATGAGTGACCAAATTTGATTTTTTTTGTCAAATATGCTTGTTTTTATCGGTATTAGTAAAATAAATAGGTGCCGATTTTGTATTTTTTGCAAATATTTGAATGTTTTTGTACTATCACAATGCATAGTTATGTATAAAAGATAACGATTAGCAAGAAATCCATCTTATGAGAACCTCCTGAGGAGGTGGAAAAACTGCCGAGGGAAATGGAGGCTTGGGCCTCAGTTGTGCCAAAGAATGTGACTCAAGTGTGCATGTTATAGAAACCTCGGGAATATGAGGGGAAAAGTGTATAAACACAAAAGGTTGAACCATGTATGGATTAAGCACCAATGTATTAACAAGAGGAATATGAGGATATAAGAAATACATAAGAGACTCAATGCAATGAGGGTAACTGTATCAACCTCATAAAGAGAGAGACACACAAGGCCAACCACAAGTATAAGAGGTGATATAGAAGCATTAGGACCAATAAAAACATACCAAGGTGTGAACAAAGTAGCATATGTAAGATTATCATGAGTGGTACTATGCATACAAGTTATGGCCAACATAACATAGAGAAGTGCATCGATCGAAATGAAACTAAGCTTAAAAGAGACAATAGACACTTTTTGTAGAGCAGAAGATAAAGACTCAAGCATGTGCCAAGTAGTATGTGTGAAATCCATAATAGGTGTAACACTGCGGAGGGGAATATGGGTTGCCCCCAAAGATGTGAGCATCGTAGAGTGAACATCAGTGAAGATAACCATAGGAGAATAGAAACTTATTGGTGGAGTGCATGAAGATAAAGTAGTATGAGTCATTGAAGATGATGTGCTCAATCGGGGTGAAGTAGTAACATCAAGTTTGAAAGGAGTAAAATCAACTTTGATGGTGAAAACAATGCCTTGGTAAGAAAACTTGAGACAATTATGAAGAGTAGAAGGTACCACGTGCATAACATGAATCCAAGGACGTCCTAAGAGAAAATTATAACTAAGATCATTGGGCATAACATGACACATAGTGGGGAGGGTATGAGATCCTAAAGTGATGTGCAACATGATTTGGCCAAGGGGATGACATGGTACATTATCAAAGCCACAAATACTAATAGGAGAAGGGGATAACTCATTGGTAGGAATGCCCAAATGATGTAAAAAGGAAATATTGTAAATGTTGAGGCCAAACCATTATGAACGAGAACACGTTTGATCAAAGTATTATGGATAATGACTTGCACATAAAGTGGGAGACCATTGTCAATGATATCTTGAGGAAACAATTCATCAGGGTGAAAGATATGGGCTCATCTCAGCAAAAGTGATGGGCGAAAAAAAAAGAAGCCACAAAGATGAGCAAAAGAAAGCACAAACCGATGAGAATGATCATATATTGAGAAACCCTAAATCAACTAGGGTTTAAGGATCAATAGGCCTAACACACAAGGAATAAATCCTAGATTAGGGAAAAGTTCATTTGAAAGTGGGTTCACCAAAATGTTTAACCCTTAATTAAATTTTAGGTCAATTTAATTAGGTGTATGATATATTAGAGTTGATTGTAAATATTACAATATAAACGTTAACTTAGATTTACAATTCAGATCATATAGAAATAATTATACATACGAATCAAACCAAAATGCAATCGAAAGCATGAAACATATGTATAAAGACACTTAGCTGATTTCAAATGATTTTGGAGATATTTGGGATTGCATAACAATGAAACCGGGAGATCTAAACCTAAACGACACTTAGAATTCGAGTGGATTTGTAAATCTTCATGGGTTAGGACCATACAACTTGGTTAAGATTGTACCATACGGTTACGCCCTTCTATACGGTCTTGGACATACTCTAAATCAACTTCAACAACTTTTTGGGTTGGTCACCTTCTTGGATTTTTCTATCGATTATCAAACCCTAGTTGTCGCACATGTAACAAGACTCTCTAAATGGAATGATCATCATCTCAAACCCTAGCCATGGATGAAGAGTCCTGCAAAATAAACATTATAAGGGTTGTGGGCACCCTGTGCACCGCTAACGTTGGCACTACTCCAAAGAGGCCTCAAACCACATATCGTTCTCCACCTAGCATGTGATATCTAGATAAATCAATCAGATTTGATATTTGCTTTGACCATGCTTGCTTTGACTTGTCTCTTACTAAAATACTTAGAGAGATGATGTTTGAGTGTTTATAGATGATATATATCACCGCATTGACCTAGTTTGTAGCTTTAGATCTAACATGGGCGATGCCCTAATGACTTTAGATGTGCTATTGCGAGATTTAAGGAGTTTTAGATACCTTTTGTAAGTGTAAGAAGTGAGTGCTCTAGTGCATTGCCTTAAGAGTTTCATGTTAGTAAATGAGATAGTGTTTACTTGCTTATATAGGTTTCCACAGATGATTTATCTAAGAAAAGACAACCCAGATGAAGTATAAGACCTAAAGAAATATGTCAATTTGAAAGTACAGTTGGAAGACATGTCAATTCAAGACCATACAAGTAGGTCAAGACCAAATGTATAGTCGTGACTAATCAGACGGTGTTTACTAGGAGTAAAAATGTGCCAAACAAAGTTTTGTGGCTAATATACGATGTTTTTCTATTGATTTTATGCATTGTATTCTCAGAATGTGTAGAAATGTCAATGTGCAAGGATAAACGAGTTAAACAATGGATCTCGAAGCGCCAAACATGAATGAATAAGTTGTATTTATCATAACAAGAGAACATATTCATATTAAAGGTTACGAAAGTGTAAATTACCAAATTTGAGTGTCTACAACAACTCCATATGCGATTGGTGCAATTGCTATTTTCAAATTGTTAGATTTTTTTGGATAAAATGCCAACTATATTACTTGGACATAAAATAGTACAACTATTCACAAAAAAAAGTAGGTAGTATCGAAACACGCCATGATCTTGCACTAGAGAGATAGCCACCGAGAGGCACTATCAATGTTAGCAAATTAGCAAATTACAAAATGGACAATCATCCATGCCTCCACACACCTTAATTTGACTCGAAACTCTTTAAAATAAGATTTAACTTAAAAGCTAGACCGTCAATTAACGTTTAAACCTTAACCTAGGTAGCAAAGTATTAATATCAACAAAATAAACAGCCAGTTAAGGCTTTTTTTTCACTAATAATTAAAAAAACTAAAAAAATACTCCGAGGGTTTCGAAACCCTTACATGAAGGCCCTTCTGTTAGAACAAACTTCCCGGGATTCGATGTCGAGATCGATGGCTGAATATAGCTTTGCCTCTGAAATCGCCTCAAACCAAAGTGAAATCGATCATATAACACCAAGGATAGCCCAAAACATGATTAAAACCTAAAATCGACAATAAAAACAGTGCACAAATCACAATAACCATGAAAAACATTTGACAGAGCTTTACTTTGCTCTCAACTGGTTTTTGCTATGGATGCCATTGTAGCCGCTGCATTGAACGAAATATCAGCGCGGGGAGAGCATGGATGTTTGCTGGAGCATCTGTGGAGCGGGCTTCAGAGCGCCGCGGCCTCTGTGGGTTTACATTTATGCGACGGGGTGAAGCAGGCGATATGGCAGGCTCTACTGAAGGTCCCGGGGCTTAGCTTTGGAATTCCGGGATCGTCAGTGGACCGTATATTTCCGAATTCGCACCCGTCCATACAGGCCGTGGAGGGCGCGGAGCGGCTTGGCCTCAACATTGTGGCGCCTGAGCATTTGAGAGACAGCTGCGTCGGTCTCTACGATTTGAAGTTCTCCGACGCTGGTCTTTCTGCCGATCAGAGGTTTGCTCTGGAGCGATTGGCCACAGCCAGGTCAGTTTTGTTAAAATTCATCATATTTTTCCACAATTATGTCGCATTTGAGTAGCCTTGAATTTAAATATTACGAGTCGCTTGCTTATGTAGCACAACTTTCTCGATTCTGCTGAGCATAATTTAGCTTTAAATTGTCGCTGAATACTTATCAGAATGTTTGTTTACTTTTCAATACGTTTTGAACTTAAATTAAAAAAGTGCTGGAACCCTAAACATATAAATATCTCAAGCTGTTGGCTCCCTTTGCATAGCTCGTTGGACTCCGCTTGACGTAATTAAGCCTTCTGTCATCACTGAAAATTTATCTGAATGCTTGATTGCGTTATAAGATGTTTTGAAGTTTCCTATGGAAGAGCAATCGATTTAACTGCGGTTATGTATTTTTCATACTTGCATACATAGATAGAAAGATACGAAGAAGATAGAAGAAAAGATAGACATCCATTCATCTGTCTCTAGAAAATTCCATGTACAAATATTCCGATTAATATATTCTTTCCCACTTTTATATCTCTGTTATATCTGCGAAGTTCTTGTCAGCTGAGTAGAGAGATAATGAACGTGAAGTTGTGGCTGCATGTGTCCAACATTGTGCTGAGGGCGTGTACTGATGGTCTACTAAGGCAATCTGTGGCCTTTTATCCATTCGTATCATGTGCTTCATCAAGAGATGGAACTATTGCAGGTAAGTCATCCATTTCATGTGCTGTGCATTCTCCAGCTTGCTCTATGTTTGCAGGAATTGAAATGGCTTATGATCAGAATGAATGACCATATCTTTATACAGAATGTATTGCTGCCATTGCTTGACTACTTGCTCAATAGAGTACAATTTTTTCTTATTGGCGGAATACTTTTGAACTGTGTCACTGAATGCTTTTGAGTGGTATGTGACCAGATGTCCATGCTGCATGAGTACTGTGTTGAATGCATTATCAAATGCATCGGCATGAAGTTCAAAGGAGTGTGCAATGTCGGGTATTGCAAGAACAAGCACTGCACAAAGGCATTTGAGAACCTCAAAAGCACATTGTTGGCATTGAGTCCAATCAAACTCGGGTTAGGTGCGCATCATATAGCTGAGAGGCCATGATATGTGTGAGAAACCAAGGACAAACCTGTGATAGAAGTTTGTGAGTCCAAGAAAACTCCTCAATTCTGTGAGATTGCATGAAGTTGGCCAATTTTGGATCGTCTTGATCTTGTTTGGATCAACATGAATCCCATGCGCATTCTATGATGTAGCCCAAATACTATATCTGAGCAACCCTGAATGTACATTTTTTGAAGTTGGCTTGCAACTTGTGTTGGCGCAAGGTGTCTAGGGTGTGCATGATGTGCTCCACATGTTCCTCCCAAGTTTTACTGAAGATGAGTATGTCATCCAAGTAGACAATGACATAGGCGATGAGGAAGGTCGTGCATAAATTGTCCATCAAGTGCAAGAATGTTGTTGGATCGAGCATTGGTGAAGATGAAAGGTGTAACCCATTATTTGTAAAATCCTTCACGAGTCTTGAATGTTGTTTGCTTATGTTCCATAGTTGGAAGGCAAAATTGACACCACAACATAATTAGGTAGATAGAAACATAACCGTCTTCTTGTCCTTCCTTCTCACGTCGTGCTTTTGTGTTTACAAGCATAAGAAATAATATGCTTTGATACTAATGATCCGTAGCACGGGGCCCAGGAACTTGTGTGGGGGACAACCCTTCGCGTACAGATATGCTTCTAAAGTTATAAAGAGTGCATGCTAGTTAACTTATAGAGGTAAACCAAAAACACACATTCAATAAGTGGAATTTTTACTTGCAGGAAATTTGACTTCTATTTAGTATGAAATAGTAGGACAAAAGTACAGTTGCGTATAGGTTTGCAGTAAGGTTAGGAATGTAAGTTCTTGCTATTGGAAGGGGAAAACACTTCCTTCAATTTGCCTAGATCGAACACATGGATGTGTACGAGAAATATCTGATACTTAGAACATGCCACTAATCACTACTATCTAGTTTGGTTCCATACGTCCACCACCCTTGGCCGGTTGAGTTTGTTATGTATTTATACAACAAATACAGGAAGGCAGTCACAAGTGGAGATGAAGTCGTTTTGTCTTCCAACCGAGTGGCGTTAGAATCTTCCAATTGTAGAAGTCAAACTTCTTGCCGAGTGGTTTTCTGAGAGATTCCTTGATGTGCTATAGAACTGGAAAGTGCCACTTGACAAGCCAAACAATAGCAAGGGGCTGACACGTGGTTGCTTGTGTGGAGGCTGTTGCATGCAATTTGTGCAGGACTCTGCTGCAAGGGTGATGCATGGGTGTTGAGTTAGGCAAGCTTTGTGAAGGGGGTGAGATGTTGTAATAGTTCTACGATGTTCAAGAGAGTCTGTGCCAAAAGGAAGCATTGTACGATGTTGTGGCAGTGCATAGAGATGCCACAAGACTTGTGTGCAAAGGAACTCCAAGTTGAGAGGTGTGCGGGCTGCATAGGTGCACAAAGGAGAAGTGTACATGGTTATGCATTTGCACATGAATAAAATATGTGTATTTGATGGGTATTTTATGCTAAGTGTAAAACTGTTTGTTTGACTTGTGAGTAGTTATTCTGAAGCACTAATTTTTTTAATTGAATACTTAACAAAAACAGTGAAACATTTTATTGAATCTTCAACTTCTCAAAGATGCAACGTATTCATATTTTAATTGAGTCTCAAAAGTTAACAAAAGATAACTATGTTATTTGGAGTTAGAGAATGGAAGTTTTCTTTAGGGTGAAAGGGGTAGGGGACATTGTTAATGAATCCAAAAAGAGGCTAGCTGATGGCAATGGGGCACAACGAAATATGATCCTTCTAACCTTGAATCACAACGAAATACGAGCAAAAAAATGATGGTGAATCACATTTTGTAGGTTATCATTGTGGTAAACCAGTGTGTTTTGCAAGGTTACACAGAAGTCTATATCATAATAACTCAAAAATTTAGGAAAACAATTTTGGTTAAACATCTTGAACCATGAAAGACATAAAGGAAGTAGAAGAAGACGATGGTATGTATATTCTTTGATTCAAGATTTATTTTGATATGCTCCTAGTTTAAAGATGTTGTCTAATGGTGTATTGTACATTATGGAGGGGTATTGGAAATATAATGTCCATTTAGAGTTTGTAGATTATAATTAGTTTATAATATTTAGGATAGAGTTAATAAATATACTTGAGGTGTCATTAGAATTAAATAAAGTGATTAGGTATTGATGACTATATACCTAACATCTTGTGGTGATGTATAAATATGACATCAAGAACTTACGCCGATAGACATAACCTACAAGGGCAGCGAAGGGAGTGGTAGTGGAATGTAATAGTGCTAGATGTCAATAAATATGACCGACCTTAAATATGATATCTATTTGACCGCTTAGTAGCATGGAAATGCCCCCTTGCTTGTACCCACGGAAACATTTTGAGTACGGGGACGGGGAGAAACGTCCCAAAATGTTCACACAGACCGAGTACAGCCGGAAACTCCACGGTTACGACTCTCCCGCACCTAGGACGTTTTGGGTTGCACCCATGGCATTTCCATTCCGTACCCATGGTAAAGGGTATATTTAACAACCAAAACACACACACATACACACTCTTTTTTAATGATTATTGTTTCTAACCCTAATCTACCCACCCAACCTTCCTAAAGACACTTCCTAAAAGCTATATAATGACATTTTTGGTCCATTCTAAATCACACTCATTTCTTTCTCTTGCTGAATTCAGTTTTCATTAAACTAACATTCAACATTGTGAAGAACAAAGAGGCATCAAGGAGCAACTTGAAGGAAGAGATTGGGTGTTACAAAGCATCGAGGGTCTAGAAGCAAATTTGGAAGGAGGGATCAACTTCAAGGAGGAAAAATCAGGTTTTTTTCAACCTCTTTTCTTTTTTATAGAAAATGTTAATGTGATCAATGATCACGAATGATGTGTGCATAATACACACATCATTCATGATCATTGATCATGATATATAGTTTTAATTTTTAAACTCTACGTAAAGAAAAAATGTAACATTTCCTTTGCATTTTTAAAATAATATAGTTCTTTTGTTGTTTTTAATTAAAAATATCATCCAAATTCTGTATGCTCTCACCTTGCACCTATATGGCAAACTTGGTGATCAAAAGCAAAATAAGATGCCTAGGGTTAAATTTGTAATTTTTTTTTCTTTGTTTTTAGAGTTTTTTTAAATTAAAAACCCGAACTTTGTTTGTGCTCTCACCTCGCACCTTCATGGCGAATGTGGTGATCGGACACAAAAAAGACGCGTAGGGTGTAGTTTTATTTATTGTTTTTAAGTTTTTGTTTTTATTTTTCATTGTAGGTTTGAACTTTGAGATATAAAATATAAATGACATCCAGTTCAACTTCAGGGGGAGGGCATGGGGAAGCAAGTGAAGGGAGGGCCTTGATCTCACGAAACGTGATCCTAATGCTCTGTCGGAGACATGTACAAGTGTTGGAGAACCTTGTTGGCGGTGGCACTCGATCTTGGATATGCAATCATTGCAATATGCAATTCAAGTCCTCATATACCCATGTCAAAGCTCATTTAACTAGGGTAGTGGGAACAGGGATTAGAAAGTGTACCAAGGTTGATAAGACACATCTAAGCATACATAACATAAAGAAGAGGAGATTGACTTGCAAGCTACAAGAGCTAGATCTAGAACCATTCCTTTGCAAAGGAGGGGTTTAAGAAAACCACCCACCCCATCAAACCATCCTTTCATTCAAACTCCAACCCAACCACTTGAAGTTGAAACTCCCTTAGAGGAAGAGACCACCTCACGAAAGAGAACAAAAGGTCCATTAGAACAAGCATTTGCAATTGAGAAAAGGGATATTGTTGATGAGTTGGTTGCTCGATGCATTTATGCATATGGGCTGCCCTTTAATGTGTTGCGGTCACCATATTAAGCAACAAACAATGAAAGGTATAAATGAGGCACCACAAGGGCACAAAGGTGCTAATTATGAGAAGGTTCGAACATCATTGTTGGCGAAAGAAGTGGACCATATACATACTTCTTTGCAGCCAATTAGGGATTCCTGGAAGGACTTGGGGGTATCTGTTATTTCAGATAGATGGAAAGATGCTTGAAATAAACCCCTAAGTAATATTGTTGCAGTGTGCCCTAAAGGGACAATGTTCTTAAAGGCCATTGATTGTGAGGGCAAAGTGAAAGATGCACAATTTATTGCTAATATTTTGATTGAGACTATTGAGTCGGTGGACCCCCAAAATGTTGTTCAAGTCATCACAAATAATGCAAAAAATTGTAGGGCAACAAGGTTGATTGTAGAGGGGAGATATAAGCACATATTCTGGACACCTTGTGCAAAGTGCACTCCTTGAATTTGATGTCACAAAAGATTGGCAAAATCCCATGGATACAAGAGATTTATACAGAGGCAAATGAGATTCAGATGTTTGTTATGAATCATCATGTCCTAGGCTATCTTTAGGAGGTTGTTAAGGTTGGAGTTGTTGAAGGTAAGGGAACAATTTACAAGTTTTTATTTTTTATTATCTAACTTATGAAATTATTAATTGAATTTCTTTTAATTTTTTTACTTTATTAACTTGTTTTAATTTCTTTTAATAGGTTGTTGAAATGATATTTGTCTCTCACACACTCATCTTGAGACAATTTGTGAAGGTAAAACATGCCTTCAACAATATGGTGATTGATGAAGTTTGGTCCATGTGGAGGCAAGGAAACACAAAATGAGCCATCAAGAAAAAATATTGATACTTGATGATGATTGGTGGGTGAAGGTTGAGTACTTGCTCAGTTTTACTATGAGCCTATTTTATCCATGATTAGATATGTAGACAAAGACCATGCTTGGATAGGGGAAATCTATGACAAAAGAAAGAGCAATATCCTGAAGAAAACTTTACAATGAAGTTAAGAGCATGATCATTAGGAGGTGGAATAAAATGACCACCCCATTGCATCTCCTTGCATATGCCTTGAATCCCAAATATTATAACAATGAAATAATTAGGCGATTTGATAGGCAACCACCATATAATGACCAAGAAGTTGCAAATGGAACTAGGGTAGTATTCCGAGGTTTTTTCTTGATTTATCGTAGCTAGTGCAATCCACTATAAAAGAGGAATCTTTTTCTCTCGCATTTAACGGTAGCATGGGTGAAATTGAGGCACTATGTGACAAGTACACCATGACCCCAGTCATGTGGTGGTATGTACATGGCCATGATGCCAAGTACCTATGACCTGTTGCCATCAAAATCCTCTCACAGGTATAAAATGAAATCAAAAGTTTGTTGTTTATTAATTAAAAATTTAAGTTATTAATATATTATTACTAATTTGAAATTTCTAACCTTTTATCATAACGGTGGTGGTAATTCTTCAACAGAGCGGAATTGGAGTATACATGCCTTTATCCACTTAACAAAATGGAACAAGTTAGCATCCAAGAAGGTTGAGGATGTAGTGTATACATTCCAATTTGCGCATCCTATCACACAAGATTGAAGGCTATAGTATAGTGTAATGTCATTTTTTCAAAATTAATTAATTTTGGATACTCAAGCCTATTCTTATTATTTTCCGTAGGCTAAGGGGAAATTAAAGAGGGAAATAAATTAAGTGGTCCAAGGGTACTTTTATATTTTAATTGGAAAAAGAAACTTAATTTTTATGTTAATCCGAAAGCGAAATAGAATAAAATAATAATAGAATGATGAACTTCTATTATGGGGTGCTAAAGATAGAATAATAATTAAATAAAACATTCTATTATGGGGCGCCAAAGATAGAATGGGCTACATGAGCATCAAGATCCTATTTTTAGGATGGAGAGAGGATAAAACAATTTTATATTGTTTATTCCTATTTTTAGGGTGGGGGGTCAACTTTGGAGAAGGCTTTGAAAGTTATAAAGGCAGATTTGGGGTTTATTATTACATTCATCTTGGAAATTTATCAACTACTTCATTGTCTGCAAGTAGCTTTTGCTTTTGCATCAGCAATAGAGGACAAAAACCCTCATTTGCATACAAATTTGAGGACAGAATCCCTCATATCTAAGCTTGGCAATTCCATTCAGGGGTTGCAATGGTCATTCAGGGTATAGGTGTTCATCTAGTTCAGCTAGGGCATCATATTCAGGGCTGTTTTAGCATCTAGAACAAGTACAACTAGGACGCCCCTTTGGGAACAAATTTCAGTACTAGCGCCATATTTGGAAGCAATTTTCAGTCAAAGCAATTTGCATGTTCTTATCTTTTGTGAGAAAAATTGTATTAAGACATTCTAGTGTTTTTATTAAAGTTGATTTGAAATAAATAAATAAAGTTTGTATTTTCCTACATATTGCGGTTGCTGTTTTTATTAAAAAAATCAGATTGTCGCTGCTGTCATAAAAGGCAATTTTTATCGATGTTCTAGGGTTTCGAAGAAATATCCATATTCATCTAAAACATTTTCAGGATATTACATATAAGTCTCGACAAACTTTGGGATATTCATCCTGAGGCTAGTGACTTTGATGCTTCTGTTGCTACTCTTACCCAACTTTCACTGCTTGGTATTGATGATGACAATCTGGGAAGTTCTACACAAGGGATGGATAGTGGAGCTAGTGGGAGTGGAGCTGCAGTGGCATTCATGGAGATGATT
This sequence comes from Taxus wallichiana var. yunnanensis, assembly GCA_018340775.1. Classification (NCBI taxonomy): domain Eukaryota; kingdom Viridiplantae; phylum Streptophyta; class Pinopsida; order Cupressales; family Taxaceae; genus Taxus; species Taxus wallichiana. The sequence goes on along the minus strand of CM031235.1, from coordinate 157,658,020 downwards.
ATGAGGAAAATCTAGATGATATATTCTAGAATCTAGATTATAATCATGTATATATGAAATTGTAACCATGTTGAATCTTTTGAACTTCAATGAATACAAAATATTTTGAGTGCTTTATCTCTTATGGACTAAAATTTTGAAATTGAGTACCATGCGCGCACACACACACACACACACATATATATTTAATTTTTACGATATATTGTACGAATGTTTCTATAATGTTTCGCACCCAAGGTTTTTTTGAAAATTGGCATTTCCGTGTTTCAGACCCGTAGCCATTTCCTTCGCAACATAGTTTGACCATCATTTTGCAGTTTATCTTCTTACATAGAGAAGGTGCTTTAAAAATGTGACATCTTTGGCATACGGTGTGGAGTTTGGAGCCCGTTTGTTTCTCCCTGAAATGTTTTGGAGCCCAACATAGTGTTGTAGCTAGATTGAGGCCATCTATTGCCGAGTTAGTGGAACATATGTGAAGAATGTGATGGGTTTGTTAGTCAATGTGGAACCCTTCAATAGGTGACACTATGCTTCAATCCAAGATATACCTTGAGATTGATATCTATCATTGTTTTTAAGCTAAATACATTTAAGATACCTATACTAGTAATAAATATGCCGCATCCTTATATCTCGTTCCTCTTATTTATTGACATCTCTTCTAATATTTTAATATGCACAAATCCTATAGAATGAACACTCCTAAGAATACACAAAATCTAAAAGATTTTTTCTTAAATTATCTGATGTTTTCTTCGAGGGCGTTTTTTTTTCTTTCTAGGTTTTGGTAGTTGCATAGCTTGTTAGGATATGTTTTTTCCTTCTTTTTTCTCAATCACCCTCAACCACTCCTAACCCAGGCAGCAGGCTTAAATGTGCTAATTCAACTTGAGGTGACTCTGGTTGGAGTAATTCGAAAACCAGTATGGACCAGTGATGATTGATTACCAATGAAGGTCAATCTATTTTATCTCTTGAAATGTACACTAGGACTAGCTGGGGAATTTGATGAATTTGAATGTGTGAAAATGAACACAGATGTTAGCAGTTAATTTTTTTGTTTGATTAAATGTTCAGTATTTATATTACGCCCTAATGTAATATTGTCTGCAGAAAGTACCATTGTCTACATAAATTATGGCATATTTGTTTCCTAATGGAGGACTGTGTATTTCAATATCTGCAGAACACAAGGAGTTACACAGAATCAGCTAGCTAAAGAATTTGGAATAAAAGGAAATAAATTGTTCTATATTGTGAGGAGCCTCGAGTCCCGAGGCTTGCTGGTGAGGCAGTCAACTATTGTACGGACAAAGGGGGTGGTTCTGAAGCTGAAAATGGGTTCAAAAGCAACTCTATTGTTAATACCAACTTAATACATTTATCTCGTTATGCAAAACATCTAAATTTAAGCTCTCAGCAACGGTTTGAGATTAGGAAGTCCAATGCTTCAGAATTTATTGAAGATAGAAATATGTCTTCTGGAATGGAAGGTAGTGGACAAGGGGGCAGAGAGGACCTTCTCATTAAGGATGATCTGCCAGCAATGAAATCTGTTTGTGATAAACTTGAGGAATCAGATGGCAAGGTATTTCTTTGATAATTAACATCCATACACACTTTGCATTTTTGAAATGTTTATGGCATATGCATTCCTTCTACAGTTACTAATAGAATCATTACTTTTGGCATCTTATAGGTTCTTGTGGTTTCAGATTTGAAAGTGAGTCTCGGTTACCGAATGACTGCGGGGCACCGAGCATGGCGCAGAGTATGCATTCTTTGTTATGAAAATAAATCGACGTTTAAGTCAAGAGTTTCAATTCTCATGAATTTCCTTTAGAAGGCATACAAATGTGGTTGTGTTGTCTTTAATTGTAACTGTTATAGAACCCTGTGGCGGGTGATAAAATCATCTCATATCAAAATCTATTGCAGATATCAAAAGGTTGATGGCAGCAGGACTTGTTGAACTTTTCCAGGCGCGTATTGATAAAAAGGTATGTATTTTGGAGATGATGTCAGATCTAGATGATAGTGGGTAATTTAAATGCAAAACATTGATATCTGCCCGGTTACTATTGAATTCAAGTCATTTATTTTGAGTCATGTAACTGTAGCATATTGACTGCTAAGATTAAGCACCTTCCCCTTTCATGTTTTTCTTCTCTCTTTTCCCTGGAAGAGTTTAAGAATCAAAATGTTCTAGTGCTTAGGAAGATGGAACATGAAAAGGAGCAGGAGGGCAAGGAAATGCGAATCATTGATGACAATATGAAAAATAGTGAATGTTGAAAGGAAGAAGAGTGAAGTGATTACCATGACAAGGAAGAAGCAGACGGCAGTAGCCCCTATTTGACGGGTGGAAGTGATTTCGAAACTGGGTAGAGATATTGAATCAAAATTTGCTATCATTGTCGGACTCGAGTTCTTATGGCATGCAACCTAGGATTGGTTCCTTTTAATTCAGGAAGTCTACAACCTCAGGTCAAATCACTCAAAAGCTTTCTGCAACAGAGCAGCAAATTGAGCCAAATTCTATCAAGATAGGCCTTCAAAAGATCACCTTGGAAGATGGACTACCTGTTCAGATTGATGATGAAATCCCCATTATCAACCTTCGGGATTGATTGATAGACAAGATGTTGTCACCCTATATCGATAAAGCCTTGATTTGTAGATTTATTGGGGCATGGCCCATCTTAGTTTCTCTTCGACAGTGGACAGGTGCCAATTGGTCATTCTATGGCAGACCTGGAATTCGATTCTTGGCCCAAGGATATTTGCAGGTCACTTTCCAAAGAGGAGATACATGGTCCCTGGCTTTTCTGAAATGCTAGCCTCTATCTACGACATTGGTTGCCAAATCTCAATCCAACGGAAGAACTGATTCAGGCAGTACCTATGTGGGTCCGGCTATACAACTACAAACTTCCCTTGGAATATTGGGATGAATACATCTCCGAAGAGGTGCAAGAGAAATTGGCAAATTCACCTGTCTGTCTGATGCCAACAAAGTCAAGAACTACGTACTTATGCAAGAATGTGCATCATGGTAAACCTTGCCAAACCTAATCCTTATGCCACACAGCTATCATCCACATTAGGAAGTTGGAAGCAAGATCTTGATTATGAATGCTTGCCATTTGGATGTTTCAATTTCCAAACCATGGGGCATGTCAAAAGTTCTGCCCTGATAAATCATTGAATCAATCAAGACCGACCAAATCATGGAATAGGCCTCTGAGTAAGGCTCCTAGTAGCTCTTCCTCCCAATCTCCCATGACTGATAGGTTATAGCACACGAAAAAAAAAGTTGCAATTGAAAAAGAAATCAATTTTGAAAAAAAGACAGGAATGGTTGTATTGGAGAAATTTTACATTTTTTTCTTGCTGAGTGTGTTTTCACTGATTCAGCAGTCCAAGCCTAATATAGAAAAAAACTTTCTTCTCCAGAGCGACCTCGAGATCTGGAGTCTCTTTCTAGTCCTGAGGTCAGGTCTGTAGCATTGGGAGCACCCACCAATCCAACTGCCACAAAATCAATTGCAGATAAAGAAATGGCCCTAAAAGGGAAAACAGCTAAACTAGTTGAGAAAGAAAATTTAAACAACTCTCCTCAGGAGATTGCTTCAGAGCAGGTGTTATCTGTGGCACGGAGTTTGCAATTGGACCCAAGCCTGTCAGAGGACATCCTCAGGTATGTAAATCAAGAACACTGAGAAGAGGAACTTCATGAGTATTTAAAACACTCTGATGATGATGAGACCAGAATACCTATTAAGCACCATCTGAGATTCCAAGGATTTGCTCCCACAAAGTCATCCCTCAACAGGTCCCATTGGCATGCAAGGAAGAAAGACTAAAAAGACAAAATTCAGACTGATACTCAAGGCTGACTTAGAGTAGGGAAGCCAGAAAAAGCTCACTGAAATGAAGTTAGCCCACCACCTAGTTTGCCATGAAAATCCTAAGTTGGAATGTCAGGATTAAATGCATCTGACAAATGCTGCCTGGTTAGGCAGTTAGTGTAGGATGTCAAATCAAATTTCTTTTAGTTACAAGAAACTAAGGTGGTGAAAAGTCAGCTTCAGGCGAGCAACTTTGGAGTTGTCATTGGGTTGTTGAAGACGTGGTTGGAATAGCTGGGGACTACCTATTCTCTGGAACCCTAAGATATGAAACTGCTATCTTTTCTCTTCCTCGAATCATTTTATCAATGTCTTTGTTATGGAAGTTGGAGGAAGATACATTTCCTCCTGTTGAATGTTTATGGACCTGTTGAGGCAGAGGAAAAAAAAGCATGCTCGACTAACGTTTGTAATGCAAATGAGGGTCAAGAAGCTGTTGAATGGATTTTGGGTGGTGATTTTAACAGTCTTAAAGATTTCAGAGAAAAGAGGGGCTCTGCTAGAATCACCCAAGCCATGTGTGACTTAAATGTTTTTACCACGAAGTGGGGCTGTCTGATTATGTGGTAGACTTGGAATTCGATTCTGATTATGGGTGTTGTTGCTGAAGGCAAGCTTCAAGGTTTGGCAATCAGTGGTAATCTAGGAAATGTGCTCCTAGGGAGCTCAAAAAGCAAGAAGCCATGGTACTAAAGGATATTTTGACAGATATGAAAAGGCCATGGGCAAAAATTGAGTCCGTTTAAGTCTCAAATTTATTTCATTAATGCCAGAAAACAGATCAAGGACAAAATCGAAGCATTTCGGGGATAGAGGAGGGCTTTGTTGGATATTTTATAGTTTAGTGTGTCATAGATATATTCCTATTAGTGTGAACATGTAATTGATATTAATTTGTATGTGAGTTGTAACTCACCTATAGATTAGAGTGAGAGAGAGATTGTAGGTACTTTTGATAAATCTAGTTCCACAAAATAAGATCACTAGGCTATACATGTATGCATCAATTGTTGAATAAAATTGAATTGATTGTTGCTATATCATTTGGTATTAGAATTGGAGGTTTGTGATAGGTCATTGATTTGTTTGTAGGGGCAGCCATATTTTGTCATTGCCCTGCATGATGTAATATACTTCAATTTGCTTTGAGTCAATTAGTGGCTTAGTGTATTAGTGGTGCTTTGTAGCGTAGTTAAATTCGAGTTTTTAAGTTATTCTTTGTTGTCCTATGGATGAGACTCATGAGAGGTGATGAGAGATAGCTATTAAGGTAGCTTTGAAAAAATTAAGTTTGTAGATCTCCTGTGTGCACTCTCTTGTGGCTGCTAATACTCTATGCCTGTGCATCTGAAGTAAAAATCTTTATTAGACCATGCTTCTCTTGACAGTTTTGTGGAAAATATGCATTTGAATCAGACATGATCAACAGTGCCTGCACCTACTTTCACAACTTCTCTGTCAGCCATATCTGTCTCCAAGTGCGCATCCATGTCATTGACTAAAAGATTAATGGAGAAGCTGCAAGCCGTAATTGCATTACAAATAACAAGCCATATAAATAGCTTGTAGAAATGCTACAAACAAAGAGAGCCATAACCATTAGCTAAAGTTAGCTAAAGGTAAAACTACATGACTAACAATTCTAACAAGTCACTAACAATATAACAATAAGCCAACTAGATACATTATATTGTTTATTGGCTAATATTATTCTAATACCCTCCCTTAATGACTGAACCGGAAACAACTCCAAGCTTATCTCGGAATTTTACAATTTTGTCTTTACACAAAGGTTTAGTCATTATATGAGCTGGTTGTTCAGAGATAGGACAATAATAAAGACATATGTCTTCATTATTAACCGTTGGATGTAGTGGTGATGAACCTTAATGTGCTTAGTCCTAGCATGGAAAATTGGATTCTTCACCAACTTCAATACACTTTGGTTGTCACAGAAAATAGGTGTGGGGGCAAATGAATCAAGTTGAAGATCCTTCAATACTGATTGAATCCACATCAACTCTTGACCTACACTAACCACTGCTTTGTACTCAACCTCAGTAGAAGACAATGCAATTGTACTTTGAAGCTTACTCTGCCATGAAAATGCTTGAACCAAGAGTGAAAATGTAACCTGTTGTAGATTTTCTAGAATCAACTGATCCTGCCCAATCTGAATCAATATACCCTGTCAACTCAAAATCAATAGTTCAATGCCAAAGTCAAGAGTTCCTTTGACATATCTAAGAACTTGTTTTGCAACTTGTCAATGTTCTTCATGTGGTTTAGCCATGAAGTGAGAAAGATAACTCACTACAAAACACAAATCTGGTCTAGTAGTAGTAAGATAAATCAAACTACCTACTAATTGTTGATACATTGTTTCATTGACTAGTGGTGAATCAATGTTAGTTGAGAATTTTGTCCCAACTTCCATAGGTGTAGCTGTTGGATTACAATCATACATTCTGAATTTGTCTAACAAGGATTTGACATATTTTGTATGGGATACAAAAATTGTTTAACCAAATTTGTGCAGACCGCCAAAACTCTACACCTAGACAATATTGAAGCAGTCCTAGATTAGTCATTTCAAACACAAAACAAATGTTGGCTTTCACTGTTTAATCAAGTCATTACTACTTCTAGTGATGGCAAGATCATCAACATAGACAACTAGAACCACTATGTCATCACCAACCAATTTAACATAGAGAGTAGATTTTGCATCACATCTTTTAAAACTAGACTCTCTAAGATATTTATCAATTTTGAAATACCAGGCTCGAGGAGCTTGCTTAAGTCCATACAAGGACTTCACTAACCTGCAAACTAGATGCTCTTTTCTAGGAATCTAAAATCCTTGTGGCTGTACCATGTACACCTCTTCCTTTAAGTCTCTGTTCAGAAAGTACTCTTGACATCCATCTGATATACCTGCCAACTAAACTGAGCAACAATAACAATAACTAGTTTGAACTTTGAATGTTACCATTTTTTTTGGAGGAGCAAATGTTTCCTCATAATCTACTCCTTCCTATGCATATCCTTTAGCAACAAGATGAGTTTTATACTTATCTAGAGAACCATCTGACTTACATTTTACTTTGTAAATCCATTTACAACCAATGGCTTTCTTACCTGGGGGTAAATCTGACAAGACCCAAGTTCCATTTTTATTAGAGCATCATACTCCACCTTCATGGCAGATTCCCATTTGGCTTTCCTTTAGCATTTGCATAAGTATTGGGCTCAAAGATTTGTGACAAAATTGAATTGAGAGCAAATTTTACTTGGTCAAGATTTTGTATTACTTGTTTCCCAAATTTGGTGGATCTACCTTATATGATTTTGGAAGCTCATCTTGTCGAACATCCTGCAATGTGCTATAGTACCACTTTGGCCTTTTTATCTTAACTATTGAATCATTGTTTGTTCACTAGGTCCTTCCATGGAGCTAGACTTCTCACGTGTGTTTACCTTTGTAAGTCTTGTTCCACTTTAGGACTAGCACTTGATTCATAATCATCAGTAGGAATCCAAATATTACTAGTATTAGTAGGTGTACCATCTTTTGAGAAATATGGAACTTTCTCATCTATTTTCACGTCTTTACTTATAACAACCTATGTTAGAAGGTTAGTCCCTGGAAACCTCACGTATTATCAAGTATCAATACGTGCACTCAAAAGATCGGATATGTCCGGTATGGTATTGATACGTCCCGATACCGTCTAGGTCACGTCTTGGGTACGCTTTGACATACCCTACGCACTGGACCTACCGGTGATGTATGTCGGTAGGGTCGGGTAGTTGGGGGCTATAAAAAAGGTTTTTTTAAATTTTATTTTAACTCAAACAAACTTCAGTTTTATTCAGGACTAAACTAGGAGGGCATGGCAATGATAAGGAAACATGGAGATTGTTTAAAAAATCTCTAGTTTATTGAAGAGAAAATATTCAAAGGATATCAAGAATGTTTGAGGTAATTATTTGGGATCATCACATTTGGCCAAGGAAAGAAGCTATTCATAGAAATTTGGACATATATCCGAGCCTCCGTACAAGTTATTTATGAGATCAAATCTCGTGTGGTCTTGATACTAACAGAATAATTTGGAACCGCAAATTGCATAGCTTGAACTTTCAAAGAGCATCCTTCCCTATAAACTACCAAGGCACAACATTGACTCCTTCCCCGCATCCTTAGGGATCATTAGAAGGTGATTTTGGATAATATGAATGCAAGAACCAACCATGGGACCGACCTCTTTAGTTGTCATTGGCAGTTAAGAGTCAATCTCATTAAATATGTCCTTTAAGAGCTCACTATATACATCTTTGATGACCACCATCACAACACAAAAATTAATCTCAAAGGAAATGGATGAAACACAAAGGAATACAATATTCGTATATCATAGAAAATGTAAAATCTTAAGTATATTGAATGTTTTGAACATTGATCGTACTATATTTTTCAAGTTTTGTATTTCTTATGGACTAAAAAATGAGTAAAATGAGTATATATATGTATATATATATGTACGGATGTATCCAAGACGTATCGTACCCAAGGGTGTTTTAAAATTGACGTATCCGCATATTGATTCGTACCTGTACCCGTATCCTAGCAACATAGATAACAACCTTATCTATAGAGATATCTAGTAATCTATATGCTTTGGATTGCTCACTATATCCCACAAACATGTACTTTTTACTTTTAGCATCTAAACCACTCTTTTTTTCTTTAGGAATTAATGCTAAAGCAATACAACCAAAAATGTGGAAAACACTTACATCAGACTTTCTACTTGACCATGCTTCTTCAGGAGTGATGTCTTGCACAACTTTATGTGGACTTCTATTCAAAATGTACACTGCAGTATTTACAACTTCAGCCTAGTACCAAAAAAAGTACATTCTGCTTTACACCATACAATTTGCTATCTCCATAGCAGTCATATTTCTCTTTTCCACTACTCCATTTTGCTGTATAAGGAGTGGCATATTGCGTGTATGTACCTTCTGTGTATCTTGTAAGTATTGAATTGTTTGGAAACATATTCCCCTCCATTGTCTATTGGAGTGCTATGACCCATTTACCGATTTTATTCTCAACAAGTGCTTTCCATGCAATAAAGTTAGAAAAACAATATGATTTGTTCTTCAAAAAATACACTCACATTTTTTGAGAACAATCATCTACAATTAACAAAAATATAATGCACTAGATATTGTACTAGTTTTCATGGGACCATGAAGATTTGCATGTACCAATTCTAATACATTTTTGCTCTCCATGCTTTACTAGTAGGAAAGGGTTGCCTAACCTACTTACCCAACTGACATCCTGCACATACAACTTGATTTTCTTGAATAGATGGAAGTCCATTCACCATGTGATTTTTGCTCAAGACATTCAAATATTGATAATTAAGATGACCATATCTTTCATGCCACAGAGTACTAGTTTGCTCAATTGTTGCTAAAGCATATTGTTCTATTGATTGTGGATCTACAAGTTTGTATAGACCCCTTTCCCTTATACCAATAACTATATCATCATCGAGTGTAGTTATCCCGCATTTGTTTCCTTTAACCTTAACTATCGGTTGTTTATTTTTAGTGATTTCACTATAGATAAGAGATTCTTGTTCATATCGTGTACACATATCAAGTACATATCTAACATTACAAAATGTATATTTGTATTGATTGTTCAATGTAATTTGCACATCCCCATATCCTTTGACATCATGTATCCATCCATCACCCAAGGAAACAGTTTCATGACTACTAACATCCTCAATGAAATCTACATACCAATCTTTATGACATGTATAATGCTGAGATGCTTCTGAGTCAAAATACTATGTGGGACTCATTGGATTGGTCATGTGATGCTGTAATGCAAATTCAGTAGATGCCTCTCCTTTTGCTTCTTTTGCAACATTAACATGTCTAGACTTCTTGTTTGCATTAGCCATATCTTCTTGTCTCTTTCTACAATCCTTCTTAAAATGTCTTGGCTGCTTGCAATAAAAACATTTCCATTTGGCTTTCTTAGAATCACTTACAGTACTTTTGGAGGTTACCTTTGTGGAATTGCTTGTATTCCACTGTTTTGCCTTTCCCTTTGACCGTGCCATGAATGCACTTTTTGTAGCCATTGATGATGAGGAAGTTGCATGAGTTTGCCTTCTCTCCTTTTGCATGAGAAGTGTAGACAACTTCTCAAAATCCATGTCTCTCATTGTGACTCAACAAATGAGTCAAATGATGTTGGTAGGTTTTGTAAGTACCAGAGCAATCAAGTCTTGCTCATCTATAGGCTTTTCCACTGCTTTCAGCTGATCACAAATGTCCTTCAATTGCAACAAGAATTCAGAGATCAAACCACCCTCCTGCATTTTAGTGGAAAATAACAATTTTTTTGAGTACAGTACTCTACTGGCTTTTGAAGCATGGTACTTGGATGTTAGACTTTCCACAAATCCGAAGCAGTAGTTGCATTTCTAACTTCTAGAATCAAATTATCAGACACTGAAAATTTAGCAACATCAATGCTTCTCTATGATGCTTATCATAGTTATCAGGTTCATCAATTGAAAGTTCGTCATCATCTGGTCTTGTTTCTTTGCCAAGTACAATTTGATCAAAATTTTGATACTCACAAATAGTATCTTGTGACTCCACAAACTAAAGTTTTTACCTGTCAATTTTTGTGAATCTGGTAGCAACAAGTGTTGTAAACTAGCCATTTTGACCTAGTTTTTCACGAAAATAATTAAATTGGAAAAACTATACAGGCTTTTACAAAAAGTGTTTTTCTCACTGATTCTATCCTAAAAATGGACAAATTGACCAATTTTCAGCTCAAAACTCCTGACAGTTTGAGAGATTTTAATTTTAAAATTTCTCGTAAAATTGCCAAAAAATTAAAGCAAAAGTTCCTTTTGCATGCAGAAAAGGACACCAAACGGACAATTTGGCAAAGTTTTATCTATGTTCTCCTTATGGTTTGTTGGCTACAAAATCAACCGTCTTGGTTGAAGTCTTTCGAGGCAAAATATGCATATTCCAAAGTTTTTAAATTGATTATATTTTAAAATATTTTGCAAACCTATTGCCTTAAATTTTTATGAACTTCAGAAAACTTAGCTTAAAATTTGATTTGTTTTCTTCATCCAATCAAAGATAACCTTTTGTACAGAGCTATGCTCTTTCCTTGATAGCAGCTCCACGCTCCTGCCTCAGGACAGCAAATTCATGCAGCTCCAGAGCATAAACAAGGAATACTCAGAGCCAAAATTAGAACAGCAGAGTGACATTTTAATTTGCTGCTCAGAATGACGCCTCCTATCAGGACGTCCTCCAGGTTCCTTTATGGAGCCCAACTTAAATCCAAACAACTTATGCTGCAACAAACAGCAAATACACTCCTCAAAGAAAATACAGCAGCAAATGAAGAAAATACTCGTCCAATTCCTATTGAAACGTCCTTTCTTCTCACTACAAAATTTAATTCAGCAAAGAATTTATCAACAACAAAACTTGGAATACCACAGTTCCTCCTTGTGACACCACACTAGAACCAACAAAACGCCTCAGCTTGTTCTTGCTTTTACCACGCCTCCTTTCTTGTCTTGGCTTTTACCGGATGGTCTTCACACTAGGTATGTGTTCTCCACACCTCCCTGACCAGACCTCCACCCTCACAGGCTTTTCTGTAGGCTCAGCGAATGTATGCTTTGACACCATAAAAGATTCTTGGAGAAGCTGCAAGCCGTAATGCTACAAACAAAGAGAGCCATAACCATTAGCTAAAGTTAGCTGAAGGTAAAACTACGTGACTAACAATTCTAACAAGTCACTAACAATATAACAATAAGCCAACTAGATACATTATATTGTTTATTGGCTAATATTGTTCTATTATTGACAACGTAGTTATAATGCACATAAAGAATGATTGAAGAAAACAACCAGAGGATAGTTTTTGTAGCGCAATTATATTTGCAGATCACATATTTAACAGTCCGGTGCTTTCATTCACCTGTTTGTCAAATACCCATCGTGTATCACACCTTCGTCTGTTGATCCACATGCTTGTTTATGTGCAAATCTGTTGCTTGTTTGTATTTGATAGCACCATGCAATCCCGCTGTCTTGCTTGATTTGCATCTTCACGTGCTCAGCTTGTGTGTTGGCGGTATTCGTTCCGTTTATATGTGCGTTGTTTCAACGGTGACTGCTGTCTGAACCATCCCCATGCGCCTATGGTGTTTACTATATTTACATTCTGCAAGCTGTTCTGTTAGATTATTAAAGTCAGCAAGATTATTAAAAGTTTTTGTTTAGTCATAAGTTAACAAATCAAATAGTATCTATTTGTTTAATGTTTTTTTATTGTTTAAGAGTTTACAAAATAGCTGTGGGTGTCGTGGTATTTAGGTTTGAAATTATTGTTAGTATTTATTTATTGTTACAAGGCTGTGTAATTTCTTTTGTTTGATAAAAGTGATATCATACTCAAATGTTTTTTTGTCATTAAGAGATTATAGTCAAGTATATGAATAAACTTTTTGTGGTTAAAGTCCGTTTTTCCAATAAACAAGTTCTTATTATTAGTCTAGTTAGTCTAATAAAGCATGTATGTTGTAATAGTCTATGTTGAAAAACCCAATCTTTTAAAGGATGCAATATCGAGCATACCCGACATTTAATGGGTGTGTTAGTCCTGAGGAGGGGAGAATTTAACTATCAAGTACACCATGCAATATGCCTTGGCTGAGTGAGCAGCATTACATTGGCGGTTGGAGGCAATAGAGGTAGGAGACCTATAAGCAAACTCGAGTTCGCAGCTAACTTAGAGGGTGCAAATTGCAATAGTGGCAAAAAAGATTGTGCCAAACTGTTTAAAATTGAGATCAGTTTCCAAATGGTAGTGGTGACTGTTTCATATTGTTCGTGATCAAGTGGCAGTGATCTGGAACGGTGGCTGCTAATGCAAACTTAGTGAGAAGTCCGATATTCATTGAAGATAATGAGGACCTCGTCTGTCTTTTTTTTTTTTTTTGCTTGTGTGACAGTGAGAAGCCTAACACTAACTATAGATCGATAGGTATATACTTGCTTCATATGTGATGTGTCGGTGAGAAGCCCAAGACTCATTGGAAGTGAGAACGTGAACAAAGGAATGTGTTCCTGTATGTGTCAACGAGAAGCGTAGCACCCACTGAAGATGAAAATAGGAACAAATGAGGGTGTCTTAGTTTATGTATGTGACAGTGAGAAGCTCAGCAATCACTGTAAGTGGAAGCTTAAATGAACTTGTTCATGCAAGATGTCACTAGTTGAAAAGGGGCATATCTGGTGTGTTTCTGAAAATGTGTGTTTCCGTGAGTGTGGTGTGATTCCTTTCCCTATGTTTGTACTAAGTCTCTCTACTAATTCAATATTTAGGGATGCCTCTCTTTATAGGAAAGTATACCAGCAAAGCTTAGCAGCCAATGGTGGAAAGGATCTTGAAGAAATTCTCAGCTTTGAAATGTTGTGCCTGCCCTTTGCTGGTAAAGCTCTACTTGCCCATGCCACTTTACAAGCCATGCATACTTACCGTATGTCTATCCTTATGCAAGAAGGAAGGTAGTTGATGACATTGTGAAGCCAAAAAGAAATTCTTGCGGGGTGGCTTTATTTGATTTCTTGGGATAAGGTTTTCATTCCTAAGAAATGGGGTGGCCATGGTTTATGTAGAATGGACATAATGAATAAAGCTCTAGGGACCAAACGTTTTTGGAGAATATTCTCTAACAAGAGTCGGCTTTGGAGCCAAATCCTTCAACATAAATATCCAGATTCAAAACATGTACCGAGATTGTTTACCCAATTCCCTCTCCCGGGGTACTTCAATTTGGAATTCATAAAATCTTGTAGGAACTTCATCCTCTCTCGTATGAGATGGAAACTAGGCAATGGAGAGAACATTGCATTTTGGTGGGACTCTTGGTTAAGACTACAACCTCTGCTGAGAAAGATAGACTCGGGCATATCATGGAGTTCACAGAACAGTGGGGAAGCAGAGTAAGTGATTACATAGATCACTCCTCTGATGGGAGTGCATGGAAGAACTTGATATGCTCTAATAATCTAAATCAGGAGGAGATTTAAATGTTAATGACAAAATTAGAAAACACTTTGATTCCCTCAATCTCACAGGACACTCGTGTGGGAGGGTTTTCCCTCTGGTGAGGTTTCGTTTCAGGCTGCATACTAAATCATCTTAAGGTTGGAAGGAATGGTGATGAGAAAATTTTCCCCCTATTTCATATGGATTTATAAAAGACTGCCTAAAGCCAATATTTTTCTTTGGGTTGTTGTGCATAAGAAGATATTAATATATGATCAACCTATGAAAAGTGGATTTTCTTGGGCATCCTTTTGTGTCTTGTGTTGAAACCATGAAGAAATTAGCTAACATATTCTGCTTCACTATCCATATGCATGGGAATTACAAGGCTTCTTTTTTGACAAATTTAAGATAGCGACAGTTGTCCAAAACTCATTATCAGAGGTGATAAAGAGCTGGAAACAAAGTTTCAAATCAAACTGCTTGGCTCTGATATGGGACCTAAGACCATCTATAATTTGTTGGAATCTGTGGTTGGAGAGAAACATAAGAATCTTCAAGAACATAAGGCGTTTAAAGGATTGGCTTTGGAAAATGATCAAATCTTCAATTTTAGAGATTGCAAAGGCACATGGTTTGAGGAATTTTACAGACTCGAAACTCTGATATTGAGTGCTTAGTTTGGCTCCTCTTTTCCTGATAAGGGGCTTATCAATGGAAATTCTAATCCAAAGAAGGCTCTAGTGTTTTGGTTCCCTCCAACTCTTGGGATTATCAAATTCAACTTTGATGGTTCCTCTAAGGGCAACTGCTACGTCCTTAGCCTATAGCATGTATTGGGATATGTGCATCCTACTTATGGCTAACATAACCTTTAATTAAGTTAGATGATCATTTTTAATGATTCACAATGGTAATAGGGTTGGCCTAGATGGTCTCCATAGCATAAGTAGGGTATATATAGGAGGTAGGGTTAGTACTAGATCATCATATTGAGTATTATGTTCTTATTGCAAGGTTGTGGATGTTGCTCCTCAAAGTGGATACAGGCTGCCCCCTCGAAGTGGATTGGTCATATGCTTCTCTTATTTCCATCATATTATGTTCTATTGTTGTGATTCTACTTCAATGATATAGTAAATTCATTAAAAGTGGTATAAGAGTTTTGATTTGGGTTGGGTTGAAACCCTGATTTTCAAGAATTGACTATATCTTGTGCACCATTGCAAACTTTTCTGCAATTTTTTTTATTGAAGTTGAAGAATTATTCAAGGAAGCTATAGTGATTTTTTCAGCTTTTGGTGATCATTTGTGAGGGAGGTATTGGGCATTTAAGTTTTTTCATAAATTCACTCCACATTTTGCTATTTGTTGAATAATTCTGATTTCTTTACATTTTCGAAAAGCTCACGAAATTTAGTGTGGGTTTATTATGTGTTTTTGGATATAAGGCCGACCTCATCCCGAAATCATTTGGTCAAAGTTTGGGCAAAGTTGAAAATCAAATTATATAGAGTCCATTGTTCCATGGCAAGACTACGCACTAGAGGCGAGAGGCAAGGGTTCCATCACATAAGGAAAACTCCTAACAAAGAGGAGATGAGTCATAAATGTGACTCGGTGAATCTTCAAATCAAGGGTTTTCTTTAGTTGATGACAGAGTCAACTATCTCCAAAACAAGGTGCGTAATATACAATTCGATCTACGAAATGAGATGCATAACTTCAAGTCGAATCTTGGAAAAAGATGTGTAACATAGTCCGATATGAACACAATCAAAGGAGAATTGGTCAAGATCATGATGGCCTTGTAAAATAATCAACAAAACCATCCACCATTAACCAATGCAAATCCCAATTAGGGTAGATCTTTCAGCCAATCCAATTCAAATCCAAATACATCCCCACCCTACCCCACATCTAGCTCCGGTCTTAGATTTTACAACATACTACCAAAAATGGAAATGTGCAAGTTCGATGTGAAAGACCCGGTCACCTAGATCAACAAAATGTAGATTTTCTTTTATCTCTATTAGACACCATGTGCACAAAAGGTGGTCATGGTATTCTTATTCTTGGAACCTGAAAAATTTATTTGGTATAGATGGTTGTGTACTCAAAGAAGAAGGGCCTTATTATTACTATTGTCAAACGAGCACTCATGCTTATTTCGACAATGTAGTTCAAATTCTAGACCCTGCCTTGGAGCAAAGGCGGGAAAAATTCTACGGAATGAAGGCGGAAACAACTTCCGTGGAACAAAAGACGGAAAACCTTTCGCGGAACAAAGGTAGGAAAAAACTTCCGTGGAATAAAGGCGGAAATTTTTTTTTCGAAGAGCAAAGGTGGAAAATTTTTCCGTGGAGCAAAGGTAAAAACTTCCGCATGGAACAAAGGCGGACAAAAACTTTCGCATGAACAAAGGTAGACAAAATTTTCGTGGAGCAAAGGTAAAAAATTTATGCAGAGCAAAGGCGTAAAAACTTCCTTGGAAAAAGGCAAACGATTCCATGGAACAAAGGTAGAGAAATTCTCGCGTAATAAAGGCAATAAAATTCCGCGGAACAAAGGCGGAAAAAAATTCTCATGAACAAAGGAAAAAAGGAATTCCGTGGAACAAAGCAAAAAACTTCCGTGGAGTAAAGACGGAAAAACTTCCGTGGAGCAAAGGCAAAAAAATTATGTGGAGCTAAGGCGAAAAACTTCCGCAGACAAAAGAGAGGGTCCAAGACCCAATGAGGGGTTGACACATTAGTAGGAGTGACTTAAAGGTTAAAGCCGATGACCCCGCGGCCGACAAGTGTGTGTGGAATGACATTGGGATCTTTAAATGCTCATATCTTTTGATCCAGGTCACCAAATACGACAACATTGGTACCGTTGGAAAGGTCTCAAGGAGCACTACACATTAATAGCAATTTTGGATTGCGATATAAGGTAATTATGGGACGAAAATTTGGAAAAAGGACATGTGACCGTTTTAAGTTATGGGCTTTGAAAAAGTCTCCGTCGCCCATGCTCGGGTCTCGCACACTTGAATGCTAATTGGTCCTTGGTGGTTGAAGAAGTAGGTGTTCTTCTTGATTTCGGATTCACTCTTCCCCCTCTTCTTCTTCTATATATGTAACTTAGTTTTCATATAAAACATCCTCTCCTAAATGCAAGGTTATGCTACCCTTTTTGTGTTGCCAAGTATTTTGAGTTGCGACATTTGTGTTGACCTTGTGCGATGAACTCAAAGTGCCTTCACCATTATTGTAATATATTGTGCATAATCCAATCAATGATACCTTGTTATTGTGACTCTCTTTTGCTCTTTAACTTGTGTTATTGTGTTTTGCCTTCCTTTTGTTTATGGCATGTTGTGCGTGAGTTATATTTGTATAATTTCAATCCTTTTTGTCATCTATGTAGAGAATTTGAGTTTGGAAAAAATGCAGAGTTGAATGGGGCTTGTTTCTGCCCTCTTGGCTTTGCATTTATCCCTCTCATTCTTCATCGTAGGAGGAGAATCCACTTTCAGTTTGGTGCATCACCTTATTGAACCCTAGTTCCTTGGAAATCTTAAATTAGAACTAGTTAGAAGTAGAGTATAGTGTTTGTTAGATTAGTTGCGGTAATGATCAAGTGAAAGGAACCATCCTTTTGACCCAGAGATTGACCTTAAAGGAGCCATTGTCCCACTCTTTGAAGGTCTTTCAATGCTTCACCGAGGTGTTGAGCCTAGCTTCAACAAAGCATGCAATCTCAAGCACCAACAGTTTTTGGCATGCCCAAAGGTGGGAGATTTGAGCCATCTATAGCTCAGTTTTGATCTACTACACTGAGATTGGTGTGTGTTTCAGTGGTATTTTGCCTTTGGAGGCAACAAACAACACATCTGACGACTCCTAACTTCAAATCTACTGGTTTCAGCAGTCAAGTGTTTTAGTTTCATGAGAAGAGTGCATACAAGACAAAGTACAACAAGAGGGGAGCCTTTTGAAATATCTTGCAACTTTCACCAAGGAGAAGAGGAAGACCTGTTCAAAGACTTCCATCCCCACCACCTAGGGTTCACTCAACTCCCCCTTTTATAGGCCTTTCTCTCATCTTCCTAGGAACCTGAGACCCATTCCCCTCATGGCCCATCAAAGAAATCAACCTTTTGTGACCTTTAATGGTGGTAGTCCCTTGGCTTTGAATGCCCAACATGACATACCAATATCTTCCCTAAAGAGCATTCCATTCTTTACTGGTGAAAATTCAACCACCCCTATAGAGCACATCTTAGATGTTGCTAATGTTTGTTCGGTTCATCTTGTCACTGAAGATTATGTGGGCAATGTGCTCTTAGCCTCATCTTTCAAAGGAAAAGTATTACAATGGTATAGGAGTTTGCAACCTGCTTCTATTCACACGTGGGATGAGCTTGGGGAGAAGCTTTGCAAGCACTTCGGAGAAAAAATAAATAATATCTATTTGTTGGAGCAACTTACAACTATCAAAAGAGCCCCTTGTGAGCTGATGATGGACTTCAACTTCAAGTTTCAGAGGACATGGGACAAAATTCCACCCCTTCTAAGGCCATCTTCTCAAGGTGCATTTTTGTATTTTTGAAGCTCTTATTTTTGATATTGCAGTGATGATTCAATCAATGGGAGCTATGGCCTTGCTTGCCACTTATGAGACAACTATTCAACCGAGAATTGTTTGGTTCAAGCTGGAAAAATAGCCCCTAGACCCCCAACTCCTCTTTTCCCGAGCTGCCCCAAAAATTCGACCTTCTCTTGCCCCAATCCCTAAGTCTAAAGCTAGTTCATCTGCCCCTACATCTAATTCCTTCAATGAGATAGATGCTCTTAGAGCCTTGGTCAAAAATATGTTAAATGAGATAGTTTCCCTCAAGAAATGGCAAACCCAAGCTCCTAAGCCCTACTAGAATCGGAATCAAGGGTATCAACAAAGGAATTACTATCTAAATCAGGGGTATGGGCAGAGTTACTAGCAAAGTAGGTTTCAAGGTGCAAATCCTATATTGCCTCTTCAAGCATTACCTCCTCCACAACATGCACCTGCTCCTAGCTTGAGCAAAGCTATTTTTCCAATGCAAAACAATATGGCTCAAGGAGTTGAATGGTGTTTCCCATGTAATCAGCCCCATAATCAGAATTCTTGTGAAAATGGGGTGAAAGGTCAGGCTCTCATGGTGCAAGGTTCCTTCAATCAACAAGAACCAATGATGGAAGTTCCAAATACCAATATTGAAGAGCCTCAAGAGGCCACCCCTGAAGCCAATCTCATATTTTTTGGCTTAATGAGTTTTGCAGTCAATAAGACCGTAGGCAGCTCCAACAGACCTCAAATTCATGTTGCTGATAATACAAGTTCTAAGAAGAGAATATTGGATACTCAACCTTCACCTTCTTCCAAACATGACAATCCTCTTCATAAAAAGAAGGAAATTGGGGTAGATTCAAGTAAAGATAGAGTGCCTGATGTTTCTAGGGAACTAGCCCCATAAAGGAGGTCATTTCTCAACCAAGAGTATCTTTCCCAACATTGGAGCAGTCAAGGAAAGAAATAGTGACACCAATGATGCACAAGGCGACAGGCATTCCTATGAACATTGTTGAGCAAATGAAGAAAACTAATATAAATGTGACAATGTGGGATGCTTTTTCCATTCCATATCAATTGGATCTCTTGCAAGAGGCTTTGAAGCAACTCATTCCATCATACGAGACAGAAAAACAAAGGCCAAGCTCTTCAATTATCTTGTGCCAACCCAAGGAGGAGCAAGTACGTGAAATGGAGAAACCCCATCCTTTTATGTCTCATTGACTATTGGCAAGTATCTTGTACATAATTTTATGATAGATTTTGGGGCCAACATCTCTGTGATGCCTAAGAAGATAGCAAATACTTTGGGGATTGAGTACACTCCAATCACTAAGGGTGTTTTGCAATTGGATGGTACTACAGTTAGAACAATTGGAGTAATCAGGGGTCATGAACTGACTCTCCATGCATGCCCTAGTCTAACTATTACTCAAGACATATTGGTTATAGACTTGCCTCCTATCTTTGCTATTTTCTTATCAAGAGACTTCACAACAAATTTAAGAGATTACTTGTCTTTAGATTGGTCTCATATGCTCTTGAGGACAAGGTATGAGACTAAGTTTACAATTAAGGCTGAGCCTATCTCAACTTATCATGTTGAAGTCCATGACCCCAGCCCTACTAACTCATGTTGCATGGTGAAAAGAGAAATAAGAAGTGATTCAGAGCCAGTTGAAGCAGTGCATTCATCACAATCAGTCCCTGATCTTATGTTAGATGAGTGGGCTAAGGAAAGGTATGAATTTGATCCATATGACACTACTATTGAGACAAGTTTAGGTACTTATTGCATCCAAGAGGAGGGGTCTTTTATCCCAAGTGCATTAAGAGAAAATGAGGAGGATTCCCAAGGCCTATGGAAGATGTTTTTGATGGTTCTAGGAGTAGGGATGGAGCTAGAACATGTGTAGTTTTGATCTCTCCAAAGGGTAAGAAGTTTCATTTTACTCATAGGCTTCAATTTACATGCTCTAATAATGTAGCTGAGTATGAAGCTTTGGTTCATGGACTGTTGTTGGCTGAGAAGAGGCATATTAAGAGGTTACAAGTGTTTGGAGACACTCGATTGTCCACCAAGGGGCAATGTGCTACCAAGAACAAGCTCGTATAAGCTTATAAATATCGAGTTTGGGACCTACGGGAGAGTTTTGAAGCCATTAACCTCCAAGTAGTGCCAAGGAAGTTGAATGCAGAAGCTGATCAGATGGTTGTCGTAGGGTCACAATTTGTCCCACCTAGAGATCTCATTCAGGACATGATCAACATGTCAAGATTGTGGTAAGACCATCCATCCTAGACAATAATGTGAGTTGGCAAGTCTTTGAGAATGATGAGCAGATTGCCCATTTTATTGAAAATGAAGCTTTCTCATCTGAGTTGCAGTCAAGGCTGCAAGAGGGCTACGAGGACCAGTTTATCCAATTAAGAACTAACAAATTACCAAGAGGTCTGGTTACTCTTGAAATCATATTCAACCTTGATGATGAGTTCAAAGGAGAAAAGAAAAACATGACAGCTAGAGAAGAAGACTATCACAAGGTTATGATTTCCCAAGATAAGGAGCTGCTACTTGGAAAGGTATGTAATGAAACGGAAAAGCAAGTTTTTGTGTCTTTATGTTAGCAATACAATGCTATTTTCTCATGGAGCCATGAAGATCTCGAAGGCTTCAATCGTCAAGTTATGCAACATGCTATAGACTTGGACCCCAATGCTAAACCTATCAGGGAAAAGCAAAGACTTGTGAATCCCAAGATAGAACCCCTAATGAAGAAAGAGCTTTCCAAACTCATAAAGGCCAGAATTATATTTCCTATCAAGTACTCCTCTTGGGTGGCAAATTTAGTTCCTATAAGGAAGAAAAATGGGAGATTAGGCTATGTATTGATTTTAGAGATTTGAACCAAGCCTCCTTAAAGGATCCCTACCCGTTACCCTCCATGGACCAGATTTTGCAAACAGTAGTAGGGGCTGATAGGTTCTCCCTTTTGGATGGATATTCGAATACAATCAAATCTGGGTCAGAGAAGAAGACAGGTATAAGATAGCTTTTACTACTACATGGGAACATATGCCTATGAGAAAATGCCTTTTGGGTTGTCTAATGCTAGTGCTACCTTTTAGAGGGCCATGGATTTTGCTTTCAAGGGCTTCATAAACAAGTTTATTCTAATTTACTTGGATGATATCACAATTTTCTTAAAGGTAGGTGAAGATCACATGGAACATCTTGAGAAAGTGTTTGAAAGGTGTAGAGAGTTTGGGGTGTCACTCAATCCAAAGAAATGCATCTTTGTTGTACCACAAGGAAAACTCTTGGGTCACGTGGTTTCAAAAGAAGGTATAACTATTGACCTGGACAAAATTTCAGCCATCCATGCTCCCTCTTCATGCGAGCTCATAAGTAGGCATTGCAATCTTTTCTTGGCAAGATTAATTTTGTTCGGAAGTTCATTCCTAATTTTGCAAGACTAGTCAAGCATATTACCTTGATGTTTAAGAAAGACGTCGCTTTCAAGTGGACCAAGGAAGGTAAAGATAGTTTCGATAAGATCAAGGAGGCAATAACTCAAGTTTCCCCTCTCATTAACCCAAATTATGAAAAAAACTTTGTTCTCTATGCTTATGGGGCGAGACTAGCGTTGCAGAATCTGTGTTAACTCAACAAAATGATGAAGGTTTGGAGCAAGTGGCGGCTTTCTTTAGTCAAACATTGAAGAACTATGAACTAAGGTACAACCACATGGTCTTTGCAGTCATGAGGGCTCTCAAAAAATTCAAGCACATGCTCGCTAACAATCGTATCAAGGTGCTAGTTTCTCATCCTAGTGTGAGAGATTTCACAATGGGGGCAGAAGTTAGTGAGAAAAGAGTGGGATATGTAGCTAGAATAATGGAATATGATGTAACAATCAAAGCCACAAAGCTTGGGTGGTGGAGGGCTATGTGAACAACTCGCTTTAGATGTCAGGTAATGATCAAGAAGCTTTTTATGTCTTGAAGAAGAGGAAGGACAATCAATAACATGTACACCCAATGGCAACAACTTTTTGGATGATATGGAAAGGTTCATGTCTCTTGGTGAGTATCCTCCTAGGTTGGAAACAAAGAGGAGTCACTTTAGGCTTCATCTATTCCTTATGTTTTAGTCATTTGGTGTTCTCTTTAGGAAAACTTGGAGGGAGCCTTGTTGAGATGCATTGGTAGAGATCAGATTGAGAGAATTCTTGGTGAATTCCATGAAGGCTTGGCTGGTGGTCATTTTTCTCCAAGAGCAACAACCATGAAGATCATGAGGGCTGATTATTTTTGGCCCACACTATTCAATGATGCTCATTCATGGGTTAGAAAATGCAAAGAATGTGCCTTATTTACTGGTAAGAAGAGGTTGGCTACCCTTCCACTTCACCCAATTCAATCAAACCAACCCTTCTCCTAATGGGGTCTTGACTTCATTGACATGATCAATCCAATGTCTAGTGTTGGTCATAAATGGGTTTTGACTGCCACTAACTACTTTACCAAGTGGACCGAGGTTGTTGCACTCAAAGAAGCTACTGAGACAACCATTATGTCCCTCATACCATAATATCTGATAATGCTAAATCTTTTGTGGGGTTTAAGATCTTTGATTGGGCTCTCAAATACGATATCTATCTGAAGACTTCTTCTAACTATTACCCTCAAGGTAATGGCCTAGATGAGTCCACCAACAAGAATTTGATCAAGATCATGAAAAGGACAATGGAAATGAATCGAGACAATGACACACACAAGTCGTGCATGCTCTTTGGGTTGACAAGATCACACCAAAAAGAGTAATAGGTAATTCTTCCTTCATCCTTGTGTATGGTAGAGAGGCTAGGCTTCCATTATCTCTTGAATTGCCTATTAAAATCAGCCCATCAATTGGAATTAGAAGGTGAAGATCAGAGAGTAGAGTTAGAAGAGTCGTGGCGATCAACCATGAGGAGTTGGAAGAACATCAAAGGCTGACTAAGAAGTGGTTTGATAGGAAAGCTAGTGAGCAGACCTTCAAAGAAGGAGATCTTGTTTTGAAGTGGGATGCAGATAGAGCAAACCAGAAAGCACTCCAAATTTGATGCACTATGGAGTGGACTATACATCATCTCACTTGTAAGCAAGCTAATGCATTTGAACTTTCAAAGCTCAATGGGGAAGTACTTCACATCGCAGTTAATGGGATTTATATCAAACCTCTTATTGAAAGGGTCATGTTTCACCTTGTACATAGTAGGTTAGTTTCTCCTTTATTTTTTGTTTTGTTGTTGGGGGTCCTTCTTTTGTCCTTGTTTCATGATCACCGATTGGGATTGCCCCTCAATCTTTTGTGGTGATCTTCCTTGAATAAGTGTTGTGTGCACAAGTTGTTGACACTTTTTACAGTTCCTACTAGTTAGTTGGGCCATGATGAACTAAGCCAAGCATGGAAATAAAGGTGTTTGTTGTAGATTTGAGGTAGAATTAACGGTTGGGTTCAGGGGTGGATATTTTGGTAAATATTTTAGATCGGGACGAGTTCAAAAATTAGACAAGTTTAGGGTGAGTTTCAGAGCTTTCAAAATAAATTTTCAAGTTATATGTTGACAACATGCCCAATGGATATGTCGGGCCATTTATTAGTTTATGTAGCAGACATAAATGTCCCCTAAAGGTCACCAAAAATGTTGTCAAATGAGCACGCATGCTTATTTCTACAACTTAGTTCAAATTTTAGACTAGGCTAGAGCAAAGGAGGGAAAACTCATGTGGAGTAAAGGCGAAAAATCCCTTGGAACAAAGGCGGAAAAAAACTTTTCACGAACAAAGGCAAAAAAATCTCGAAGCAAAGGTGGAAAAATTCCGTGGAACAAAGGCGAAAAAATTCCATGAAACAAAGACGGAAAAAAACCTCCATGAGTAACAAAGGCGAAACAAAAACTTCCTTGGAGCAAAGGCGGAAAAAATTCCATGAGAACAAAGGCGCAAAACCTTCCGTGGAACAAGGGCGGAAAAAACTTCCATGGAACAAAGGCAAAAAAAAAAACTTTTCGGAGCAAAGTGGAAAAAATTCTATGGAGAAAAGGTAAAAAATTCGAGGAGCAAAGATGGCAAAAACCTTCGTGGAGCAAAGGCAAAAATTTTTTGCGGAACAAAGGCAAAAAAATTCCGCGGAATAAAGGTGGAAAAAACTTCCTGGAATAAAGGCAAAAAAAAATTATGCGCGGAGCAAAGGTGGAAAAAACTTCCGTGGAGCAAAGGCGAAAAAAACTGCGGAGCTAATGCGGAAAACTTCCGAGAACAAAAGGGAGGTTCCAAGACCCGATGAGAGGTTGACATGTTAGTAGGGGCAACCCAGAGGTTAAATTTGATGGCCCCGTGGCCGTCAGCCAATCTTGCAAGGAATAACAAGAGGATCTTTAAATGCTCATATCTTTTGATCCAAGTCACCAAATAAGACAAAATTGGTACCGTTGGAAAGGTCTTGAGGAGCACTACACATTAATAGTAGTTTTGGATCACGATATAATGTATTTATGGGCCAAGAATGTGGTAAAAAGACTTGTGACCTTTTTTAGGTATGGGCTCTAAAAATGTCTCTCGTCACCCATGCTAGCTATGCACACTTGAAGGCTAATTGGTCCTTGGTGGTTAAACAATTGGTCGTTCTTCTTGATTTTGGATTCACTCTTCCCCACTTTTTCTTCTATAAATGGAACTTAATTTTCATATAACACATCCTCTCTTGAATGCAAGGTTATGTTGCCCTTTTTGTGTGTCAAGTATTCGAGTTGTAGACTTTTATGTTGACCTTGTGCAATGAACTTAGTGCCTTCACCATTACTGTAATAGATTGTGCATAATCTAATCAATGATATCTTGTTATTGTGGCTCTCCTTCTGCTCTTTAACTTGTGTTATTGTGTTCTTGCTTTTCTTTTCTTTTCTTTTATGGCATGTTGTGTGCGAGTTATATTTGTATGATTTCAATCTTTTGTGTCATCTATGTAGAGAATCAGAGTTTGACAAAATTGCAGAGTTGAATGTGGCTTGTTTCTGCCCTCTTGGCTTTGCATTTGTCCCTCTCATTCTTCATCTTAGAGAGAATCCACTTTCAGTTTGGTGCATCACCTTATCTTTTATTCAATATTTCAATTTTTTTGAGTCCTTGTGCTTTGGAAATCTTAGATTAGAACTAGTTAGTAGTAGAGTATAGTGCTGGTTAGATTAGTTGCAGTGAACTGAAGTGAAAGGAACCAACCTTTTCACTGGAGATTGACCTTGAAGGAGCCATTGTCCCACACTTTGAAGGTCTTTCAATGCTTCATTGAGGTGTTGAGCCTAGCTTCAACATAGGGTGCAATCTCAAGTGACAACAATTACCTAGTTAGTATTTAGTGATGAATTGTAAATGCGTTATTGCAACAATGTGACAATGAGCTACTTTAACCAACTAGCCAAATTGTGTTTTTGAGACTTGTTTGGGATTATATTCACCAATTCCAAGTTCTATCCTTATGAGTAGAGAATATCTCGGAGGAAAACTTGAATGACTTGTCTTATGTGGTCTCAAGGATCACTTCCAACTTGATGTCCGCATGTTTAATCCAAGTTATGTATCGACGTCCATTGTCTTTGCATGCAACACAAAGGAAAAAGGAATGGTAAATACCAAACAACAAGCATTCACTAGCATCAAAGATAAAAGCACTTCTACACCGTCATTCTTGCAGCCTACCAATTTAACACATCAATAAGTTCAATAAAAGCAGGCAAAAGGGTCATGTTTTAAATGTGAAAACAAATAGAGTCAAGGACATAAATGTGCCAATAATAAGTTGTTCTATAATGAGGGCATCAATGAAGAAGATGAGAAGGAAGAAAAAGCAGAGAGGTTGTTGATGAGATTGAGTCCGAAGATTCCAAACCATCTCTTGCCATGTACTTTCAGGTGTTAGCACCCCCACAACCTCTTGAGGTAGTGGGTTTCTTGAAAAAAATTGAAGGTGACAAGATTGTTGACTAGGGAAGTACTAATAATTTTATCAACAATATATTAGCTTCACAATTGATCTGTTTTGTTTATCAAGCTCCAAAATTTCAGGTCATGGTTATAGATGGGGTATAGTTAATTGCTTAGGAAAATGCCATAGCTGTAAACTCATTTTGGGGGACTACATGTTGAATATCCCTATATTTTCCTTTCCAATGGGGAGTTGATATTGTATTGGGGGTCTAGTGGCTCATGATGTTGGGCCCGATCGAGATGAAATTTCAAGAGTTCATGCATTTTCATTCGGAATGCAAGAGTTTTGAGGGTTGTGCATAGAGTCGCCACAGATGGGAAGCTCTCATCAAGTACATATGATTCTCAAAAAGGTATTAGTGGGGCCTGTTACACAATTGCTTTTAGTGGAAGAAAATAGTTGAATGCACAAATACCACCAAATCTTTAGGAAAGCGTGGAAAAGTGTTGTTGAGGAACCAATGCACAATTGTTTTTGTCGAGGACATGCCAAAAGAGAGGCTGCCAAAAAAGACACTTCTTCCTTGAAGGTACAACCACAAATTCAAGCAGTCAAGAACACACTCAACAACAACACGAGCTACCTCAATCAACAAAAATACACCTAGTATCTCATGTTTCTGGTTTTGGCAAGATCTCCATTCGGAGAGACAGTTAGCAAATCTTAACAAAGACGTAACAATCATCTTGGGACCAAAAGAGATTATCCAAACTTGATTCAAGAGCATACAAATGAGGGGAATCACCGAGTATCTTATAGAGTAGAAGAACTTGCACGAGAGAGGATTTGACTTGGGAGGACAAAGAATACATTTAGAAGCATCCACAAACGATCAATGTTGAGGGCAATGCTTGTTTGAAGAGACGGGGCATGCTACACCCTTAGCGTCAACCATGTATGGGGATATGTGTGGCTTACTTGTGACTAGCATAACCTTTAATTAAGTTAGAATCATTTCTAATGATTCATATTGGTAGTAGGGTTGGCCTTGATGGTTTCCATGGCATAAGTAGGGTATATATAGGAGTTAGGGTTAGTAGTAGATCATCATATTTGAGTTTTCTATTCTTATTGCAAGGTTGTGGAGGTTGCCCCATCGAAGTGGATTGATCATATGATTCTTTTGTTTTCATCATATTGTGTTTTATTGTTGTGATTCTACTTTAGTGATATTGTAAGTTCATTATAGAAACCTTGGCTTGACTGGTTTTGACACGGCATCTTCATGATTCCCTAGGCCAACCTATTCTGATTTTGTCCCTAGATAATGGTATGACACCTATAATATTGTTGAAGCCAAAGCTCTTTTGAAAGGACTACAAGTTGTGATACTTAAAGGGTGGGAAAGTCTAATTATCAAGGAGACTCACATATAATGATAAATGCGAGATAGGGAAAATCTATTAGTTCTTGGAGAATCAAAGCTATCATGGAGAAGATCAACTCGATTGTGTAAGAACTTCGATAAGATTGAATTTTCTCATACTAAAGCAGCTGATAATCAAGCAGTAAACTGGGCTGCAAATGGTGGAGTGGGACTAAGAAATGCGAAGACAGGACCCAACAGATTTTGGGAGTGCCCATACATGAAGAAATTCAAAAAATTATGGTATTGGATGCTTTTCATGTTCTTCAATCGAGGAACATCTAAATTGGATTCAATTCTATTTGGGCTTAACTTTCCACTTCAACTTCTTTCTTGTAAATTGCATGCCAATCACTCTCCCGTGACCTCAATATCATCATGTTCTCGAAGGCATTTTCACTCAAATCGTGACTGTGGTTTCGTTTTGGTTTTGTCACTTTGCACCCCCCCTCGCCCTCACCCTCTCCCGTAACCACACGCCGACACCATCATCTCTATTTTTGTTTATATTGCCATCTATCATTGCATGGCTCACTGATAATTGAGGTCTTTGGTGGGGAAGGAGTATCAAACGGGTGTGGCGGTGGAGGTATGTGAGACGCCCTTAGTTTTATGCTTATTTTGAATTGAGATATGCTTGCCTATTGTGAGGTGTGAGTTTATAATTTCTAGGTTTTAATGATGGGGAAAGGTTTCGAGGCTAAATTTGGGGCTCTCCTATTTTTTTGATGATGGGTTAGCATGAATGCGGTGCTTTGTTTTAGTCACCTCCTCTTTCCTAATTCAGGGCTTTGAGTTTATATTTGCGGTGGGTCCTTCCATCAGACAGCAATATGGAATAAGTATGGTCCTTTTGTGGTCTATATTTGGGCTTAACCTCTCGTGCTATAACGGAAGGCACCTTTGTAGGAATGGTGGGCTAAGTAGAATAAGAAGTGGCATCTCCCCGATCTTCTTGTGCAAGAAAAGGAAAGAAAAGGCAATACAACCACACATGTGAAATTTTGGGGATAGAATCTCCGCTTCCATCAACCAAGACATCCACAACCCTTTCGTGAGGGTGCGGGTTCGAAGGATGTAGGGTGTGGCCAAGAAAGTTGGAGAGACAAGAGTAAGAACATTGACAAACTCATTAAATCTTAGATGTTGGTCCTAGGTCAATCCTTTGGTTTGAAGTTGTCGGTCCCTCAATTGTGCCGACATGCTTTCGATGCGGGTTCGTATACACTTTGCACGAGGACGATAGGTATTTAGAATGTTAAATTCATGTTGTGGGGGCTGATAGCAACCAATGCCAACACCTTATCATTGATGGTCCGAGAGAATTGAGTGGTGACAGGTCATCCTTGCTAAGAGAATGAAAACAAAGCTCCCATAGGATGACGTCTTTAGCATCTTGCTTGCTGCCGTGAAGAAGAATGCGATGAATAGCAAATTGTGCCTGGAAAACTGATAATTATAGATTAGCTTTTTCGGTGTACTTTTATATGAACTGTTTGTAATATTTTTTGAATTGTCCTGATGGGGTCTTTTCCTTCCATAAACTCTTAGAAGATCTATGTTTTTTGTGGATGGGCTGAACTATGGATGTAGTGCCTCTCTTTGATACCATAGCTCAATAACTCATACTCAAACATTACTCGGCATCTTGAAATTTTGACTCGTATCCGGGACTTGGGCGCTTCTTGACAATCACTAGGCATTACTCATCAAATTTATTGCTACCTAAAAACATATAAATTTCATAAATCAAGCTTGAATAACATGTAAAACACTGTTAAATGACATGCGAAATTAAAGTAGAGAATGCATAAGTATATTTTTTATTAATTTTTGACAAAATAAGAGTACAAAGCACAAATGACAATGCTCAAGTCGTTGACTATAAGATAAGATAAGATAAGATAAATATATTAATGTCCAACGAATGACCACAAAAGTAGGTCAATGGGACTGAAAAGGCCCACAAGCGTAAATACAAAGCAAGAGAACCAAAAGGTTCCTGAGAAAGAACAGTGCAAAGAAAATACAAAAAGCCTAAAAAGGCGACAAGAATGGGAAGAGCCATCCCACAAACCCAAACCCGGGTGTGGGAATGCAAGCGAGAAGAAGAGAGGGAAGAAGGTCAAGGAGAGGCGAAGAAGAAAGTCCATCAGGGAGCTCCCCTAACATTCAAGGCCGACTGGAAGAAACTCTGGATGGATTGACGACCGGAAAAAGAAGCGGCGGAGTGCAGGGGCCGTCTACTATGCTGCTGTCTGGACGTCGTACTATATCTCAAAGATCTGGTAGATCTAGTCTGTCGCCTGGTGCCGGACCTGGTGAGGACCTGAATGTGATGGCTCGGGGAACTATGGATGGTGTCCCTGGGATGAACAGATCTGGAGTGAGAAGCAGAGCAAGTCTCACATTGGCGCTTAGTACCTCTCACTGAAGGTAGCACTGTGAAGAAGGAAGTGATCCGCTGGGTAGAATCCGGCCTGGAAGGTGGCTGAAGAGTGTGCTCATGAAGCCTCATGGCCTCCTGTATGTATAGTGACATAGTCATCAATGCACCAAAATATACTAATATGAAATATCAAATGATCTCCAATGCCTGGTATAAGTCTGCTGCCCCTGGACATGGAAGGTAAAGATACTTGAGTCTAGAAACATATAGTCTTATAATTTATTGATAATCGAATATAATCAGAACGCATATATTTTTACTGCAGATTGTGGAATGAGTGGCAAAGATCTGTCTCACATTGTAGATTCTTTAAGATTTCATTTTCATGTTGGTAAACTAGAATCAAAATGTAATGTTTTCATACCTATATGCTCTGATTTAAAACTCGTCATTTTTGCGAAGTATAGACTGTATGTATTCCGTGATATTCTGAAAACCCTAGCTCTAATGGACCATTGTCAATGTCAATCACATTTACTGTATTTGCAGAGGAAAAATGCAGACCGCAGATTTCATTTTTGGTATAAATTTTTACCTGAGTGTTATATTTTTGCACTGGTTGAGTCCACCAAAGAAACTCACGGTTCTCACCAAGTAATTGCAGAAATTACTTTGCGAAAGTTTCTTGGTTAAACTCATCTTGCAAGTTTTCTCGAGTTTTCTTCACACATTGTTGACTCTCGATTTTCGTGAGTACTCAGAAAAAAGGGCGAGTTTTACATCAGAGTTTGATACCTTCGTGGCTGGATACTAACTGTATTAGCTTCTGTGTGTCTGTGTGTGTGTGTATAGTTGGACTAATTCTATTTAGTTCATGGATGCATGGAATTTTCTAAGTGCTTCTGCACTATTCACACACATCCAGCATAGATGAAGATTCACTCCCATTTTTTACAGTTTTTGTAGAGCTGGTTTCTTGCAAAGAGAGATTGTTGTTTACAGGATGGTTTCTGGCCTTTTTGAGTCATCTCGCTATCTGTGATGACTGTAGATGGACACAGGGTTTGCAGTCTGTGGATTTCTTTTGACACACGCTACGGGGATATGTTGGGCTGTTGATGTTAAAGGCAGTCCTGTTTTTGGTTCAAGCTTGAACGCTTTCTCCATATCTTCGGATAATATCTCACTATCTGAGCGATTGATTTTTCAGTTTGGCTTTTCGTACATCTTCGTACCTTATTACTTTTACCTGTTGTGGAGATTTTTTCCGTGTCAGATTCTCAGTTGTTTTTTTGCAGTCTAGAGCCTTTCCCTAGTTATCATTTAACAATTTTTTTTTTTGTTCTACTATTAGTTAACTTATTTGTGATGGCCAGAGAGGACTCAAACCTAGGCTAGAGAGGACTCAAACCTAGGGCCTACCATTACAATGCAGAGGTGCTTTATTGCTGAGCTATCGGCTCCTTTTGCTGTTCAGAGCATAGATAGAATACTCGCCAAAAACTCGGCGAGTTTAGAAAAACTCGCCAAAAATTATGCTAAACGAGTAACTCGCAGGAAAACTCGCCAAAAATGCAAAAAAAAAACTCGCCGAGTATAGTTGGAATACTCGCCAAAAACTCGCCAAAAACTCGCCACAAACTCGCCAAAGACAGCATTTCTTTCCTTTTTTGGATTTTTGGTGAAGAAAACACAAGCATAGAAAAAAATTGCCATTTTTGGAAAGGGTCCGGGAAGATGTAGCAGCAAAAACTTGCATGTGCCATAACTTTCATTTTGTGGCTCCGTTTCAGGTGCCGTTTTCTCTAAAAGTGCATATTTTCTCGAGCTCTATGCAATGATGGCAATATTTTTCTTATTTTCATAAAATCCATTTTTGCACCTTTTTGGACCAAGCAACTTCTTGCAATCTTCTGAAAGAATCATGAGCTTTGATCGCCTGTAGACAGATTAGTAATTAAAAATATTGGATAGCTTTCCAAAACTCGGCGAGTACTCGCCAAAACTCGACGAGTATTCTCCCGTGCTCGGACTAATCACACGAAGAAGCGCAACAAGTTGACTCAAAAAAGGCTCAACGACTTGGTTTTTGTGCAATACAATCTCCGGCTTCGCACAAAAAAAGTTGAGGCCACATCAGAGGAGCTCATTGATTTGGATGAGATAGATCCATATAGTGAGTGGACTGGGCAAGAAGAGGAAAACCCTGTGTTCACAGCGGACGAGATTGCTTCTTTTGAGAGGGAGGCTATGGAGGGAGAAGCACTAGTAGGACTCCGAGGAGATATTGGACTGGATGACATCTTTGGAGGTGATCTCCAACATGCAGCAGAGGAGCCACCAGCACCACCATCTAGTTCCATGATCGAGCCAGATTCACAGCCTTCTAGGAGGAGCGTGGAGACGCAGCCGAGTGTGGGGACTAGTATCAGCCGGTTGTCGTATTTGCATGATGATGCGATTTTGTATTGTATTTGTATTCAAATCTAATAGAAAACACTTCTCCAACATTTTATGGGCTCATTTGATACATTTTGTAGCTATGTGTTGCTTAAAATTTATGTTTTTTAAAGAAATTTGAGTATTTTTTAAGTTGCCGAGTATTCCCGAGTATTGGCCGAATATTGGCGAGTTTTTTTTTTTTTGGGGGTCTGGGAGTTTTGGATTTGGCGAGTTTTCCTACTATGGTTCGAGTATTAATTGTTTGTCCAAAGTCCCCCTCGGGCCCCACATCTTTGTTTGGGGCGCCTAGAGTTTTGTAACCATGGACAACTTGAACCTACAATCTCCCATCAGGATGCTAGGGTGGTTTACCATTAAAATACCATTCCTTTGTGGTCCGGAGTGTCGATTGTTGTTCCAACATCTAGCTCTTAAGTTATATTGTTGTGCCTTTACTCATTAAGGGATATAACCTTATTTGTATTCATGTCTACATTCACAGTATTCATAATGTATGGATCCACAAAAATACTATTGAGTGCATAAGAATTTCATGCAAATGAAGCAAAGTGGTCCATGAGTCATGACTAGGTAGATGTTCCAGTATATATGTAGGAATAAAGTATAATTAGTGTAAAGTTTGAAAAGGTTTAAATAAGAAGGGAGAAAATGGATAAAACATGTGTAAAAAATAGAGTAAATTTGAGATTTGAAATAATTTATTAAATATAGTTCTCCAAGTGTCTCGGAGTGTCGATTGTTGTTCCAACATCTAGCTCTTAAGTTATATTGTTGTGCCTTTACTCATTAAGGGATATAACCTTATTTGTATTCATGTGTACATTCATAGTATTCATAATGTATGGATCCACAAAAATACTATTGAGTGCATAAGAATTTCATGCAAATGAAGCAAATGGTCCATGAGTCATGACTAGGTAGATGTTCTGAGTATATATATGTAGGAATAAAGTATAATTAGTGTAAAGTTTGAAAAGGTTTAAATAAGATGGGAGAAAATGGATCAAAAATGTGTAAAAATAGAAGTAAATTTGAGATTTGAAATAATTTGTTAAATATAGTTCTCCAAGTCTAGCTCAGGGTAAGCCCATCTTCTCTGATAATATGATTGGATTTAAGTTCAAATTTTGTTGCTTCATTAACAAGGCTTTTAGTGAATTGTCGGGTTTTGGTGAAGATGAGGACTTTAATATTATCCAGAGCACATATAATGTTTAATTTAATCTACGAGTAATGTTCATCTAAGGTCAATCTATTAGACTGGTCATGGCTAATGTCTGAAATTTGCTTTTGAGTCTAGTTTGGATCACACAGCCAGTTTCGTTTAAGTTCATGGAACTCTAGATGAACATGGAATGTCATAATGCCTATTGCCTTGGGAGTAGATATAAACAAAAATACAAAACTATCTAAAAACTAAATATAAATGTGACTAACTTTGGAAGCCTCTGTATCTTAGCGACAGTCCGTTATTTTTCGTTGTACCTGTATAGAGATTGAAGGACATATATAGTTGTTGGGAGTAAGGTGAAATATTCAACCAATGTTATCTTTGATTTATTTGCTAATCGATAACTGCTATTCAAGGTGGTGCAATGCGTTTTTAGTTTGAAGGGTTTTGATGCTAATGCTTTTTATCCAAAGGATCCCAATAGCAGGAATGATGATAACAACCCGGAAACTATGATGATTTATGAGAAAATATATTAGAACGGTCATGGCTAATGTCTGAAATGTGTTTTTTGAGTCTAGTTTGGATTGTGCACCCAGTCATATTAAAGGTACCCTAAATGAACACAGAATCTCATGGGAGTGATATAAACTAAAATACAAGTATATCCCAAAAATAAAAACCCAATATGACTAACTTTGGAAGCCTTTGTATCTTAATGACAGCCTGTTATTTTTTCGTTGTACCTATATAGAGATTGGAGGACATTTATGGTTTTAAGGAGTAGGAGGTGAAATATTCAACCAATTTTATGTTTTGATTTATTTAGTAATATATAACTGCTATTCAGGTAGTGCAATGCATTTGTCTTTGAAGAGTTTTGATGATAAAGGCTTAAATAAGGAGGGAGAAAATGGGTTAAAAACGTGTAAGAAAATAGGGTGAACCTGCAAATAATATAAATGCTTTATCAGGTTTTTACATAATTTGTTAAATATGGTCCGTGAATCCATGTTTTCTTATAATATCATTGGGTTTAGAACAATTTTTGTTTCTTAACTAACAAGGCTAAATGAAATTGTTGGGTTTTTGTGAGGTCTTTATTATTATCTTAATGAAATATGATATTTAATATATATGTAATGTTCATCAAAGGATAATTTATTAGACTGGTCATGGTCAACATCTGAAATATGTTTTTTGAGTCCAGTTTGGATTGCACTCCTAGTTTGGCCAAATTCTTGGGATTCCAAAATGAACATGGAATCTCATTTATGCCTTGGGTGTGGATATAAACTTAAATACAAATGCATCCAAAATCTAAATACCAATATGACTAACTTTTGGAGCCTCTGTATCTTAATGACAGTCCGTTAGTTTTCATTGTATCTGTATATAGATTGGAGGACATTTATGCCTTGGGAGTGGATATAAAGTAAAATACAAATGTAGCCAAAAATTAGTTGGTAGCCTC
Source organism: Taxus wallichiana var. yunnanensis (assembly GCA_018340775.1). NCBI lineage: Eukaryota > Viridiplantae > Streptophyta > Pinopsida > Cupressales > Taxaceae > Taxus > Taxus wallichiana. The sequence goes on along the minus strand of CM031235.1, from coordinate 157,622,474 downwards.
TGTATCTAAATGACAGCCCGTTATTTTTTGTTGTATCTGTATAGAGATTGGAGGACATTTATGGTTTTAGTCTTTTAGGGAGTAAGAGGTGAAATATTCAACCAATATTGTCTTCTTGATTTATTTACTAATTGATAGCTTCTATTCAGGTGGTGCAATGCATTCGTCTTTTGAAGATTTTTGATGCTAAAGATTTTCATCCAAAGGTTCGAATAGCGGGAATGATGATTACGAGCCAGAAACTATAAAGAAAACGAAACACGGCCAAGCGACTGAACAACTGGTGGAAATTCCTATTGATCATCAAATTTATGATATGATTGACAGTGAGGGTTCCAAAGGATTGACTGTCACAGAGGTGTATTTTCATTTTTTCAAAATTTTGTATGTGTTTCCTGTTTCAATCATATGTCTAATTTTGAGCTTGTTTTTCTTATAAATTAATTCTATCTAGCAGTATCAGTGGGATATGAATATAAGCAACACAATCTCAGAGTTGGCTTCTGCGGATATCAATTCTTACTTATTACATTAATATTGTGATTTTGCAGATGTGGAAAAGGCTTGGACTTAATAATAAGAGGAATTATTACCGACTTACTAATATGGTCTCAAGGTTTGGTTTACACCTACAAGCAGAAAATCACAAAAGATCAATGCACTACCGCGTGTGGACATCAAGCAATTTTAATTCCTATGCTAATGATTGTCCATCCAATACTCAACAAAATTTGCCAAGAGAAATACATGGATCTGAACTTGCTCTTGTTGATGGTGGGAAAAGGCTACCCGATGGTTCACACAATCCTAATTCAGAAATACATTTCAACTCAATGAGGAAAAGCCATAAACAAGAAGAAGCTGCTCCTCAGTGTGGAAGGTTGAAGATTAAAATAAAACAGAGAAGACCAGGATTAGAAAAAGGAGGTTTTGACCTTGCTGATAATAGTCGAGCATTAGTCTGCGCTGAAACCATAGTAAAGCAGTCAGATCCTGACGATTATATGTATGGAGGAGCAGAGAACATCTTCACAAAAAACACAAGGGCACAGAATTTGCAATTTAATGAAAAAGTTCATATGCCTCAGCCAATTAATTCTACAGCTCCATTGCTGCGAGCGGGTCAAAGATATCCCTGTCTCACAGTAACAACTGCAAGTGCTCAAAGGGAACAACGAATATTAGAGAGATTGCATGTATGATCAGAAGTTCAGAACCTACTTTAGTATATCATGTTTCTGACAATTCCTTTGTCCTTTTGCATTTCAGTCTGATAAACATATTGTTATGCATTATGAGATCGAGTCTTTTCTGTGAATGTAGTTTTGTACGGTGTTCTTGAGTCTCCTCAAGATTTAGAATACTTCAAAAATAAATGTTTACAAAGATATTGTACACATGGTAGATAATGTTATCGTCAGAAGGGCATAACTTTGTTCACGAATCAGTATTATACAGGCAATTCATACAGATACAGAGGTTTTTAGAGTAGCCCGACGCACAATTCTGAGCATATCCACTGATAAAAATATAAACTAATCTAGCAGTGTTTAGTTTACTTTCTTAGAAGTTTTTGTAATGTATTGTAGTGCATGGAGGAAACATTGTTAATCCAAGTTTAGATTCCTTCTTTTGAGGATACAGGATTAATGTTATATGTGGAGCCTTATTTGTGATCAGTTTAAGTCCCTTCATATTACCAATTTTCAAGATCTAGCGAGTACTCTTGTATCTTACTCTCCTTGATGCATAAGTGCCCTCTCTACACGATTTTAGCTTCACAGCATGGATTGGCTTCTCTTTCTGCAACTAATATGATATATGCTTTCACATATACTCTTATGGTCTACCGGTTGCTGGTTCCTTTCTCAGGAGAACTGTTGTTAGTCCCAAACTTATATGTAAAGCTTGTCATGTGCCACTCAACCCTTACTGCTGATTGCATTGATTTCTCGACATACCTGATGGCATTATAGTTTTGGAATTGTGGAACTCTTACTATGGGAAAAAACTTAAGTTGTTAAAGTTTCAAATGTTTACAAACTTTAGTTGTCCAGGTGGATTCTCCAAATATAGTTCCAGTGATACCATCAAGCCCATTCTCATGGCTTGTCATAATTACGGCTCATGTTTTATGGTTTGCAGTACTTCCAAACCACATCAAGGGGTTCGTGGTATCTCTAAGATCATCAATCCATCCACCAAATGCCACACATTTGTTTTCAATGACATGGGAATCTGGGCAAACTGATGTGGTTCCATCCTATGTCACAAGGTTCGGCGAATTTTATAGAAAAAGTTCGAATTTTGCCGAACTTTATTCTCGTCGAACATGAACTCGAACTTTATCCATTACTTTTACATGGGAAGTTTTTGACGCAATTTTGCATTATTTTAAAAAGGTTTATTTACCGACTGAAAGTAATGGATATAAAGCTCTCTCCACTCTGTCCTCCTGACATATTTATGCATTTTTTCAAAACATAAAAATGATAGAAAAAAATTGTTTGAACTTAAGATGTTTTTTTCCTCAAACTTTATCCCTTGGCGAACTTGAACCGAACTTTATCCTCGTCGAACATGAATGCGAACTTGAACCTTGTGACTTAGGTTCCATCCAAGTATGCACCAAACCTTATGCAGTCTTCTTCATTGACTTTGTTAGGGTCCCACATACCCACAAACCAAACTGCTAAGGATAAGTCACAATATATGGTGCCGCTGAGTGCCAACTACATTGTCGCCTTTTTCCATAAAGTGGGGCAGAGCCAGATTCTCCCATTAGTTTCTAATGCCGTTCATCCTAATTGTTGGGAGGTGAAGATTCACGTGGAATAGAAATTGCTTCATCTTCCATAACAATTCTTCAGCCTTTGTGGCTTTGTAACATTACGCTTACATATCTAGTTAAATGAATATCATAGCATAGAGGTAGCTAGACAGCTTTACATCTTCCTTGGGGGTATGCCATGTACAAAACACAAATTAATAAAGTTTTCTGTTCTGGTTGTATTATCTCTCCTTTGTGTCACTCTCTGAATGTTGTTTATCATTTCCGAATCATTGTCTAATACTTCGTCCTCATATAACACATCTGAATTGTAACAGTTTAGAGTGTTGTCCCCAGGTGATTTTACCATTTTATTGTCCCTAGGATATCTCCTGTGATCCAGATCATTTAACCTGGTAACTCTCTATTATAACTGAATGTACTTTGCAAATCCCATTTACCTATTTTTGGTTATTTGTGGACATTAATATAACTGATATTTTTCTTCCGTCTTTCCTTAGATTGTCTAGTTGCAACTGAAATCATTGTCTCTTTTTGCTGCCCTTAATTTTTTTCGTATTTCAAACTTGGCATTCTCAATGATAAAGGTTTCTTCGATGTTCTTACCAATATATGCTTACATCCTTTTATTCGTCTCTTTATTTTTCAAGCATTCAATTTTCCATGACTGCAGCTTTTGTTATGGTTTGTAACCTTGATAATTCCGCATTTATTTTCTTGCTATTGTTAATTTCTCTTTTTAGTAGAAACGTATCTTACTATTCACCAAAAATGTGAAAGTTATGTGTGACAATCATCACACACATGGAAATGCTCATCCTTTGCAAGCTAGAAAAACTAACATCTGGGCCTTTACCCCAAGGGATGTAGAGTCTGTCCTTCCAGAACATTTAATTTTGGCACTAATGTACATAGCTATATATCCCTTTTAATAAATATTCAACTCCCCAAAGCAGAGAGTAAAATTGTCTTTGTGAAAAGTGACCTTACATCTTGTCAATCAAAGGAAATCTCTTACAGTCAGCCTTACCATATGACATAACTCTTTGCAATTACCTCTGATCATCTAGGCGTCCTTTAGTTGAGCCTTTCCGGGGGTGAGTGGCAATTATTTACTGAATTCTGCCTATAATCTTGCCCAAAAGGTCATTGCAAATGGACAGCCAATAGACATGGAATATTTTTTCTTCTTTCCCTCAGTAAAAACTTAAGAGTCAAATATGCTAGTAGCCTTAGTAAGCCTTGTTTTGACTGTCATACTTTGGTTAAACACCAACAGTCCCTGAACTATGTTCAAAAGGATCTTCTTGTTTTCCAAAAAGATTGACATCTCTTTTTCCCTCTTTCTTCAGGTTCACTAACTTACCATCTTTTGTTTAATCTTCAAACATGGTGTAATAGAGAATCTCTCTCTCTCTCACACACACACACACATCCAGGATCCGTCTTTTTTGAAGAACAATAGTGACTTTTGTCTCAATTTTCTGCAGAAATATTAAATTTGAAATTATACTGAGCTTTGCTATTTGCTCTTGACTATCCAAATGATTTTTAAATTCTTTTCTCAAATCTTTCCATATGGAAAGAAAGGGAAATTATTTCTACTAGTCATTTGCAATGTCTTTCAATGCAGCTTGAAAAGCCTTCATTAATTACTTCTAATTGTCTTGTCTATTTGAAATTCAGATGGTTCAAACTTCAAAGGCATTGCAGTGTGTTGTGAGATCTATGCCCTTTTTCTTTTGAGAGCTAGATGAAATTTCTTCAACAATGGAAGTCCTCGAGTACTTATCTCTTCCTTCTGTTATAAATATCTTCATATTATTAGGACATGCTTAGCACCCTCATTATTTCTGTTTTCTTCATTTTGTGTCTTTTTTTCCCTAACTTGCAGCTGCTCTAAAGCAACTAGTTATACCATAGAATCTATCCAAGTGTTATAGGAGATAGGGATATTAGCGCAACACTTAATGAGCATGGGATACTGATTTAATTTTGTTCTTGGACGTAGGGATGGACTATGATGGCGTAGTGACCGTTTGGACTTTAAAAGCTTTTCATGGTGTCGTCCTGTATGAGATTGCTAACATTTATGTGGAGTTTTACTAATCATTCTCTTGTCTTGGATTGCGTACCTTACATCTCATCATTGGTGAGTGACCATAAATAAGGCCGCAATCGCAAAGAGTGACGAAGGTGGAGGATCGCGATCATTGGGCTTGCCCCATCTCGCCACCTCAAGGTCTTGCTTGTCGGGAATGGGCTTCCAGCCACCGCAACGGCGATGGATCCCTCCCGTGGCTTGGCAGTTTGATTCTCCCCGCCTGGGGCGGTGAAATGGCCAAATCCAACCGAGGGAACTTGCTGGTATCTGGTGGCGGCAGCAAGTTGTGATGGTGAGGTGGCAAGCCCCACCCTTCCCACCGAGTTAGAGGAGGAGAGTGGCAACGCGGAGGCTAGCCCCACCTATAACAGCCGCGACCCTAGGAGAGGGAGCCTAACTGGTAGAGGGCGGCGGAACACGAGCAACGGTGTGAGGGCATTCCCAATGGTCCAAAAGAGTCAGAGGTGGGATACTTCTAGTGCCACCTTCCGGACACAATCATCGCTTTCTTTGAAAGCCAAAAGATTGCACTCTACAATCGTATGATTGAAAAGAGCAAAGCATTTCTCTCTTTCTAGATAAAAAAGGATTTCCACTTTGAAAGCATGTTAAACACCGGGAAAATGAGCAGGCTTGGGCTCCATAATGGCATACTAGATAGTAGAAAAGTTGTGTCATCAACATCAAGAAGAAGAGCGAAGGGTGCAAAAGTTGAGTTTTTCCACCATTGGAAGCTTGGGAGACAGTAAAGCATAGCCTTTGCTGGGTGAATAATTGAGAAATGGCATATCGGAAACCATTTCCAATCCTTCCACCAAGGCCCAAAGAACAAAATCCCAATTTTATGCGACATCTCGGTGGGAATAGCTTCGAGAATGGCCTCGATAAGAGCTTCGATTGCCATCGCCTAGCAAGAATTTTTCCTTAGCTTCCGGCCAAGTTAGAAGTCGTTGACAGGATGACTAAATATGTCTTCAGAACATGCGAATCCCTCATCTAAAAAGCTTGAGGGCGTGCACCTAGGGAACCTCGACAAGAGGCACATTGTGAAAGGTAATGACCGAAGACCACCACATTGAATTGGAATTCACAGATAAACCTTGTTCTAAACTCATCTCCATTCCTAAAAAACCAGAGTTTGATCTTCTCCCACGCTTTCCAAGTACTTTTGATAAAAATGAGCCAACCACTTTCACAGGATTTGTTAAAAAGTAGATTTGGGAGATCCAAACCCTTCCAAGTCTTACGACCGTGAGGCGAGCCCTTAGCAATATAGTTTTGTAGTAGAATTTTCCATTTCTTTGTTCCCTTTATGACCCGAACAATCCATTTTTCACAAAGGGCAATTCCTTGGCAACCAACATCTAATAAACCTAGCCTGCCACAAAGATTTGGGCAGGCAACAATACTCCAAATCAACTTGATAAAATCACTTACCATGCTCGAGTTCGCTTTGTAAGAAATCGCAGAGCAATTTCTCTAGCTTTTTGTAAGAGGCTTGAGAGGGGGCCCAACAGGAAGAATAGTAAACATGAGTGGCCATAAGAACTTTGGAGCAAATATGAATTTTACGTTTTAACGAGAGAGGTTTCGTGTTCCAATATGGCACCTTCTTTTCAACCCGATCCACAAAAAATTGCTAGAGTTGAGAGGGAGTTGCTTGGAATGCAAAAGGGATGCCCAAAAATTAGAAGATCTTGCCATGTTGAATCCACTTCCATTGAAGAAGAGATAGCCATGGGGGATGAGATAGAACAACTACTTGTAGCATTGAGTCTTTTGCCATTGAATGCTTGAACGAAGGTGAGGCAAAAGAGACATCTGGAAAGAGAAAGCTGTTGAACATTAGCCTCGTCTTCAATTAAGGTGAGAAATGAGTCATTTGCAAAATGACCATTGATTGAGCTGAGTAGGAGGCAAACCGGGCAACAAAATTCTTTTCACCAAGCCACACTGAGTGGCATTCGTGAGTAGATATGAAAATCCTTCAACGGCTAACACACAAAGCAGAGCGAGAGAGCAACCTTGGTGAATAGACTAAAAGAGGCCAAAGGGCTCATAAGCGAATGCCATTGATGGAGAGATAGGCTGATGCATAAAAACAAAGCATGGCTAGAGTACTAATAAAGGTAGGCCCAAACCAAAGTGCTTTGAGCATGGCCATAATGAAGTGCCATTCGATCTTGTCATAAGCTTTCTCAAAATCAATTTTAATAAAAAGAGCTTTTGTTGTGACCGTTGAGCCCATTCCATACCTTCCCAGATTGCAATAATATTATACAAAATGTATAGGCTTTGGATAAACCCAATTTGTTCTGGACTAACAATTGTAGGTAACAGGTTCTGAATGCACAAGGCAAGAGCTTTGGAAATGATCTTATAAGAAACATTGAGCAGAGTAATTGGCCACCAATTGGCAATGAGCTCGAATCCCCATCTTGGGAATGAATTTGATATGCCCTTGGTTGATGAACTGACCAAGCGAATTGGAATGAAAGGCCTCCAAATAGACCTGAAAAAGGTCATGGCCAACCACATCCTAAAGGATTTTATAAAATTCACATGGGAAACCATTGTTGCCTGGGGCCTTATCATTTGCCATTTGAGAAACTGCCAAAAAAATCTTTTGCAGTAGCATTTTATCACAAGAAATCCTTTGTGATTGAGAGAGCTTACAAGGGACCACAACTAAGCATTGATCAAGAGCCATTCGTCGCTCTAGAGAAGGATATTGAGCTTTAAAAATTTGTTGATAATGGCACACAAAATCCTACACCATCTCTGAAAGTTAAGACAAATGATGGGAGCCTTCCTGGATAGATTTGATTTGTTGGTGTGCATGTTTGGCTTTGAGGAATGAAAGAATTCCTTAGGAACCCGATCACCCACTTTGAGCCAATGTAATCGAGCTTTGATCTGAGCGCCTTTGGCATTGTAAGCATCTACAATTTGGATGCGCTGCTGAAGATTCGCCACCTGTCTCTTCCAAGGTTCGTGAAAGGGAGTTTGCTCCAGAGCGGTTAAGGAACAACTCAGCTCGGAGGTAGTGACAGAGTAAGAATTGTGTAAAATATGGGGCAATTGTCGCCCAAAGGTGTAGAAAAACACGTCAACCGCCGAATGGCATTTGTCCACCATGTAATCCATCCTATGTTACCAGTTGGGCATGCCACGAGGCCCCAAACTCCCTTAATGGTGAAGGTGGGCCGGTGATGCAATAGAGCAGTATTGAGATAAAACTGAGTAGAGTGAACACGTGGCTGCCAAAAGTTCCATTTGAGCCTAAAAACGGATGGGACCAAATCGAACAAGACTTCTATCAATAATTGAAAATCACCGGCAAAGGACAAAATAGGATACACTGTAGCATGGCATGATTAAGGCACTTTAAGACACGATCCGATCCTTGGTGTAAATTAGACCAAGTGTGCCAAACAACGAAGTCAGAATGAAGAGAAACATTGGGGTCATAAAACCCATATTTATTGCGCATATACATCTAGATTGCCCTTTCGCCAACAATCCATCGCATGGGTAGAAGACCTATCTTGTCAATAGGCAACTCTACCATATTAAAATTTCCATAAATGACCACCCAATGAGCATCGGGAGCTCGCCGGCAATCTAGTGCCAGTGTGTCGTCTGTTCAACCACATCATTGGATGTATAAACATTAATTACTCTAAAAGAGCGATTATCAATGTTGAATAACACCCACAAGACACAATTTGTTGGGTCACATCCATGATTAACATAACGAGGCCTCCATTTAGGGGCAATAAATGTTGTAATTCTGCCATGGCAATAAATGTTGTAATTCCGCCATGGCCAGGCTCATGATGACTAGTCAGAGCTAAACTATTTGGCCAGATAACTTTAGTGATTGTGGATAGCAGAAAGCCTGCCACCTTAACTTCTTGTAAACATAGAATGTCCATCTCTGGAAATCGCTTCCTAAAATATCACACAATGTACTTGTGAGTGGAGTCTGTTAGACCCCTGACATTCCAGGAGAAGCAATTCATTGAAAATGAGCATCTAGAGACATCTTTCAAATTCAGACCTGAAAAGATGTCATAACTGTTTTGCAAAAACTGTTGTTGGTTAGAATGCAAGAATTCACTAGACTGAGCTTTCTGTCTAGTAGAAGGTGCAATCTCGCGTTCCTCGAGGTGGTGAGGAGAACTGCAAGAGCCAAAAATTCCCATTAGGCGAGGAGAAACTAGAAGCTCTGAATCAGATGGAAAACCACCCTTATCCCATAAAACAGTTTGAAAACCTGTTAACTCCATGGAAGCTCCAGAAAGAGGAGAACACTGAGGCAATTTAGTGGACACCTTCTCCTGCGATGGCGAGACAAAAGCCATAGAAGACTTGGCGAGAGAAATTCCAACGGGCTTAGGAAGGGCCTGCACAGAGTGGCGAATAGGGGTTTTGTTACAATTATTTTTGCAACTCACAGTGGTCCAACCATCTTCGTTTGAGGCTTGAGAAGGCGTCACATTGGGCTTTGAATTTTTTTAATTATGCTCAGCTAACAAAGGGCAATCCCAAATCTTATGGTTTGCAGATTGGCATCGAAAACAAGTGTTGGGAAGGTTAATATAAACCACCCGTTGAGTGTATTGGGAATCACCCACCTGGATGTCAATGGTTACCTTGAGGTCCTGACAGCATAGAACCAAAGTGGTTCTTTGGTAATGACCCGACCAATAGAGGAAGCAATGAGGTCCAAAAAGTGATAACAAGGCATGGGAAGGCCTAGAAATTCCACCCAAATCGGGTCTTGAGGAATTGTATGCTCGAAAACCATGAACTCACGAATCCAAGGTGACATAATGAGGAGGGAATTACGAACATACCAGGTGGACTTATTCAACACTGCAACCACATGGGCGGGTTAACAAAACAGAACAGGAAAAACCCTTTGGTCATATTCTGAATGGAGTCCAGCTTGATACCAAACTGGGACCAAGTCGTTTGCACCCAAGAGCGAAGCATGCTTTCAGAGGGAATCCTTCCAACAAAATAGCCTATCATGCAAAATTGCTCAAGCCAATGACATGCAAAATTAAACTCTTCAATAGGTAATAAGATATCGGGGGAGAAACATTACCTCGTGGAATACTTTGGGCACAAACTTCCTCGGTTGCTTCCCTGGAGGCACCATCACAGTCCATCGCGGTCGAAATAACTGGACTATGTGAATGAGAGGCCATTTATAAAATGTCTGCCCGAAGGCGGGAATGCCTAAAAACTGAAGCAAACGCAAGCGCATGTGAAAAATCCGCAAGAGGTAGTATGACAAGGGCCGAACACGCAGAGGCAGTTGAAAAGCATATTTGCAGGGTGTGTTTGTTTTTCATGACTCAAAACATGCTGTTTGAAGTGTTTCGTTTTTGTTGTATAGCTAGGGAAAAGACTATTGAATTTGAAAAATTATTTTATTTACAAACAAGTTGCGAAGATTTCAAAAGGTTTAGCTATGATGTTTCTTAGAAAGAAATGTTATTGTTGTTTGTTATGTGTTGTTTATTGTATATTTTGTTTTAATCTCTGAATCCTTGCATGGCCTATGGTGTACTAGCCTTTTCTTCATTTTTTCTTTCCCAAACTTGGTTGAGCAGCATATGACTAATATTTTTGTTTATTGAGAAGTATGCAATTTTGCTATTTGCTGTTAACAGGATCACTTGGGTCAATGAGTATAGTGGTCATTTCAATTTTTAATGTTCATCAATAATTGTTGTGCATTTTCATCTTGTTTAATTACATGATCTCTCATCTTGGGCTTTGGCTACAGGTGGACAAGTTTATTTTAAGGGTCGAGCTATACAGGTGGCTTGAAGATCTTGAAAAAGGAAAAAGTACAACAATGGACAGGAAGACATTGACACGTGCTCTACAAAGACTTCAAAATGAGGGTCACTGTAAGTCTATATTAGTAAGTGTGCCTGTTGTAACCAACTGTGGGCGCAGTCGGATAACTGAAGTGGTCTTGCATCCATCTGTTGAAGTTGGGGCAGAACTTATGGGCCAAATTCATGAAAAATTAAGGAATTTTGAAATGCAAAGTCGTGGACAGGGATTAGCTAGGTCAAAGAATGATGATTCTGTACCTATTCTAACTGGTATAAAGAGGACATCTAACACAGAATCTTCAGATTTTCAATCTGTTAGAGCAGAGTCCATGCGTGCCAATGGGTTTATTCCTGCGAAGATGGTTCGTATTAAACTACTGCATCAATTTTTATGGGGTTATGTGAGCAGATTACAAGACTGGGATGCTGCATTGTCTTCTGGAAAACATGGATATGATGTAAAGAATCCAAACAGTACATGTAAATTATTTTCCTTGGACAGTGCCGTTAAAGCAATGCCACTGGAATTGTTTCTGCAAGTAATTGGTTCTGTGAAGAAAATTGGAGATTTGGCTGAAAGTTGCAGGCTTGGACTGTGCTTATGTGACCTCCCTGAGCAGGAATTTATATGTCTTATGGATACACAAGCAACAGGACGTCTCTCTTGGCTTATCGATGTAATAAGGAGATTAAAGGTAAGTTTTATGCTTTATATGTCGGATCAAATAAATGCCACATTAGGTAGACGTCAATACACTGTGGAGTAGTACTTCAGTTACTTCTTCCAATTTGCCATAAATTTGATCAGACATGCTATGATTTCATACTGATAAAAATCACTTTTATTGTTTGGTCTGCACAAACTGAATGTGCGACCTATCATTTGTCATATATTTACTGTCAAAATCAATCAATTTCCTTATTTAGGTTTTATTTCGAGGCATAAATGCAACAATAAGTTTTTCAGCCCCCAAACAGTTGAACTAATTGGTAATTGTTGTATTTACTATTTTCATTTACGTGAATAACATTGTTTCACTAAACAAGGCCCATTCATTTTTTCTCCTGAACTTGCTTTTTTAAATACTTCAAAATTGAATGGAAAGGGGTAGGATCACTCAGCAAAAAGCAAACCCACGTATGATATCCCCTTACAATCCCAAAGGTAATTTGAAAGGACATGACATTAATACAGATCAAAAGCTTGATGATAAAAGAAGATAAGATCCCAAGAAATACTGCAGTATAGCCAAGATGGAGAAAATCAGTATTAATCCTAGACCATATGAATTACAAAGTATAGACAAAATTGTAGAACTTTAACCGACCATGCTGAAGGTAACAATGCTATGTTAAATTAATATTATTGATTGTCACAGTCCATGATATTATATAATAATATTTTATCAAATGAACGATGTCAGGCACATGGAAATTGTTGAGACATATAAACCATGATTTTTTCAAAGCTATGGAAATCTTCGATCACTTGTGAAGCGTCAGCCCAAGCTATAAACTTTTCATATTAAGTGCAAATCATGAGATCATATCAAAATAGCATAGGAAGCTGAATTTGTATGAATTGTAAAAGGGAAGATTGTCTTAGATACTAAAATCCATCTTATGGTAAAATTTAAAGCTGAACACAAAGTGTTGATTTCAGCACACTTCTCAAAGAGCAAATCCAAGTGGGCTGTAAGATGTGTCCTTGAATCAAAATCAACAAAAGATGAGAAAACTGTAGATTGAGAAACAGGACGGAAGCTTTGTGTAATTTTATTAATCTCAATCAACTAAAAAATTATAGTGAATAGGCTGCAATATTTATAGATATTGCACAGCCAAATACATCCGGGAAAATGAGTTGCACAGGTGCAACCAAAAACCAGAATAAACAAGCTTCCAAATCACCCGGGAAGCAACAATTACATAAAAACAAATATATTGTTTAAAACAATATAACAATGTGCATACAGACAAATATGGTTGATTAACCATATAACAATATAACCATTTATTATTTAATTAATGAAATTAAATAATTATTAAACTATGCATAATTAAATATTAGGATAATAAAATTTATCCTAACATTCCCCCCCTTAATTGTGCATTGTCTGAAGAGATGAGGAGAGAAATGCTCTGAACAACTCGAACTTGTCACGTGCAAGTGACTTTGTGAAAATATCTGCTCGTTGTTCAGCCGTTGGACAAAACTGAAGCTGGATGTTGTGCTTCAACACATGTTCGCGTATGAAATGAACCTGAACTTCAATGTGCTTTGTTCTCTCGTGAAAAACTGGATTGCGAACAAGTTTGAGAACACCTTCATTGTCAACATACATGGTGGTCGGTTTGTCCTGTGGTATTCCAAGTCCTTCCAGTATGCGACGTAGCCAAATCGCTTCACAGACAGCTTCTCCTACAGAACGATACTCGGCTTCTGTGGAAGAGCGAGAAACAAAGTGTTGTTTCTTACTTCCCCATGATATTGGTCCAGATCCCATAAAGAATACAAATCCAGAAGTGGATTTTCTATCATCAATGTTACCTGCATGATCTGAATCCGAATATCCAATCAAGAAGAAGTTTTCATTCTTCTCAGTATTCTAGACCAAGATCCACCGATCCTTTCGAGATATCTTAAAATGCGCTTTGTTGCTTTCCAATGACAAATTTTGGGTTCTTGCATAAACTCGGATAGATAGCTCACCGCAAAGCCGATATCCGGGTCTAGTGTAGGTCGTGTAAATGAGACTCCCAATCACCGCCGATAGAGAGTGGCACTTACCTCGGGAGATGGATCTCGAACGAGATAATTGTAAGTGTTCTCCATAGGTGTAGCAATTGGTGTGCAATCCATCATCCTAAACTTCTCGAGCGTTGTCTTGGTATATTTCATCCGAGAAACAAAGATGTGATTCTCTTTCGCCATACTTCCACCCAAGACAAAGAGTGCATAAGCCCGAGATCCGTCATGTCGAATGATCGCTTAAGATCTTTCTTTGTTTCATCAATCATCTTCACTGAACTGCCAGTGATGACTAGATCATCGACATAAACTACAACAATCACCATCTCCCCCCCTTGCTTTTTGAGGTAGAGATTGGGATCGTATGGATTTGACGAATCCATGTTCATACAAGATGCTCATCAATCTTGATGTACCATGCCCGGGGTGCTTGTTTTAGGCCATACAGAGATTTCCTGAGTCTGCATACCTTTTCTTCTTGACCAGGTACTACATATCCCTCAGGTTGAGTCATGTAGACTTCTTCTTGTAAATCTCCATTCAGAAGGCACTTTTACGTCCATTTGGTGAACTTTCCAACCAAATCGGTGGCAAGCAGAGCAAAGATCATCCCGATCGCGTTTTGATCTTAGCCGTAGGAGCAAATGTCTCCTCATAGTCAATGCCTTCTTTCGTATGCACCCTCTTGCTACAAGTCTTGCTTTGCACTTGTCCACCGTCCCATCTCGCTTTGTACTTAGTTTTGAATATCCATCTCGCATCCAATGGGTTTCTTCCCCGGTGGAAGATCAACAAGTTCGCCAAGTGTTATTCTTCATCACCGATTGATATTCGTAATCCATGGCATCTTTCCAAGCTTTTGATCGTAGGGCTTCCCGGACTATAGAGGGCTCGCTCTCGATTCAATGACTTACTACTCATCAAAGCAAAGTTAACTTCTTCTCTTGCTTTATCATGAGTCCGTGGTCCAGGGGATGGATGTATCCAGCTGGAGCATCCATTCTTGCATCTCGTAATGTGCTTGTACACCATTTAGGCATACGTTGACTGTTCCCATGGGTTGTGGTTCTATCTCGATCAACACCATCATTCCCATCATCACTTTCATCTTCCGAGGGAACATTAGCTTCAGCTTTTACAACCGGTAAAAATCTACATCTTCATGAGTCCTGAGGAGGAGTCTTTGCTTCCTTCTCGAAAAACTCAACATCTCTGCTTGTGTAGACTTTTCTGGTCTTAGGATCCATCAATCTATACCCAAGAGTCTCTTCACTGTATCCAATGAAGATGAGATTTTGTGACTTCATGTCCAATTTCTTTCTGTTTTGTTTGGGTATGTGCATGCTGGCTTTGCACCCGAATACTCTGAGGTGTGCAATGGATGGTTTCCTTTTTGACCATGCTTCTTGTGGTGTAATTCCATCAAGAGCAGTTGTGGGCGCTCTGTTTAACAAATACACTGCTGTTTTTGCTGCTTCTACCCAAAATGTCTTTGCAAGTTCGGAATCATCGATCATGCATCGCACCATTTCCATGATAGTATGATTTCTTCTCTCGACAACACCATTTTGCTGCGGTGTGTGTGGAGGAGGCATTTGTCGACGAATCCCGTGAGTTTGTAGATAGTCTCTGAACTCATCACTGGTGAATTCCCCCCCTCGATTTGAGCGGAGAGTTCTGATGTGACGACCAGTTTCTTTCTCAACTGCCACTTTGAACTTTTTGAATGTTTCAAAGGCTTCACTTTTTTTGCAAGACAAAAATCCACATTTTCCGTGAATAGTCGCCAACACAAAGCATGAAATACTGGAACCCCCGAATGACTTTCGCCGATTGGACCGCACAGATCGGTATGAACCAGGTCAAGTTTACCATGAGCTCGAAAAGTACTCGTTTGGAATGAAACTCTGTGTTGTTTTCCTGCTAAGCAGTGAGGACACTTGTCTGTATCCTTCTGAAGAGATGGTAGCCCATGTACCATATTACACCGGCGAAGTGTTTCGAGATATTTGAAACTTACATGACCAAATCTCCGATGCCACAACTGAGCTGAGGTGGAGTTTTTAGCCACAAGTGCTTGATCATTTTTGTGAATGAAATCAAGTTGAAACATTCGTCCCACATTTGAGGCTTTTGCAATTATTTTCGAGCCTCTGGATTTATCTTGAATCAAACACATTTTCTTGCCGGATTGACTATCAAAGTCAATTTTCGGTTGTGATCTAGGAGTCGATCGACCGAAAGAAGGTTATTTGTCAACCTGGGACATATAGAACATCTGATAGTTTGCATTTGCGTGAACCAAGGGGTAGAGAAATGTTTCCAATCCCCTGAACTGTATATGAAGAATCATCTCCCAACGAAACATGATTTTTCGATGGCGTGTCCCTCATTGAAATAAACCAGTCTTTGTGGCTGGTCATGTGTCGAGTGGCTCCCTAATCAACATACCAGACGCCATTAGATGACGTGGATGGTTCACTTGATCGAGCGTTGAACAAGAAGTCTTCATTATCATTCTGATCGTTTTGCTGCTCAAAGAATATTACTCTTTGGTGGGGTCCTTTTCTAGTTCCCCTTTTCCGCCCGTGATAGTTGTTTGAATTTCCCTTGTAAGTTTGTTGTTGTGTGGTCCGTAATGCTTGATGAACCTTTCTTATATGTGTTAAACCAACATTTTGCAAGTCATGTCCTCTTTTGCAAATTGGACATCGCTTTTTCGTTGATTGTCCCCATGATACCGATTCGATGTGGGGACTTTTGATAGGATTTAGGTTTTCCTTTACCTTTTCCTTTCCATTTTGATGTGAAGACAAAGGTCTGCTCCTCTTCATCATCCTTGTTGTGCATCGCTTCCTCGTGTCAGCAAAGAGGTTTACTAGCTTGTCAAAACTAATTGTCGTATCCGACAAGTTTAGAGTCATGGACAAAATGCGGTAAGAAGAAGGGAGAGCTCTCGTAACAATGGGAACGAGAGATTCATCTTTGACCTCTTCTCCTAGGGCTAGAAGTGAAGCCCTCAACTCGCAACTCTTCTTAGAAGGCTTCAATTTTCTCATTCTCGTTTGAATTTCAATGTATGTAATCGACTCGCAAATTGAGTATGACATTCTTGTTCTTGGCCTCATATATTGTGCTTAGCTTATCCCAAGCTTCTTTTTTTGATGTGGCATCTCGAATGTGGGTCGCACATCATTGTCGGATACTCCAAACAAGATGATGAGTTTTGCTTTCTCGATCCGCTTCTATCAAATTGTCGTTGTGTTGCATCCGTTGGTGATCCGGTTAGAGTACCACCACAACAACAGCCGATTTCTTCAAACTCAAGTTGTGTTTTTATTTTTGTCTTCCAAGCAAAGATAGCATAGTTGCTTCCTCCGAGCAATGTGAATCGGAAGAAAAAAATTTGGGGGCATTCGGGTGCCCATTTTGCAGAGATCACCGATGTGGTTTGGCTCTTATCACACCTGTATTAGGTCTCCCAATCTATATACCACATCCGATATACCGAACCTTTCTATATACGCGCCCTTCCGATATACCCGTCGGTGACGTGGAAGAAGCTTGCCCTTTCTATATACCCTGCGGCAGACGTGAAAGAGGCGTTAACGCACGTAAAAGAATTCGATACGTGGTACCAAGACAAGATCGATGGGGTCTCAGTGTGATTATCGACACCGGCTCAAAGAAATATCCTCATACGCACGCGTAATCTCGCTATATACTCGGATAATTTCTCATCCGGATTTATGTCTTGCAATCGCTCATGACGGATGGGATGGTTCATAGTGTGCATCGTGACCTTATTACTCCCGTCGATTTATAGGGACGATGCCTGCACGACGTTGCTTCAGCAGCTATATTAGGCGTTAAGTGCAAGAGTAGTCGCGACGGCTTTACCCGTAAGCGCTTCCTGCAGGCACCGTATATACCGACGCACGCGAATGAGATCTAGGATCTCGTGAGTGTTACAGAGCCAATTTTACTGCTTTTTATTACAATTCGCTAGCGGTTCGAGCGAAGCATAAAGTTTTGATTGATTATGGCAACTCGCAAATTAGTACAATATGCAGTACAATTTGAATAACAGGCAAAAAATTTCAGTTTCGGGGTCCTGGTGACCTCCTGAGCCCAGTACGACCCAAAATGCTAAAAATTGCAAAAAAATAGCTGAAAATGCAATTTTTAGGTGGGTCTCTTTTGCA
Organism: Taxus wallichiana var. yunnanensis; assembly: GCA_018340775.1. NCBI lineage: Eukaryota > Viridiplantae > Streptophyta > Pinopsida > Cupressales > Taxaceae > Taxus > Taxus wallichiana. The sequence goes on along the minus strand of CM031235.1, from coordinate 157,604,761 downwards.
AAAATGTCCGGAATGAGAAAAGCAGACTGTAGGAGAAATTTTTTTTTACCCTAAATTAGGGATTTCTCCGCTAAATTTAGTTAGTTGTAACTAAATTCAAAAAAGCCTGCTAAATTTAGCAGTTCCGCCAAAATTTCCGCCAGATGCAAAAGGAGAGTTTTTGAGTGTTTTTAGTGGGATTTGACCCTCAAACCTCTCACTCCCAAGGCGCATGCACTAACCAACTTGCCCACTTAGGGCGCTTGGGCTATGAAAGGAAGCAAATTGTATTTAATGATAAGTAAAATTGACTTACCTTTAAAAAAATGCGACTTGGTGAGCCTCCACGTGGCGCATGCTGGTGAAGAGGCGTTTTAGGGTTGTATTTGCCTAAAAAACGGATCTGAAGCTTTATTTCCTTGCTCAGGCCGCGTTTTTATCTTCCCACGCACTGATTTGCATGTACAGGCCGCGTTTTTTGCATTTGGGCGCTGTTTTTCCTTCGTGGGCCGCATTTTTTCCCTTTGGCCGCTGTTTTTATTACTGGGTCGCGTTTTTGGAAGGAACAGGAGGATGTGGGGGAGGCAGGGATGGGGCTGGGAGTTTGCACGAGGCTGCACAGGCTCTCAAATGCTGCAAACACGTCTCCAATCTCCTCTCTCTCTGCTGCTCTCTCTTCCACACCTTCACAGGGCCAGAATTTCGCTCTGGTACCAAATGTAGATTGAGAAACAGGGACGGAAGCCTGTGTAATTTTATTAATCTCAATCAACTAAAAAATTACAGTGAATAGGCTGCAATATTTATAGATATTGCACAGCCAAATACATCCGGGAAAATGAGTTGCACAGGTGCAACCAAAAACCAGAATAAACAAGCTTCCAAATCACCCGGGAAGCAACAATTACATAAAAACAAATATATTGTTTAAAACAATATAACAGTGTATACAGACAAATATGGTTGATTAACCATATAACAATATAACCATTTATTATTTAATTAATGAAATTAAATAATTATTAAACTATGCATAATTAAATATTAGGATAATAAAATTTATCCTAACAAAAACCCCAAATAGAATTTCAAATCTCAGCTCTGCAAAGGATAAAGAACATGCTCTGCGCTGCCTTGCTAAAAAGAGAAAGCCCTCTTCACACAAGAATGCTCCATGCATGGAAGCATTTGTGTCATGAACTCTTTAAAAGGAGAATACCACAAGGAAGCCAGCAAATGGCAAATGTAAATTTGCACTGAAGAAGAGGGTCTGATGCCATATCAAGATGAAGCATGCATGATAATAATGAAAGAGGACAAGATAGAACAGCATGCTCACAAGAAATATATTGAGAATAAGGTGGATACCAAGAATATCTGGGCTCCAAATAACCAATAATGCTTGAAAGTATATGCTACAGTACTTGGGTTAACACAATGAGGGTAAGCGATCTTGACGTATGAACCTGTGTGGAAGATTCCATAAGCATGCACAAGTACAAGTGGAAGATTCTCCAAAACATGCACAAGCACAAGGGTAAGATTCCATATGGCACATACAAGTAGAAGCATGGAAAATTACAAGTGAAAGATTTTCTAAAGACTGATAACAAACCAAATAGGGAAAAAAACTTAAAGACCACAAAACTATCAAGGTATCATATATCAAGCCACATGATGGCATTTATACTTGCCAATGCCAAGTAAATGTTATGACCAAAAGGAAATCGTTCAGGTTTTGGTGGTATATTTTATCAACACTTGCACTGGAGAGTTGCACTTTTTTAGAAATCCGTAGATACACCGAAAGATAGTTTGGAGCTTTCAGGTTATACTTGGACATGATGCTGTCATTCATTTTCACGGTATGATGTGCAGGAATTTTGAGGGCACTAATGTAGAATTGGAGTGATAGAAACATGCACGATGTTGTGCTGATGGCCTTCTATGAATGCAGCCATTGGAGGAGGTAGCACATTGGTGAGGTGGTGGTCAAAATATTTGCTCACAAGTGGAACCTGATGTAGAGGAGTTGTAGTATCCAAAACAATATCTTCACCATGGGTTATGTGGCGAATCATTTGAGGAGTGCATGGTGCCTCGTGGATAGGAGGATGAACATCTTGTAAAGATGGCAGCGAAGGAGAATCACCCATTTACTTGATGACTGTATGAAGTGAAGACAACAAACTTGGTTGTGTAGATGAAGCCAAGGTGCTAGGTGGAACCTTTATTGAGATGTTGTATGGTTCTGAGAGGTTTGATCAATAACTGGAAAATACCTGTCATCTGCTGCTTGAGCTGAAGTTGAAGTGCAGTCAGTTGTCATTGGTCGTGAAGCTTTTAGATGAGTGACTGGACTATGTCACGGTTCTGGGTGGTGCTGCAAGAACTCCTTGGATTATCCATCCTTAACTTATTTTTGTGGTTTGCCCTTAACTCGATACGTTTTCCTGCCAAATCCTCAAGAATATTTATGATAGATTGGATCACCCAAAAAAGAAGCAAGTATAGAGCATACTCTAGGTAGAGGCATAAGGCAAGTTTTTTTAATTTATTTGAAAAGGACTCGGTGTATGAAGTAGACTGCAGATTTTGATAGTAGAGAATTGACTTTGTTGGCTAGATTTTCTGCATAGCACAAAACCTAGGCAGTCATGAGATAAATCTCCCTCATTTACCAGTGAGGCTCCCATGTCAGATTTGTCAATTAAAGTATGCTAATATCTATATGGGGTTTTACTTTAACTACTCAGTTCATGAACCATAACTGAACAGTTCTGCAGCAAGTAAGCAATTGTTTAAAGAAAGGAAATATTTATAGAAGAAAGGAATTATATAAACACAAAGAAGAAATGGGGAAGATGTGCATCCCAATCAATAGATAGCAGAGTTGATTGCATGCACATAGAAGAAACCAATAGATATAAACACAAAATTCTAAGCAAAGGTAGCTCTAGATCTAGATCTGAAATAACACAAAGTCTATTAAAAGATCTAAGATAAAAAGCAAGAAACACAATACACCGTGACACAAAGTTCTTCGGAAATCTGCTCCTGTATATTCCTTTGCTTCAAGTGGCTCTCAAGGGTTTCAACACAAAGTCTGGAACACAAGGTTCGTTGCTTACAAATTCTCATCATTAACCCGGAGGTTCTTCTCCTACTTATAGAATGTAGAAGGGAAAGTACAAATGAGAAACCTAACTGAACTGAAACATAAACAAGTAAAGATGACATTTGACAATCATCCTCAACTAACTTCTCCTTAAGTGACACATGTATCACTTAACTAATAGAATTGTTCCACATGACTTTAAGTAATGGTTTAAAACCAATAACTTTGAAGTCTTACAATTTCATCCGAGAACGTGAAAATAGAAGAAGAAGTCAAGCCGATCGTAACATTTATGTCTTCTTTTTGTTACGATAATGGATATACTTGTCGAACATGTGATTCAAACATCTTCCCATCTGCTTTTCTATCGCTTCCTTCTCCTTAAGTGACACATACATCATCACTTAACTAATAAAATTGTTCCATATGACTTTAAGTAATGGTTTCAAAACCAATAACTTTGAAGTCTTACAATTTCATCACGGGGAACGTGGAAAATAGAAGAAAAGTCAAGCCATTTGTAACATTTATGTTTTTCTTTTTGTTCGATATCGATATACTTGCTTTCGAACATGTGATTCAAAGATCTTCCCATCTGTTTTAGCCATCGCTTCTTTCTTTGTCGTGGAATCGCAAAGAATCCTTCGTTCAACACCTTGATACATGCTTCCACATCTTCTAAGCTCGGTCCGAACCTCGCAATATCTCGCCGCAGTGCCACTAGTCTCGCTAATGGAATTCATCGTGAAAGGTTTAAGTAGCTCTATCAATTCTCTTTTGTACCATCGAATAGACCCTTCCAGAGAATTAGACACTTTGGTAGGAACGATCCGTACACTTGAAGTAACATCTCCGACTACTTCCTCCTCGGTGAAAGAAATAATATCTGTCTGTAAGGACGATGTCTTACTCTCAAGTGCCTCGCATCCTCTTCAAAGAAACTCTATAGATCTCCAAACGGAAAGATACCGCAAGCTCCAAATGCTTCCCCTTCTCAACCGATCCGTCTGCATAATCGCTCTCGCAACCAATACATCTCTCGACAGCTTGTTGATTTCGCCAAAGTACTCAGTTACTCTCAAGAACGGTGTTCATATCCACTATGCTCATCATCATTGCTTCACCTGATTTCACGCATCATTACTAACCTTCAGTGGGTGGTGGCACCTCTCCAAGTTGCACAAAAGCTTCGATTTAATAATCGATTCTTCCATTCACAATAGCTTTCACCGATTGCTGCAGATCCTCCATCTCCCGCATAAGATGATCACTCACCCGCTCAAATGGGTGAATGGAAGGTTTAGCAACCTTGGCTATGATCTCGCACAACTGAGATACTTGCTTTTCAAGCTCGTCTTCTCCGCCTTTTCTCTGTCAAGCCTAAGGAATAGAGCATCTATCAATGTCTGTGTATCCTGCTTCAATCCTTTTGTGGTGGCTTGACCGAGGGGTACTCTGGTTACTATTACATCTTCTGCCGTGAGCTCATCCTCCTTCTTTCCTTCCGCTAGAACTGACATCTCAACAAACTTCTGCCCCGACTCCTCGATGATCAACCTTGAAGTTACTTTAGCAACTTTAGGCCTTCTGTCTTTTCCGCCTAGACTCCAGGAGTAGCTGCAAGTCGTGTTCTTCCAAGTTCATCTCCACTCTCGCTTCTGGAACCAACTGCGAAGCCAACCATTCTGAGAAGTTACTTCTCGGAGAATGAGAAGTCGCTGAGTGCACTACTATCTCCCGCTCTGTTTCCTCTCCATCAGAAAGTGCTATAGTGTTATGGCTGCCATCTTCTGAATCATCTAAGGACAAAGCTCTTTCGAACTCCGCCATCTGCAGCTTCAACGTCTCTTCTAAGGAACAGTCTTGAGAGTGGCTTAGAGATAAGATGAATGTGCGGATTCAAGTGGAGGCATGGAAGTGTCCTGTTGAGGTGCAAACATTGGTGAAAATCTCGATGATGCCGGAACTAAAGTCATGGCCGTAGAAGTGATCTTCTCCTTTGATTGAGATCTTCTCGTGTACTTTTAACTTCTCGGACCTCGACCTTCACGCTTTCTCCTCCGTGCTTCCGCTGAGGGAATCTCTGCGCCAAAGTTGCTATGACTTGATTCATCAATGCCTCATCAAGGCAATATCCCTTCACAAGAACTGGGTTTGAAGTATTCACCAAAACAAAGCTCCAGACCTTTCTTCATTCAGTATGGCATCCCCTACGTTATCTTGAAGTACGGCTCTATCTCCTCCCATTTGATGGTAAGTGTCAAGTAACACATTCCGATCATCTTTAAGATCCGCAGTATCCGCGCTAGTCCGAAGTGAACACTTGCCGGCCGATAGTCCGCTGAAATCCCTCTTTCTAACCTCATACTCACTTTTGCACTTCATTCAAAAATCCTTTAAAGAAGGCACATGTTTGTACTCCGGGAGATCGTACTCTGGCTACTCCAAATGGATCAAGTTTAGCCGTGCAGCAGGAAGAACCCTTGCTCGTACTCGGATAACATCTCCGTCTCCATCCCTCGAGCTCTATGAATGCTCGAAGCTATAATGTCCCTACGCTGATCGGGAAGAAGCCCGTAGACTTGTGCCGCTTTCGATCAAGGTCGTGTATTTCCACAAGTTGTCTGTCAGCTCCTCCATGGTGATCAATCTGTCATTCGGATATCTGGGTAGCTTAACCGGTTCTCTAGAAAAGCCAGTAACCCCGAGGTATGTGAAATCTGCAAACTGAATGAATATACTACCAATTTTGGATGTAGCTTCCCACGCTTCCTTGCTCACCCTGTTGGCCTTTAGGTCCTTGTCTAGCCTGCAAATGAATTCGTAGAAGAATTCATCATTGACTACTTTGAAATCTTTCTCGCTCGCACGCAGTACAAAGAAGTCGTGGGTAGCACTCGAAAATGGGGTCCTTAGAAAGAACGCCACATCTATCCAGTTTGGAGAAGATGCCTTGTGAAGCTGCAGCATACACCAAGTAGGAAGTCATTTTGAAGTTGAAAGTACGCTTCACGTTCTAGAGTTGCTCACCAATGTTGTCGCTAATGATTTCCGACCAATTGATTATGGAATCAACCTTGTTGATTTCAATGGTCCTGATGAAAGCATACATCCATGTACGGAAAGTGTGAGCATTCGCCTCGCCATTAATCCTGCATAACAATTTGGCAATATCATCTACCTCCTGCACCAGATTGGACCGTGGAAGAGTTCTTGGGAACTTAGAAGGAGATCTGGGCTTCTTCATGTATCTGCTGTTCATTATGTTCACGCAGTCAACTCTATGCTTCTCCCACCTACTGCCGGCATCCTGAATGCTAATGGAAGTCACCACCTTTCGCGCGGAATCTTCAAACAATAATTGATGAACTCTGCGTCCAACCGAATTATTGTTTTCCCCGTAGCATCTCGCACTGATCTGGATGAAGGATGGTAAGATCTAGCGCACTCCATAACAAACTCTGGCAACTGGGCTGTGTATGGAAAGGTTGCAGCTCGAATGATTCCACTGCTTTTAACCGCACGCATGAGTGAAGTCTTTCCCGCTCTGGATCTATCAATCAATTTGGAAAGAGGTTCCGGACCTAGATCTATGTCTCCTATGTCTGCAAATTTGGAAGTGATGCATGACTCCGTTGTGCTTTCTTTTTCGTCCCTCTTTGCCATGGCTTTGTCTATCTTTGTTTGAATAATTCTTTTTCTTCTTATTTGGCCGGATTTCTTCAAAATTGGTGCAGATCTGGATAATTCTTCAGATTCGGAGGATATATTCAATGTATTGGACATTGATTAAAGCTCATTTTCTTTTGTAAAGCACTTGTAATGAATTCTTGCAAGTAATTCAGACAAAGATGGCAACCAGAACATGAACAGTGAATTTTAATAATAAAAATCTGCACTATTCAAGCCTGCTGCCCCAAAAATTGATGTTTTATTTGCATGCAAAGTGAGCATGAATTTTTCCAACTTCACCTGAGCACCTGTATCATCTATGCAAACACAAATCAACCTCCTTCAATGCATGTGCCAAAATTGGAAACTTTCAATATTGATTTGATCTTCTTTTGAGCAAAAATCCTCTTCAAATGGGGTGCACTTTTCCTCTGGGCTGCAGTTCTTTACCTGTGAATTAATTAATTCACCCTTATGGCAGCCCATGCTTATATAACCCTCATAATTCTATAATTAATAATTGCCCTTCCTATTCCTGGCAATTAATTAATTAAAAATCATGCTTTTCTCTTTAACTGGTGTGCTAAAATTACATGTTTAAGGACAACCATCCATTAAATTAAATTTAATCAATTTATTCACTCTTCACTTCACTTAAACTTCACAGTGTGTTTTAAACCTTAGCCACTGAAAATAGAATTTAATTTAATCAATTAATGCTTCAAAAAACATTAAATATATCCCAAATGGGGCGCACTTTTTAGCATGAAGGGGCTGCCTTTAAATAAATATTATTTATTTAATTTAGACAATCTATTTCCATCTCTTTTATTCCCCTTTGCTTTTGTTGACTTTCTTCCATGCTTGGGCGCCAAAATTAGAAGAGAAATTAATTAATTTAATCACTTTAAAGGCTGCCTTTACTTTTCCAAAGGGGGCGCACTTTTTGGCCAAAGAGAATTCTATTTTTAAGAATTTATGACAATGGGATTCTTTACCCTGCATGGCAGCCCCGAAAATCCCATGATTCACTTAAGTCACTTGTTTTTCATAATGAGATTATTCACCCTACAAGGCAGGCAATAAAATCTCATGATTCACTTAAGTGACTTTTCTTTTATTCCACCATGAGAATTTTTACCCTGCAAGTGCAGCAATAAATTCGCTGTCTCCGCCTCTAATTTTCCCACCGCAACTTAAGTGACTTTTCTATCATGGGAAAAAAGTACCTGCCAAGTAAGGCACAATAAATTCCACACCGCCTCGCTCGCTTCTAATTTTCCCATTATCCACTCTAATTCTTTGCTTTTCCAAAATGCGGCCAGCCTGGAGAAGAGGCTTTTTAGTGCGCGACTTTGTATTTTTCCAATGAACCGGACCTCCAATGGCGACTTTCTTCTGGCATAAAGTGCGTATATGATTCCCAGTTACTCCAGGCCAAGAATCAGGCCAAACCGGCAAAGGAATTGATCTAGAGAAATTTCACAGAAAACGAAACGGGAAAACACAAAAACACAAAAAGTTGTCAAAAGTCACAAATAAAGCCCAAAACTTATTCCTAGTTAAAACCCTTCTGGTATATAGGAATAATGATATGTTCGATCACAACAGGGTTAAATCGGAGCACAAATTGCCTCAAATGGGGCTCAAAATAATTAAATACAAATTTCCTGCAGACAAATCTCGACGACAGAATATAACAATTTTGGGCATTTGGGTATTTGGCGAAAATGACTAATATGGCTCTTTGGGAATATCTTGACGCAATACAAGAACTTTCAAGCAATAAAAACACAAAACGACCCATTATTTTAAAAGTACGAAATTTTTTCGGATAGGGTAGTCACAAATTTCAGGATGAAATCTGGGGACAGCAGATCGCGCAATTTCTAACTCGGCATATGGACGAGCTCTCAATGGAACAATATCCGCCAAAGGACCATACCAACATGTTTCATTAACCGGTTGTGGGGCTTGGTCAAGTCCCGACTCACACATTTAAGAGCCTAACAATATTTTGAATTTACAAGAGTTCTTCCTATGGTTTTAGAGGTTTCATTTTCTTGCTTTCGGTACACCAAAGAAACAAATGGAGCAAGAGTGAGTTTAAGGAACTCTTCATCACAAATTATTCGTTGACTTCATTTCATTTCATATATATATATATCAATATCATACAAGGATAAGGCTACATATCAATCACTTGTTTAACACATTTTAAAAAGAAAACTTACTTCAATCAAGCCTACCATTTACAAAGCATGATGCTTTACAAGTTTAGGATTGATGTTTTCAACTTTGAATACTTTAAAATGACACAATTTTTATTCATAATCCAATCACACATCAATTACAATTGCATACATGATACAATCAAACCTTTTTCTTCTATGAAATTTATACTGAAGGCACGATTATTCATAAACAACACATTTCGTTATTTTGGCAGAAATAAACATAGTACATGGTATAAACAAGTTTCAAATTCAATTTTTCAACATTTATTTCTATTCTGTGCTACCTGCAACCTATAAACTCATGCAATCACGGGTCAGCGAAAATGCTGACATGGATCCCACCCATCCCATCAAGCAAAACTTTCAAAACTTGAAACATCAGTTTAGAGGTAGAGAGAGAAAGCAATTTACTATTTTCCATGGCTTATCAATTCTTACTATCCTTCCAAGTTTAGAGGGAGAAAAATTTAATTCATTTCTTTCGTACAAGCAACATCATATTCACATAACCAAAAGATATTACAGAGATAGTAGACAAGATTTACAAACCAAATTTGAAGTTCAATCAAGTTCTAGAGTTTGGGAGAGTTCAAATTCAACGTAGTTCTCGTTTTCATTGTCTTGCCGCAAAGAGGTTCAAGTAGAAGTGTTGCATTTCATGCAAATCGACATTTTTACGTTATCATATTATCACAATATTCCAAACGACTTAAGTGGTTAAAACACATGTTTATATACATTAAATTTGTTTTCACCTATCGAAGGTGTCTCGAATGTCAAATTGGACTGTACTAAATAGCTCAAGTGGCTACGGAAAGGCCTAACAAAAGGCTCACCAAACACCCAAATGAAAAATTTCACACATCTAACCTAATCTCTGTTATATAGAGAATCCAACAAGACTGACAGGACCTGAAATTGGCAAAAGGAACTCAAACTGGACGCATCTCTTTGGAGCCAGTTGGTGGAATTGCTATTGCACTTCAGCAGCCTAAGCCAAGGTGGCTCTGAAATGGGTGCGGAAAAATTGTCTTACGATGAAGACAGACAAAATCAAATGTGTTGCACAATTCTCTATATAACAAGGATGAAGTTTGGTGTGGTAGATTTTTTTTTGGGTTCCATAGACACAAAAATTAGGTAAATTCCGAAGAGGTTTCGCAATGTTGAGTGGTTACCTCCAGTAACCAACTCTCTAAAGTGGTCCCGAAACCCACTTTGCAAACAGGATAAAAACTATTTTGTCGAGGTTTCTAGATTGAAAGGTGATCCTCATACAACAAGGAATAGGTTACAACAATCAAAAACCAGGAAGGAGATTTGGAGATGCTTCTTGCGCGTCGATTTTGAGAGGCGTTTGGCACATTTGGAAGGCCTGTTTTAACATTGTTAAAGTACATTTTTCGCAATTTGATTTCCCTGATTGGGTGCCAACAATGCAAATTTATGGATGAGTAATATTTTGGTTCATTCAAACAGCTTCCCGATCAAGTATTTGTTGCGCCGCCCGTGACGACTATTTTCGAATTTTGTTTAACTTGGCACGGAAACGTTTTTTTAATGTTATTTATCTACCCAAATTGAAATTGCAAATTTCAAAGGCAAGTTAACAAAAGGGAAGAGATTCCATGCCTCGTAAGAACTGGTGAGTGCACGAGGGGTGATGTATGTCCGGTTCATGGGCTGCCACAAAGACGACACTTCGTCAAATAGTTCACGTGGATTGTGTATGTCTTCACGTTGTCATATACATCTACCGGTGCCCGTGAAACTCAAAACATACCATGAACTTCTTCTCACCACAATGCTTGCTGGTTATCTACACCTTGTTCAAAGCTACTATTTTGGCTCAAGCAAAGAAGGATGGCACCGCAAGAGAGGAGCCACAATGTCGGACAAATAACAACTTTCTATTGCTTTTGGGGACGTCTTTACTCTATTTTAAAGCTCTTGGTTTTAACCCAGGCCACAAGTATGCTAGCAAGGGTGAAAGATTGGGCACATGTCTACTGCATTAGGAGAATAGATTTGACACATTTATCTTTTCCAGCGCCAACATCTATCACTAAGATATCAGACCAAAATATCAGCTTTCTATGTCTTTTGGTGGGTGTCCAAACTGATTGAAGCTTTGCTCCAAAGCTCCCATTTGGGCATGCACCGGGAGCACATTGGAGAAGGTGAACTGGAAAAAGGTTGTGGAGTCTATTTCACACCCGCCACACATTATTTTCATCAAATGTTTCATTAGATCCTACATCCTCAATGTCCTTGTAAGGATGTTTGGTAGCTTTCAATTCAAGCTAGTAATATTTGAATAAATACTCCCAAGTTTCCTTGTCGCTGAAAACAACTTTGACCCCGCTTGAAAGAACATTTTTATCTTCTCTCATGAAGACAAGTTGCATGAGCAATTTTCACAAAAGCCCCTATTTTTGCAAACGAATTCTGCTTCTCTAATGCAAGCTCTGTAACCAAAATATGTACAGGTATAGCACAAATATTTGGCAGGATTTTCACTGGGAGTACATGAATGCCAACCACAAATCCAGGGGTCCTTCAATTGGGAGAAGGCCTCGTATCTTCCGACACACAAACATCATCTCAGCTTGCTAATTCCAAACTAAAACTCGCAACATTGTTTACAAATGCCAGTTGAAGGAGGCACTCCACATTTAACATCATCAACTATTGCAGACTTGCATTTCCAAAGAAATGAGATTTGTCCCAAAATAAGAGCTTGAGACAGGGCATTTAGCCAAACAATTCATCTGCCAAGTGCATACTTTCACATTTGCAGACATGTCTGACAAGGAATAGGCTAGACAACCATTTTGGCACAGGCATGGTGGTTGCGTGTATGGTTTGAGGAGTTGTAAATCATCTGACAAAAGGCAACCTTCCATTATGCTTAGATGGATGCTCATACCCTGCCGAACTCCTTTCTCACGTCTCCTCCTTCCACCTACTTCAAATCAATTTCATCGACTGCCACTTTTCCTCTTGCTTATTTTTATTTTATTTAACTCATTTTATTACTATTATTATTATTATTATTTTGATTGGTAAACAAGGGTTGAAGGGTCCCTTTCCCTATGTTTCACTTTTTAATCACCGGAGCAACAACCGGTGCAGGGCATAATCGGGGCCCAGTAACCCCAAAACCACACAACCTCGACGAAACATTGTAACCCACAAACTGCAAGCTGTGCCAACCTTCGAGCATTACCACAATCGAAATCGCCTCCTCCATCACGGGACTCACCCACATGTTCCATAGGATCCATTGTTGAATACTCACGGCCACAACCGACCTCAAATGCCTCAACAGGAATCAAACCTTGGTGGGCTTGGAAACATCCAAATGACCCAACCAACTCACCCCCACTTCATTGGCAATTTTGGATGGTAAACACTTTTATTATACCAAAGCTATGAATTGGAGTGGTGGAGGAGCACTTTCTCTAAGTGAGACATGAGGGTGGGCTTGGGTTCTTAATGTCCACCGAGCGATCCGCATTCAGAGCGCCTTGCTATGTTCCGCTTGGTCCATATGGAGAAGTTCGATCCCTACCTCAAGGTGTCCCCATGGCCACTTATTGAAAGCGTCCAATGGACTCAATGGGAATGGAACTTGGGTTGATGATTACAAACTACTTGTAACTCACCAATAGCCCAAGACCCGGAGTCCACTTATTTTTAAATTTTAAATTTCAATATTCGATTTTATTATTTCCGTTTATTATTACTATATATAAATATATTCTTAAACACAATTATTTTAAATTTCAAGTAATAATTTTGATCATTTAAATCGTTATTCTTATTACTATTATTGTACATATTTATTAATAAAGACGATAATATAACAATGTTATTATTATAATTATTAGCCTAGTTTAGTAATCATGGTTTAGGAGCGATTATGGCCCCTCAAGGGTTTGATCAACAGGCTTGCACAAAACGCCTACAAGAACTCGTTAACCAAATTGGCGACCTTTGAATTGGTTTGTCACAACCAAGTATGATGAAAAAACACTACATCGACGAGGAATTACACATTTGATCAACATTTGACGACAACCTTGAGTACTTCACGTTAGTCACCCACAAATGTTCCAAAGAATCTGAGACACACCATTCAATTCAAAGTTGGATGCAACATGTTGTTTAGCGAGACGGGGCCCAAACCCTCACCGACTGTGTGCAACGGAGTGGGCCATTACATATAAGCAGATTTGGATCACCAAAATGTGGTAGATTGCAAAAGAGATGGGGAGGCAAATGGTGATGATATTGCTAAGCTCATATAGAGTCGATGTTGGATCCCAAGCAATCAACTGGGTGAAGAAATGTATTTGATGTTGCCAGTCTCTCGGCTTGTGCCAATATGTTATCCAATGCAACGGTTGATGCAAATCATTATGATCTAGAATGTATTTGTCATTCCTCTATTGTTGAGATCATTCGTCATCAACATATTAAATCGACGGTCTCAAGACTCTTATTAAAGCTTTGGAGCATGTTGTTGGGTTGTTGGGAAGTTGCTCGCACAAGGAATAGATCTTTGACCCGCCCGCTCGTTGTCCCATCACCCGATGAAGATGATGATCTTGCTAATAGCCCTGTTGGGGATGTTATGATTGTGGACTAATTCGTTATTGTCCAATGGTAGTCCTTTTTTATACGGTGGCATTATGGGGCCTGCATAATTCACTCTCACACTTTGAAACCTTTAAATCTAACGAATAAGACTTACAATTATCATCGTATGGGAAAGACTGATTCTGAAGATATGAATATAAGATTTTAATTATAAATATTTATGTATGGTATTTATGGAAGTGGTACTTTGGTTGCACTATAGGAAAGCTTTGATCGCACATGCACACACTATCACAATCTTGGGTCAAAGGAGAAGTTTTTCCATCTTCTCTCGTGTCAAGTATTGAAGAATAGATGGGGATTGCTCTAACTCTCGGTGATATGGGGATAGTTGTTTTACCATTCGATGTTGCTCTAAAGAAGGATAGATTCTTTAGTATGGATGCGGATTGCACTATTACTCACACTCAAAGATAGAAGTAAAGTATGTGTTGAGGATATGCTGGTATAGAAGATTAGATGGGGATTTTTGAGTCTTAGTTCAGGTGTCAATGAGGCTATCCATCTTTCTCGTCGATGGTTAGTTTCACTTTGGAGATGATTTCCCCTTTCATTTTACCTTCTATTAGAATATAAGGCTTATATTTTATAACTAAGTCATTATTAGTTTTTTATTAACTAAAGATCAGTTGTAACCTTCTCAACCATTTTGTAACTATCACTTGCATAATAAAATGACGGACACACAATCTATGATGTGTCCATTCCAATTTGTATTCATTCCTTCTTTGTTCACGTCTGCCTAATATTGGTATCAAAGCCCTCGTGCTTCAAGGGGTCTGCAAATCAAAGTTTTAGGAGGATGTGAGGTTGTTAGGGCATGCAAATACAATCGTGCAAGGAAAAGTTGACACAATTTCTGTTAAACCCAAAATTGCGACAGTAATGTTTGTTAAATCACGACATAGTTCAAGGGCACAAAGTGGAGGTTCACCAGAGGAAAGAGTGTAAAATGATGTGAGGACATAGTCACGAAAAAACATCAATGAAAATACAGTTGCTGCCATTGTTGCTGCCATTACATTAAAAATGCCAGCACGTGTTCGAAAAGCAGGATGTGTTTGAGGTTACGGGAAGGTCATAGTCTTGCATAGAGTTGAAAACACAATTAACTAAGGTCGAGGGTCATTCATGAACTTCTAATTCCTTCGACCATTGAAGGAAGAAGGCACAAAAATTTCATGGGCAAAAAGGAAGACTTCCTAAGATATGCAAGGAGTTTGCCTTTTATTATTATCTTGTGGTACCATTTTGAGTTGGATTCTTTAAAATAAAAAAATAAATCAAAAAAGTATTAGGTGTTTTCATTTGAAGTGTTATTCAAGATTCCTTGATTGCTCAAAGAGACATTTATGAACAAGATAAGCCCAATCTTACAACTGCACTTTATTTGCTAGTTAGAGTGGTTTAAATCGGTGTTACGTAAGACTTTGGGATGACAAGATGATGGGAGATAGTGACAGAGTTTTTGGGATGGAAAAAAATTCTAAAATTTTGGGACGATGATTAAAATAATATATGAAATTATAAATATTAAAATATACAAATAAATTTCTAAAAATTTATGATTAGCATTCATATTTATATATCACCACCATGTGCATACAAATTCCACAACTTGATGTCCATTTTAGAAACTCAATAGCATACATATAGCTATACTAATGTTTTCTTTTTTTTGATAATAAAACACTTTTGACCGAGCTTTGAATTGGGGGTTCTTGGGTCCCCTCCCTTACTACATATGATATATCTATATTTCAAGATTCAAGGTGGTTTACAAGAAAACCATGAAGAGAGACCACCTTGATGCAAAAAACAAAATCACAAAAAAACACATATCCTATACGAACTAGACTACCAAACTTAGACCTCGACCTCGACCTCCTCCTCTTTCACCTACTTGTTGGCTTCACGCCACCGCTTTGATCTTCCTTTTGTGACCACTAGAGCGACGTGTCACTTCTCCTACCTTGGCAGCTTTCAGGAGAAAATCATAGGAGAATTTTCCCTGGGTTATGAGCTTAACCACACAGGTGGAACTCTGTCTAATGGGAGCATCCAATTCTTCCAGGTCGAGGGGATATGTATGCAGGCTCGGAACCCTTCATCCTACATTTTGATGCACAATAACTACAAAACGCCAAAGAATTGTATTACGCCTTTCCAATTCAAACACATATTCCATAGCCACCATGTTTGAACCGCTGACCTCTGAAATTTGCATGGAGCTTGAGGGCATGCAAAAGTTCCAAACCGCTTCTTCCGGGCATTGCATGCCTTCGTAGATAGATGAAATGGCGAGCAATCGAATGACCTCCGCCTTATCCTCGCCAATTAACACATGATTGGTCACAAACATAGACGCTATCTTTGCATTCACATGCGACCTCCCGTGTCCCCGCAAGAAATTTTCCCCAATGATGCACTCAATTGCTCGCCTGTGGGCCTGGATGGAATACTGTAAAACGGTTTTCATCCTAGTAGGGGATCTTGGGCCGTAAAAGGCCATCTCCGAGTTGTACCCTTTAAATAAGGCCTTGGTAGGGCATAGTTGCCATTAAAGCATCCTTTGCAGAATGCAAAATCAAAACAGGGAAAATGAATGGCAAGAAAAACAAGCTGAACCTCCAATTTAAAAGAACTTCCCATGCGCCACCTTGATGAAAATTAATCATGACCTCGGGTGGCTTCATTGTCCAAGATGACGGCCAAGCCCGACCATACGGATATATCATTAGATTTGATGGCATCAATTGTTTGAAACACCCCATGATTTGCAAGTTGATCTGCCGCCACATTAGCCTCTCTGAACACATGACCAATGTACCAAGTCTCCAATTTGGCCAACCAAAACATAGTGTTGGATATGTAGAAATCGAGATTCCAATTAGCAACTTTACTGAAGTGATGGCTTGAATGATTATTTGTGAATCACCCTCTATGTATGACGGGTGCATCCGCATTCCATTACTCTTTTGATGTCGAAGAGGAGAGCTTGCGCTTCCGCTTGATTATAGGTGCCTTCTTGGTGGTGGAAGGAGCAAGCGCCGATTAAGTCACCTTTCTCATTACGAATTACACACTCCACCCCGAAAGCCCTGGGGTTCCTTTCTGAGGCCCCATCAAAGTTTAACTTGCAAAAACTAGGGGTGGGATAGGTATACTAATGTTATATGTTCATATAACTTTTAATATTAATATGTATGAGGCTGGTTTTCATAGCATGTTGTGAAAGTCCATGTGCATTTGTGCTAGAAAATAATATAAATGGATTATGGTTAACGGGTAAACATTTTTAAAGAGAAAACAACAAAGAATTTAATATATATATATATAGATATATATATTTAAAAATTAAAAATTAAAAAATTAAAAACCTAGAAGTCCCAAAAAAAGGTGGACGTCCCCAAACGCCCCGATAGTCGGGAATGTCTCGGGACATCCCCCTTTACCGCCTTTCGGAAACGTGGGGGACATTTCCGCCCCACCGTCCCAGTAACGTCTGGTTCAGTAGGAGACGCGTCTCCGCGTAACATTGGTTTAAATTAAATTGGCATCATGCTTTGCTTTGGGATGAATGATTGGAAAAGAGACATAGAAGTTGATCCTCAACATGAAAGTGCATTATTCTCAAGAAACTATCATAGAAGATTAGATAAAGACAAGGGGATATAGCCATTATCAAGATCTATCGAATGCCGAAAATGGTGAAGAAGTCATTGATGAAGAATACATATTGTAAAGAAGCCCAAACTTTGAAGATGGGAAAGGATCTAGTGTACGAAGTTCAACATGGATGACTCGCCTATTGGGAATTGGGAATTATACACTTATGAGCGTTACGAGACAACTTGATGGAGCATTGTGGAGGTTGCTCAATATGGATGGTTGTCCCAATAATTCGGGAGTTTGGGGAGGTGGAATCTAGTAACTCGGGAATTTAGCTTGGGAGCTACACCTTTACGAAGGTTATGAGGCAACTTGATGGAGCTCTACCTGGTCAAAGAACTATTTTTAAAGAGAAAGCTAATAAAAAATGTGTGGCCCTTTTTGGTTTTGTTATTTTAATCTTTTGTCATTATGTTTGTTTTTTTTTTGTAGTGTAAGCCTTAATACGGGGTATTAGAATATAAGGCTTATAGTTTATAATTAAGTCATTATTAGTTATGTATTAACTAAAGATCGGTTGTAACCTTCTCATTCATTTTATGACTATCTCTTGCATAATAAAATGAACACATCTATGATGTGTGCATTCTTGTTTCTATTCCTTCCTTGTTCACGTCTTCTAACATTGGTATCAGAGCCCTTGGTGTTTGAAGGGGTTTGGAAGTCTAAGTTCAAGGAGGATGTGAGGTTATTAGGGCACACGAATATAGTTGTGCAAGGAAAAGTAGACATAATTTTTGTTAAACTCAAAAATCATGAAAATAGTGTCTATTAATTCGCGATTGTTAAAACCGTGATAGAGTGGAGGTACAAAGTGGAGGTTTCTAGGAGAAAGAGTGAAAATGACGTGAGGGCATAGTCACGAAAAATGCCAATGAAATATATTCGCTGCCATTGTTGTCACCATTACATTTAAAAATCCTAGGGCATGTTCAAGGTCAAAGGTAGGTCATAGTCTTGCACAAAATCGAGGACATTTGAAGCCATAGAAGGCACAATTAACAAAAGTTGAGGGTCATTACAACTTTTAATTCCTTCGCACTCAAGGATGAAGGCACAAAAATTACATGGGCGAGAAGGAAGACTTCCTAAGATATCCAAGGCACTCGTATTTTATTACTATCTCATATTTTACTTTTATTTTGGTACCGTTTTAAATTGGATTCTTTAAATTAAAAAAATTAAAAAATAGTTCTCGTATTTTTATTTTATCTTGTATTTTATTTTTATTTTGGTACGTTTTGAATTGGATTTTTTAAAAAAAAATTCAAAAATAGTATTGGGTGTTTTCATTTGAAGTGTTATTCAAGATTCCTTTGGTGCTCAAAGAGACATTTGCAAACAAGATAAGCCCAGTCTTACAACTGCACTTTATTTGCTGGTCAGAGTGGTTTAAATTAACATGCTTTCCTTTGAGATGAATGACCGCAAAAGAGACACAAAAGGTGATCCTCAACATGAGAGTGCATTATATAAACTCGAGAAACTATTGTAGAAGATCAGATAAAGACAAAAGGGATAGTCATTATTGAATATCCATTGGATGCTGAAAATGGCGAAGAATTCGCTGATGAAGAATACATAGTTTTAAAAAGTCCACACATTGAAGACGGGAAACAATCTAGTGTAGATGAAACTCAACATGGATGGTTGCCTAGTTAGTTTTGGAGTTTGTGGATAATGGGAAATATACCCTTACGAGCGTCACGAGACAACTTGATGGAGCATTGTGGATGTTGCTCAATGTGGATGTTTGTGCAATAATTCGGGAGTTTGGGGAGGTGGAATCCGGGAACTTGGGAATTCAGCTCGAGCGCTACACCTTTATGAAGTTTAGAACGTAGTGTGATGGAGCTATACCTAATCAAAGAACTGTTTTCAAAGAGAAAGCTTGTAAAGAATGTGTGGCCATGTTTCGTTCTGTTATTTTAGCCTTCTAGTAGCATATCTGTTTTAAGGTATTAGAATGTAAGGCTTATAATTTATAATTAAGTCATTATTAGTTATGTATTAACTAAAGATCGGTTGTAACCTTCCCAACCTTTTTGTAACTATCTCGTGCATGTGTGCTTTCCAATTTCTATTCATTCCTTATTCATGTTTTCTAACACTTTCACCCATTGTGGAGTATCTTTTTCTGGGGTCTAGGGCCCTTCCTTCTTATCTTTAGGCAAAAAAAAATAAAACATATGTTCTTAAACTTTACAGTTAATTTTGTTTAGTTGACTATAAGTTTTCATATTTGAAATAATTTTTATTATTTTCTAAAGGGATGTACCCAAGCCACATTGAACTTGGTATCCAATTTTTAGGATAAATCAGTTATGTAAATTTTTAAAAATCGTCACTCCTTTATCAAACAGACGCCCCCAAAAAAATGCTGTTATTTTTTACAAAAACATTGAACCCTAATCCCGAAAGCACCCTAAAAAAAATTAAATAAAGTTTAAACCCATAAATTTTATTTAATAAAGATAAAATACACAGATTTTAATTTTTATATATATTATTTAAATAGCCCCACTGCCATCCTCAAAATCTGGAAGTTTCTTGTTCCAAGAAACCATGTCTCTATGCTTGAAAGTTGAAACCTTTAGCCATATTCTGTTATTGTCACTTCTCACTATATCAGTACACACACACACACGCTTCTAGGTTCTGCTATTTTGCCCCCATAACCATACCTAGTACAAACAAGGGACTCAACCCAGGCCATGTATGGCCTGGAAATGTGCCGTGTTTGCTCCAGGCATGGTGCCCTTTCTGGTTCACCAGTGATGAACCTGGTGTGTACCCAGGCAGGGCTCTGTATACCCAGGATGTTTCTGGCGCAATTTGCTGTTTAAAAACAGTGAAAAAATAGAAATAAAAAGCTATAATTTTTCACTTGAAAAAACTAAAAAGTTAAAAACTTTAAATAAAAACATCAAATAATGTTCTAAATCTTTATGGGTAATTTTGTTTAGTTGTTTATATTTTTATATTTTTAATTATTTCTTGACGTGTACGGTTAATGTGCTCTTTGAGAAATGTTAGGAAAATCCTATGTTAGTGCTTACATTAATGTTTGTGGTGAGCAATATATTAGTTAGTTAGTGTGTGTGATATAAAATATATTATATCACATACGAGTGCATATGCAAAATTATTATTGTAAGTGAGTTGATTATTCAACTCACGTAGAGCTTTAGGAGATAAAATAGGATGGAGAGAATAAAGGTTGTTAAAACAACCTACCTAGATTAGTGTTAGTAGTTTGAGGAGTTGTTATAGGAGTTAGAGTTGAACTCCTTTATATTTGTAATTTGTCACATTAGTAAATGTGGAATATGAATGATTGATTAATCGAGCCTTCGGCTCTTCTCAAATATGGGGGTTTCCCCACAAGAAAAATAACTGGAACTAATACAAGCACATCAACATCCATTTTAAATATACTAACACAAGACCAGGGCCTATTTCTCAAAGTGTTTATAATATGTTATTTTAAAATATACGTATAATACACCAGGATGGCACCAGTTGTAACTTGCTATCTATAACTACTCGGTGGCCAATTTCAGTAATATGTTCAGTTACCTGTTCAATATCAAATATTATGTCTAACACAATACATTGCTTATGATCAAGTAAACTGTTGGATTACTCTAAGTCTGTGTTTTTATGATAGTCATTTTTGTAAGTTATCGAGTGTAAATTTGATATAATGTACATCTGATTATGATTATGATGGAACACTTTATGCTACTAGTTGCTCCGGCTTGTGATGATCAAGGGACATGAGGAAGAGGATTGTGATGTCATCCCCAAGCTGTTCTAACGTATGCTATGGAACTCAAGCCTTACATTGAAGAGCCTGTACCTCTCGTGCAGTTCCATCATTGACTGTGAACGTCTTTGACCTCCGACCAAGGGTGCGGCATGACTTTGTCCTTTCCAGCCGAGATGCACTGGATGCATACTGGAAAACTCTTGAATATTGCTTCTGTGCTGCAGATCCAACTGTTGCAGCCCGTGCTTTTCCTGGATCTAGTGTACCTGAGGTATAGATACATTCTTAAGATTAGTTATAACTTATTGTTGATTGTAGAAACTTTCTATGGCAGTTCCACTCCCTGAATCTGCCATTTTGGATTCACTTACATTGATTGAAGTTCTGCTACACCCATCAGGTTTTGAATTCATTTGGAGCTTGCATTCTGTTAATATTAAGTTGTGACCATATGTATTTTTCTTTTTTATCTTCAGATTTTTCTACAGCGCTCTTGGACATCAGTTCGGGTCATGAGTGTTGATCAGCGAACGGAGTTGCTTAAGCGTGTTGCAAATGATGATCTTGAGAAGCGCATGTCATTCAAGGAGTGTGTTAAGATTGCTAAGGATCTAAACCTTACTTTGGAACAGGTTATATTTTACCTATATGCTAATGTTAATTCTACATTATCTATCATAGAGTTACTCACCCAAAAACACTGGAGTTGATTTTACTTTTCAGCTTGTTAAATTGTTTATTTATTATGGTCTTTGGTTTCTGCTATTTGAATGTTCATGATTGCCATCACCCAGGCATACACAACTTCCACAGACAATGCCCTTAACAATTTAGCTTCCTTCTTTCTACATAAGAAGAAAAACGACACTTCTATTTGCTTTCAAAACACTTAGTTTATAGGATTTCATTGTAGCTCTTTCTTTTACCATTTATACAAAATGAACATTTATTTTTTTCTCCTTCAAGACCTGGAGCCATTTCTTCTCTCAATTTCTTTACCGCAGCATTTTGTGAGATACATATACAAATTGTTTGTTGTTTTTATCAGTTTCAGTAAATCTGGTGAACCAAAGTTCTGTGTGAAATATTATGGCGACATTTCATGGCATTTTTAGTGGTTGGATTTGGGCAGTTTTTGTTTGCAGTTTAAGTCTTCTTTTTTTTCAGGTTGATTTCTGTTTTCCTTTTAAATAGATTCCTCTCAAAATTTGTCAGCGAATATTTGTGCCATACTGTTGGCAAGTTCCTTAACAGTCAAGTGTTGATTTTTTGGCTGATTCATAAGGATTTTGTTTGATAACTTGTACTGTGGTTATAAGCTCATGTCACATACTTGCATAGTTGAGCGAGCTCCATTGAATTAATTGTCTACATATCAACTATTTTGCTAAATTCATGCACTTCGTGTGATGGCTTTCTTTTTGGTACATATAACAATTTTGGCTTTCTTTTTGGTGCATGTAACAATTTTGCACCAGATATGTAAATGGGAGTGTTGCTGGATATGCTATTAATCAATAGTCAGCACCGCTGGTGTCTATGCCCATTTAGTTTGAAGGAAGTTGTTGCTGCTTAGTCAGCTTTTTTATCTGTAATAACAATCATGTATTGATAATATTGATGTCTATCTGTGTTTCTTCAGATTCATAAGTCTAAATGGGCCTAATTGATCTAACCACTTTAGTATTGATTCCTTAGCAAGTCTTATACAACTTTAGAAGCCTATTCACACGCCATTCTAGCTTCTTGCTTCAGAATTAGTCACTTCTAAGGTTACTTGAGCAATATTCCATCTATCTTAACCATGTACAAGCTGGAATATCCTATAATGGAGTGATAAATACAGATGGAGCTTCCAGGGGTAATCCTGGCAAGGCAGCCATGGCAGGAATTGGACGATCCAGAGATGGAGAAGTTCATTTCCTATTTGCGGAAAACATGGGAATCTCTACCAATAATATAGCTGAAATTAAAGCTATCCGTAGAGGAATTCAGGAGGCTATTAAAATAGGATGGCGAAAGATCAAAATCCAGTCGGATTCCAGAATTATGATGAACCTTTTGAGTGATTCTTGTAATGGTCATCCTCCCCAGTGGAGAATTGCTAAAGAAGTCTGGGAAATCCGAAAGCTTCAACAAAAGTTTCAGGAGATTCAGTTCACCCATGTTCCCAATTCCCAGACAAAGTAATAAGGCTGCTGATGGACTGGCAAATTGGGCACTTGATAACAATGATATCAGATGCTACGGATTACCTCCTATATGGTGGTCAGCTAAGATTCAAGAAGAAATCAGGAAAATCATAAACCTTGACTTTGTTCCATGATTTTACATGTTATTATTTTTGTTTATAGTTCTTGTGATGTGGCTAAGAGTTTCCATGCTTGGCATGGTAGAGTATGTAATCTTATTTTTATTTCAATAAGATATGACCTTTTTTCCAAAAATAAAAATAAAAATTCCATCTATCCAATGTCTAGATGTTATTTTTTTCTTTTTTGAAACATGCATCTTATGTTACATCAACTAAGTGAGACTTTTCATTAGTTCTTTTTAAGAAGTATTTACATTTTAAGTAATGTTATCACAGGTGCTCAGGGTATCTTATGAGAAGAACAGGAAAGCTCGTTTAATGGCATTGCAGAGAGAGTCTACAAAGCCTTCTGATACTGATGATAAAATGAAAACACGCACTAAAACTCAGCGGCATAGTCCAAAGAGAAAGAGGTCTTCCCTAGAGGAGTCTTCAGAATGTGAAAACATGGAGGTTCAACTTAAAAGGCCATCTCTTCAAAGGGATATTGGCCATTATGAAGGAACTGGCAAAAATGGTGACCTCTACAGTGGTAACCAAGTTGATGAAGGGCATAGTGATTGCAAGAAAGTGCATTGTGAAGGCAGCCAAGCTGATGGCGAAGACCAAGATGATCTTGATGACGAAGATGCTAATGATGACATATTTATTAAGCAAATAAGTTCACTGTCTAGGCTGAAGCCTACACGAAAGAGACGGTTTCCTTGGACTGATAGTTTAGAAAGGTGCACATTAGAAATAAGGTCTATTGAAGCATTCACATGGGGATTTATATTTTTTACTTCCTAATCAGACTAATATTCGTTTTTGTTTGATTTTACAGATCATTGATTACTAGCTATGCAAGATATAGAGCAACATTGGGGGCTCGATTTCATCGTGTTGATTGGGTTTCAATACCTGGTTTGCCTGCTCCTCCACAGACTTGCCGAAGAAGAATTGCTTCCTTGAAACATGAGCCGACAGTCAGGAAAGTATTAATGAATCTTTGTAATTTGCTTGCTGCACGATATGTCAAGTACCTGCAACAAATGGAAACTGAGGAAGTTACAGATGATGCTGATATAGGAAATTCAGAAGGCCCCAGCCAGCTATACACTTTGTGGGATGATTTTGAAGAACCCAGCATTGCAGCTGCAGTTGATGAGGTAATGAGATGCAAATGCATGGCCAAGCTAAGTGCGGTGAAAAGGATTGGAGGCTCTTCCACATATGTGGCAAAATGGTCTGAGTCTGCTTCATCTGAGAAATTTACTTCTAATGTTCCTGTGGATAATGTTTTTGGTCCAGCTTATGTTGGTGAACACCCTTGTTCTTCTGCAGACCATGTCCCTAAAGTATCCTCCTCTGCTTCTGCATGTCTTGTTCCAGAGGTTAGTAGTGTCCTCGCTTCTTCCAGCTCCATGAGTGTTATGGTGTCTGGCTCTTCCGATGCACATCCACCTGGTCGAGTAAATATTGGAGGCGGCAGAACAAGAGCAAACCGTCGCCGCTTACCAAAGAAAGTTCAGAAGTTACTTGAGAATGAGGATTTTAGTACTGAAAAACTAGTGCATAAGTCTGTTGCAGTGGCAAATGCCGTTGAACTCATCAAGCTTGTTTTTCTCAATTCCTCAGCAAACTCTGAGGTACCCCAGGTGTTAGTGGACACTCTACGACGCTATAGTGAATTTGATGTCTTTGCGGCCTTCAACTTTCTCAGAGCACATGGGCTTGTGGTATGTAAGTCTTCCATTGTCTATGCCAATTCCTTTTTGAGAGTGGAATAAATAAAGAATATAATATGTTATCGTAGACCAAATCATGTGCAAGGAGCCATTCTATAGTGGGGCTTGAAACTAGTGATGGTAAATTCTTTATTATATGCCGATTCTATTCTAGACAGAGGTGTCATTGGGATTGAACTGACCATGTCAAAGCATAAAAGTGTCACCTCAGTGATGGTTGGGCAAGTATATGTTCGGTGACAGTTTTTGTTGAATGAAATATTGATTTCCATCTGAATTTATCATATTTTGTTGCTTAGTCTCATCAATAAAAGAACTGTTGATATACCTCAAAGTTGTGGTTTGCATTATCAGTCTAAGTTGGATGATGCTGAAAGCTGAATGACCATTCTTGACCATGGTTAGCTCAATTCAGTTTTTAATTTCCTGTTTTGTTCCTCTGTTCCATTTCTATAACTTGATTAATCTGTTTTATGTTTTTGTACTTAATCGTTTCAGACTTTCAGTGTGTGATGCATCATGAGATTAGAGAGCAGATAACATTTTCATAAAATCCTGACATAGCTTACTGATAAATCCTTTTCCCAGATTTAACATCATAGGTTGTTTTCCAGTGGACCCAACTGACTTTGCTGAATCTGATAATATCCGACTCAAGTGATACCTTTAAAATAAGTACCTTCTTGGCCTCTTTTATACCGATTGCCAGCTTTTACATTTAGAGAAAAGTCCAAAGTCTGAATATGTTATCCTCTCAAATTTGGCACATTCCCTTGTGAACTCCGCCATCTTTAGAAACTGAAGCACGCCGCAAAATACTATTCCAACTTCCAAGAAATTAGGCATTGGTATCAAGCACTCTCTGACATTTCTAATGGTGTTGCAAGTCCCTACTCAAAGTTCCAAACATCTGAAAAACCATAAAAGGCACAATGCCCCGCTATGGTTGAAATAGAGTCAATACAATAAATCTCCAATTTCTGCCATTTTCCATAACAAGACTTATTTGAACTCATCCTTCTCTACTGCACTAGCAGTCATAAGATCAAAAGTAAACTAATCCTAAAATTCCAGCCATTAACAGAGTGAGATCATTGCATAGCTTTGAAATGCTTGAGAGTGACTGATCTTTCAAGAATAATATAAAAACAATTAGTCCTAATGCAGAGTAAAAAACTTAAAATGCATTACTTATTTTAAGGGTTTGTCTCTGACCGACATCCACTAAGATCGCCTTGTTGGTTTGTCTTCTTGACCTCATTATTCAGCTTCTGCCTTGATGTTTCAGTCTTGACTAAAAAGAAAAACCAATATCTGCTGTCATATTTTCTCTCTTCAGTTTTTCTTCTCTTCTTTTCTCTACGCCTTCCTGAATATTGTTGAAATTCCACATCTCCTAGATTGGTTGCAGAGGCTATGGGGAAACTAATTTATGGCCATTGCCATTTTGTCTGACTCTCAAGAGACAAAGACAAACATTGGATTTTTCGTAGTTGTTCTCTAGGGTCCATGAGGATGTAATGTATTGGCTTGTTTTAAGAATCATCTGATTTATTGATGGATGTAAATTCAATTTTGCCTATTTTGAGGGCTCTTTTTTGTCTGAGCATGAAAAACCCAACACTTTTAATTGCAACCTTTACAGAAGGTAACAAAATTATCTTGCTTGGTTTCTTGAGCTTTAACGCTATTCCTGTACTGCTCCCTTGACCCCTTGATGTATTGTGCGACACCTCAATTTAGGTGTTTGGAGGTTTGCAGCTGTATCTAGGTATCACTTCTATCAGCAAAAACACATCTGAAAGGTACATATAAGTTATAACAAGAAAATATCACAAAAATGGAATCTGTTATTGCTTTTTATGCAATGGTTTGATTTCTTTCATCAATCAAACTTAAAAGACGGTCATATGAAGATGCACTCAATAAATGATATGGATTTCAGATTTCTTTGGACAACTCGGATGAAGGTTTATTGTCTTCTTATCTTTTTAATTGCTGTAACATAGCAACAAATCAGTAGCATCCATTTGCAATATTTCCATCCATATTATGTATTTTGTTTGACTATGTGCAATTTTCTCTCCTGTACAGGTTGTGGGTCATGGTATTCAACCATTTGTGCTTTCTCCAAAGTTTTTTCATAATGCTTCTGCATCTCCCTTTCCTATTGGTACAGGCGAAAAAGCTTCTAAGTTTTCGAACTGGTTAGCTAGGGTTCACAAAGAGCTTGAAGAGGATTGGATAAGCCTTCCTGTAGAACTGTATTGTGGTGATCTTTTCCATCTTTTTGGTCTGGTATCTTCTGGAGATATCCTTATTGCACCAAATCTACCCAATGAAGGGATTGGGGATGCTGATGATCCCAGGGGCTTGAAGCGTAAAATGGATAAAGAAAAAGCTAGTCGAGACCCGCAGTTTGCAAAACCAAAGCTCCCATGGCCAAGAGAAGGGGAACTTTGTACACGTCGGGAGAGAGGGTTTCCTGGGATTCAAGTGCGTGTGCATAGTGCAACAAATCCTATGGCCGACATTGTCACTAGGTCATTGAATGATAAGGACCGCGTGGAAGATGCTGCAATTGGGTATTCTGGTCAATCTGATATTGATCCTGATATGAGCATGATAAATGTCAACCAGGACCTTATTTCAAACTATAATTGTGACCAGATGGAAGGTTTAAAGGCACGAAGCATAGAATCTCGTGAACACCTTTTGGAAGCTCTTGTTACTTTTGCAGAAGAGTTTGTCTCTACAAGAATGATGCAGGAAGAACCTTCCTATTTTCAACCCCAGTGGTTTGATTTGGCTTTAGATGCCATTGAGAAGGCTGGTGATGAAGGGTTGAGTTTGGAACAAGTTGCGCATTCTATTGGAACAAATGGTATGTGTCTTTGCCGGGTGTCGTGTTTGGTTGTTTGGAAAATGAATTTTTATAAATTTATAATTGCAACACTCTGGATTCCTTCATCCTGATTTCATAGTTAGTTTCTTACCACCATTTTAATAGTCATCCTATTTTTATGCATGTTGTGGTTGTAGGAAATCGTGTGGAACTGGCAGAAGCGATTGTTGAGGCACTCCAGTCCTTCAATCAAGTTATACGGGTATGTTGATATGACTTGATTAAGCCTATGAAGTATGCAAATGACTCTGTGGGATGTTTATGTTGTAAAGATTTACCAATTAACAGTAGACTGACAGATTTTACTCTGTTCCAAATCTACCTTAGATAGATGGGAGCTTGTAAGTTGGGAATGGGAAATATAGGAAGCACCATGTAAATAATTTGAAGTGGCGATTCTATGTGGAAAATCTACCATAGGGAAAACAGTAACAGACCATACATGACACAATATCAAACACTGGGATGAACATCAAACAGGTAGGCAAAGAATGGAGAGGACACAATTTGGGGACTAAGGCATGGTATTAGCTGGTTGTAAGTTGTGAGGTAATAGCAAGTGGGGTATTGTTGTGTGGAAAAACAACCATAGGGAAAATAATAACAAGGTATGCGTTGTTTGTAAGTTAGTCACAACTACAAGGTTCATCTTTGTGGTTTGTCATTTATCTCCCTAAAGTTAATTATTCATACAAAAATTGCTAAGTTTTCATACCCCAGTTGTGATTGCCCCACAACTTACAGAAAACTTGATTGCAAGTTAAGTAATAAGGCTCATCATTGGACTGCCATTTCATATGCCATTGAACCTTGTGACTTAAACTTTTTTGTATGCCATTGATTTTTAATAAAGGGTTTTATCTTTTATGGACTAAAGATGAGTATATATATATATGCTTCCATGCCATTTCAAAGGTTTTTTGAGAATCTATGTTTCCGCATTTTGGACCTGTTCCCATTTCCCGGCAATTTAGCCTAAACCGATAGGAAACACTAGGATGAAAAGTAAAGAGTAGGCAGAAGAAGGAAGGAGGGGACACAAGTTGGGAGCTAAGGTACGGTATGAGCTGTCTAAGAACTTAGCAATTTTGTGTGCAAACAGTGACAAATCAGCAATGCATGAATCATTAGGAAACATTGGGATGAAAATTAAAGAGAGTTGGCAAAGGAAGGAGAGGACACAATTTGGGAGCTAAGGTATGGTGCAAGATGGCTAAGAACTTAACAATTTTGTGTGCAAACAGTGACAAATCAGGAGTGCATGAACTGTTAGGAAACATTGGGATGAAAATTGAAGAGAGTTGGCAAAGGAAGGAAGAAGAGGACATGATCTGGGGGCTAAGATGTGGTATGAACTGGTAGTAATTTGGTAGGTGACCTCATTTGAGGAATGAGGACTTGGCCGATGCTAGAAGAAAACCAGTGTTACTTGGGGACGCGTCCCCTAGATATTGGTGACATCTTGGAGGTCCCAAACTTTTTGGGGACTTGAGGGGACATCCCCTATTTTCAAAAAAAAAATAAATCACGTCTTTACTTTAAAAAAGATGTTATTTTTACCAAAAGCATTTAATTCTAATCTCAAAAATACCTAACACACATTAAATACAATTTAAATCACTCAATTTCATTGAATAAAGTTACAGTATAGAAATATTAATTTGTATATATTATTTTAATAGCCATCCCCAAAATTTGGGAATTTTTTTCGCTGTCCCAGAAACCCGTCCCCTGTCTCCTGACACTTAGGTAACTACGAAGAAAACAGACTTGAACATTTTGATTAATTGCACATTGGCTTTGTGACTGAACTGTAGCGAATGCAGCATTTGATGGTAAGATTCTAGCATTGTATTTGTAAAGTCTCTTAGGTTTATCCTTAAAGAGGATGAGGCACTAGCATGGCGAGTTCTAACTTTCAAATATTTAAGACATAATGAATGGGATGTAGTGAAGATATAGATAAAACTTATCCATCTGTAATCTGGGAAACATTCAGTCCATGTAGAAAAGTTTCCAACCATTTGAATAAATTCAAAGTGGGATACCTGTATCCAATGTGAAAACACAATCTTAAAGTACAACAATATACACATGATAATGACATCATAGCAGAATCAAATTTTAGAAAATTTGCATGAAGCTAACATGCAAAGTTTAGAGGTCATTAGACAGGCACAATAAAAGAGAAACACACTTCATCACAAATAGATTATAGACGAAATATCCTTTGAAAGCTAGAATTGCTGATTGAAATAAGAAAATTATTATGCCCAAGACTATCTTTACAAATGTTAAGGATCTTATAAATTCCTGGCAATGCCATTCAAATTCACAGTAACTTCTCGATAATGATAAACAAATATTCATTTTATCTAGGAAAATTAAGGTTAACATAAAGGACATCTAGAAGTAGTGGCGAAGTATAGTAAACCTAATTACTACTCATGATAGTCATCGATAGTTTGTTTAGGGATGTGCCTCTACTCTACATATCCCTTTAACCCATACAGCCTATCACCATCAACTCTTCTAGAAAATTATTCAAAATTAAATAAAATTTCTACTTATAGTGCTTGAATCAATTTTCATTTATATGTAGATGTAAATCTAGACCAAACCACCAAATCGGGGTGTTGGGTGAGATATACTTTTTGAATATTGTAGCCTCTCAAGCAAGAGATTTAAGATTCCACGGAGAAGAACATGTCAGTGTAGGATTTGAACTTGAATTTGTACTTGTAAATGTGAATGCACTACAAAACAGAAAACCGTGGTGTTGGGTAAGGCATGCATAATTTTTTGCTTTATTTTAGCCTCACAAGTAGATGTTTTAGGCTTGCCTGGTGTGGAACATGCCATTGTGGGATCTGATCTCAAAGTATTTTAATAGTAATTTTAAATCAACACTAAAACACCAAACCGGAGTGTTTGGTGAAGGTCTTCCTGTTCATCTAAACCGAGATCTTCTCCTATCCATCTCAACCCTGCGACCTCCATTCGTCCCTTTATTTATTGTCTCCATTCATGCGGCCTGGCATTTTCATTTGCATCCTCACCCTCCTAAAATTCATCTCTTGGTTTCTTTGTCTCTCTGTTTATGAACTAGGGCATGGATATTGTA
Source organism: Taxus wallichiana var. yunnanensis (assembly GCA_018340775.1). NCBI lineage: Eukaryota > Viridiplantae > Streptophyta > Pinopsida > Cupressales > Taxaceae > Taxus > Taxus wallichiana. The sequence goes on along the minus strand of CM031235.1, from coordinate 157,573,576 downwards.
GGTTTTGGAGGGTTGCGAGGATTGAGGGATCTTCTAAGGTTTGGGGATTGTTTTTCATCGTTAAGGGCTTTGGGGTTTTCAAGGGTTTCTGAATTCATGACGAGTCTCTAACAGTGGTGCTAAAATTATGGGCGTCAAAAACATTGACAATTCTGGAAAAGGTGGGTCAAAAATCCTCGTCAAGGACCCTTAAAATGCATATTTCTTAACAAATTTTCTCTTTTTCAGTAAACTGCCCCATGATTTTGTTCTTGATTGCTTGTGTAGTGAAATATATAAAGCCTCGATGAGTTCATCTTTCACGATTGCCTTTTTCTCTAGTCTACTCTAAGATTTTCAAATTTTCAGGTATTGCACGTCAAGAACCATACCCCATCCCCAGAGATTTAATCAGACTATAATTAAGTAGGAAAACATATTTTTTTAGAATTTCAGTATTATTCATTATTTGATTGTGATCTTGGGAATTTCCTCGTAATTCCTTGAATTTGTGGAACTTTCTAGTTTTCTAAGATTTTAAATTGAATGTTTTTCCCCAAACCCTTTAAAAATTTCAGAAGAGAGTATAAATTTGAGCTGGATACGCGTCACAATTCTTGGAATTATCTGGAAAATTTTGACTCTGAAATTCTATTATATTTTCTTGTGTAAAATTTTGAAAATCCCTGAATTGTCTATGATTTATGCACATGGAAACTCCTTAGTATTAGGATTTCAAAACTCATCAGTCTTACAAGGTCAAGAAGCCCAATATTTAATGCAACAGTCTTTACTAAGTGCTTACAGATCTTAGAAACTGAGAAAATGGGATATACATTTCGAGAACTCTTGTTGCCATTCCAACAACAGTTACAAGAAAACACCAACATTATTGCCAACCTGAGGAAAGGGATTAGTAAAATCGAGCAATCCCATGTCCCCCAAGCTGATTTGGAAGGTAGTAATAGAAATTTAATTAAACAATCAGAATTCCTACCTATCATGAGCACTTGATGAAGAAAACTACAACCTATTAATAGTCCAACTCCATTCAGAAACAAGTGAAAGAACATAAATTGCAGTTAAACTGATCAAAGGGAAAAGATGCCTATTGTTGTTAAAGTGTCCAAGTGAAATTTGAAGAAGAAATAACAGAATGCGGAGGAACTTAACCTGCCAGTTTGCGGGTTTTCTAACTTTATTGATCTCTTGTATGCTAGCCACAAGTTCTTGCATTGGACTTTGACCTGAAGGACAATACTCTTGACAGATCTTGGACAACTCCATATAGCACTCGTATTATTAAGTTTCAACATGGAGAGGAATGTTTGGAAGCTACCATCTCTCTCAAACAAAATATCCTTAGCTATAGATCATGCACAGCTTCAAGTGCAACAAGAGATTCAAAAGGATCAGTCTCAAGATGTGACTGCCGATAAACGTTATAAATAGGCTGCAATCTGGAACTGCAAGTAAGCGAGTCATGATTCTCCCTTTGGGTAGTCATGTCCTTTCTGACTACATGATGACTCATTTGGGTCATAGTAGGCGGATGGTGCGATCTTCATTTCCTATTGGACTTGCAGTGTAGTTCGCCTTCCATAATGTTATCTCATCATAAGATCATATCTTATTTTGGGACTTGGATATTGGCATGAGATTCGTAGGCAAGTAAATGTTTGTGGATTTGGAGGAGTATTTGCCAAATTTGTGATGTGCATTATAGATACACATGACACAAAGGGTCGCTCCTCCTTTTTCGGGGTATCTCTATTGCAATTTATTATTTATTATAACTTCATCACCGTTTTATGTGGACACTAATGGGTGGTTTTGATGGCCCCAAATTCCAGTGATACCTATATGTTTGTAAAGGATGCACTTTGTCTTTGGGTGTTAGATTATGGGGATTTTGGTTTATTGAAACCTCAACCAACAGGAATAATAATGTCTTGCCTTATGGGGGATAGCTACATGTGAATTTGCAAAGGGTCGTGCCTCCTTTTCGGGATATTTTCATTACAATTTGTCATTTCCTGCAACTTCCTCACCCTTTTATGTGGACATTAATGAGCAGTTTTGATGGCCCCAATGACACCTACTAGATACCTATATGTTTCCAAAAGCTGTGCTGTCTTTAGGTGATAGATTATGGAGATTTTGGTTTATTGAGAACCTCAACCAACAAGAATAATATTGTCACACCTTATGGGTAGGCATCTTTTCGAGTTGGGTGTCGCATGATCTTTAACTTTTTAATGGGATTTTTTTGCATTTGAGCATATTTACTTGTTTGCAACAACAATGACATTAGTGGTAAACTATTTTCTTGCCAACTATAATTGAAAAGAGAAAAAAGTGTCCAATGCTAAGAGGGTGGATATGAGAATTGAGCAAAGAAACAAAGCAAGATCTTTATTGACATATTGAATTAATACCGCATTAAGAATGGGTCCTAAGTCATGCTAAATTAACCTAGTGTTCAATAAAGAAACATAAAGTAATCAAACTAGGATTTGAAAGAAACATAAAGTAACCAAACATAACTAAAAGAAAAGAGATTTTCTAAATTCTACCTTAAAGGAACACTTGAAAATTCCAAGGGATATCAAACCACAAATTGGAGTTCGATGGTCAAGTGATGGATGAAGGTATCAAGGTGTTGATGACCCATCGATGGATGGCTAGTAGAGCCCGGAACAAACCCTAGCCAATGTAGTTGAGTGGGAAGTCCTAGAACAACGATGAAGAGTGATGAATGAGGATAGCACGAGGTTATAAAGGTAACCCTAATGCCGAATTAGTAACAACATGTAGGTTGTGTGATAATTATTTGGGATTCAACCGCATAGTTTCAATATGTAGGCTGCCCTAAAATAAATAGAAGTACAATCATAGCACCGAATTTGGAATTGGAGTGATGTAAATAAGAGCATGAAAGTGTGACCTTGAAGGAAGTAAAGGGATCTTAAATAAGCATATCTAAAAACAAGATGGGAGGATTGAAACATGACACTAAGGTGTAAGAAGGTCCCAAGATTCAAAAAAGCAAGGCGAACATTATAACTCTTATAAAGATGTTAGTATATGGCATGCAATGCACCATGGAATTTAGGAGATACCCACAAAGTGTGGTAGTATCATACATTGCAACTTCATTGAGATTGTGATAAAGGCCTATGGGTTTATCAAGGTAGGTCTAGAAATGGACTTGAACAACCACCTTGGCTTGATTAAGATGACCTCCTAACATGTAAATAGAGTTAATAAACTCTCACTCATACTTAGAAAAGTGGTCGAGATGTGTAACAAACCAAGGGAAAGGCATGCCACTACCACTGGACTATCATTTGGACTTCAACATATAATGACAAAGTCACTATGTATGTATAGGACATCATCGCAGGGTACATCGACATATCTATGGCTCTACACACTAAGGATTTCCTTACCTCCCATTTAGTTACCTCTTTTTGCTAATGTTTTTCGACTCACTCTCCACGTGCCTTCTAGTTCTCCTTTCGATGTAGGATCATTTGGGTTCGCACACAATCTTGTGTAAACCAAATACATTTCGAGTTAGTCAATAAAGACTGCAAAGCATGCTACATATGTCGTGAGTCCTTATCCATGTCATGCAAAACTACGAAGCCTTGTCAATCTAGCACATGTTGGGAAGGCTTACCCATGCCATGCATCACCATCAATGCCACACAACACTATCAATACCACTATGTGTTACAAGTGCCTAATGATGCCGCACAAAGTCTGTTGAGACTTATCTCATGTTGCGGAATGCTACGAATGCCTTGCCAACTCTTGCTCAATTGTGAAAGCTTTGTGTTACACCATTCTTGTGTGTGAATCCGTGAAGATCTTGTGTGGTGCCACAAAGCCTTACTAATGCCATGAAGCATTGGGTGCTTGCGGGGCCACTTGCTTATGCCGCCACGATGAGATCCCGCATCTTACGAGAATCTCTTGTCAGGACCAATACAACTAGGAAGGAGCACACGTAGGCCTTAAACCATTTTCTTCACCCAAGGACAAACCGAGCAACTTGGTAAAGCTTGATCCAACGGAGATGATTTCATGGGGAGCTTCTTACAAACCGATTGTGGAAATCATTGGCTATCGGAGCATTATGAGGAATCTTTGTAAGGTATCTTTACTTGTAAAGGCATCTTTACCTCTCCCACTCGATTCATGCGATTCTATAAATAGGAGGGAGTTGTGAACGTTTAGGGCATCAATCCAAAAAGAGGGATCGATTGATTTATGCATCCATCGGGCAATTGCCGAATTGAGCTAAGTCTAGTTTTGTAGAAGCTTAACAAAGTTTACAAGCTTAGGTAGGATAGGTCATAGGTTTAAAATTCTTAGAGAATTTTACGGTTTTGTCATGAGATTGTCCTTGGATGTGTGTGTCATTGTGTCAAAGTTTGTAATCTTTTTATATTAATAAATGAAGCTTTCATTGTTTCTTGGTACATCTATGCTAGAGATGTTGCTTCGATGAGATTTGACTTTAACATTATGGGTTGTGTGGTCCAAGGCATCCCTTCATTGGGACCCTTAACCGTGACTACATCAATTATGGTATCAAAGCAATGACTGTAAGTCTTGTTGTAGATTCGGGTGTGTTTGTGCATAATAACATCATCCGGTGAGTAACCTTTAGTTTTGTTGTTCTCCATACTTGTGTTTGTGTGTGTATAAGGTAGTTGCTAACATCTTTCAGCATTTGGGTTGTTGAATAGAAGTTGTAGGTCACAAAGATCTTGTTAAGGGAGTAATTATGACGAATTTGTTATGGCATATAGAGTTGATCTTACTACAAGAACAACCATAATAGCCATAGTGCCAAGATTGGCAGATCTAGTAGAGATGACGAGAGGAATACAAGCCCGTTTGGAGGCGTTGGAAATTGCGCTCAAAAAGAGCATTCGAAGACTAGGATATTGAAGCAAAGCACACCGATGAGAGGATATATTCTTGTGCGCAATCACGAGGATTGGCAACAGTCCAAAAGTTTCTCGCAAGCTTGGATCTAGAAGAACTCATCGAATGGATCACGAAGTGGAGAAATACTTTGAGTATGAAGGCATAAAAGGTAAGATGTACCTGTACTAAGTGTAAGGCTCACTTCCTCCTAACACTATTCTTTTTGTTCCCGTGCTAGTCATGTTGCATTATGACAAAGATTTGGAGGCCCTAGGTGCCATTTGGCATGTTTTCGGTGGCATTGGATACTGATTTTCTCTAGTTTGCGTAGACATCGCTTTTATCCACCTAAACTGCAAGCAGGTCTAGCAAACTACTTTATTTTCCTTCAGTTGTACTTATCCTGTTAGTGTGGGCTTTGAACGTGATTATTTGTATGATGGTGCTCATATTGGAGTAGACACCTAGTTTAATAAAAACCTCATTAATAATACTAATTCTAGTGTAATTATGATCTAATCATGATACAAAATGGATTAAGAGAGATTAAATCTCATACCCCTAGGCCCATGAAAACATCCTATGCATGAACAAGATCAAAAATCAAAGTAGGCCTCATCAAAATGGAAAATAAACTTGAGAATAAAGTTTTGAGCTATTATAGTAAATGTTATTAAATGCCTTGAGAAACCAGCTTAAATAAAATAGTTACTCATTTGGTTCTTACAAAATAAGGTTTACTCGACATTCTGTATGGGTTAAGATTGTAGATTGAATAGCCGAGTAATTTAATTCCTAATCGGACAATTAAATCGGAGAGGGTCCTATAGCTGTATTGGAGCAATAATATTTTAATCAAAATTTTAGCTTGTAAAAGCCATTTGGAATGGCTTGTAATTTCGTGTTGTAGTTTGGCAAATAAAAATGTTAGGTATTTTATCGCATTCCTTTTAACTTTAAAAATACAGTGGCTCCGCTAGATTAAGCTTTTGCCCACTTTTCCTATTTTAGCAGTGAGTGTTTTGGAGGCAGTTTAGTAGTAGTGAGAAGCTGCGTTGTGTAGCCTTTTTTTTTTTTTACCATTTTCGCAGCTTAATATTAAATGCTTATTTTCAGTGTTTAGGTCCGTTAGTATTTTATTTGTATTCTCTCTCACTTGGTGAAACTAGTGGTGAGTTGGAACGACATACTTCATTAAGGGAACAATGGTTTACACAACCTTTTCATGGTTACTGGCATGAGTTTTCAAGTCATATTTAAGCAATTTAATGGGATTTTAGTATATATATTATTATAAAGAAAAGACGCCAAAAGATTGAAAATACTTCTTTTGTATACTATTTTTGGTTTCAGTTTTCGTTCTTTAATTATTGAGTTATAACTCGATGATTCTCGAAGAATTTTAACTCTTCTGAATGACCAACAATAAGAAAAGTTTAAAACCTGAGCTAAATTCAATTTCTGCTCTTTTCGTAGAGGGTTATTGATAATGCTTTTGGGTTTTATTCTGCTCTGCTTAAGCTTCAAAACCCATATAAGAAGCCCAAGATTCATCGAGTATTGGTGGAGGAATAAATTTTCTAAATCCAGATTTTGTAACAATGATAAAGACGTATTTTTCTAATGGAATATCAAAATCAAATCAATTGAATTGAAATGATGGGGAAGTTTTGAGTTAGTTGTCTCCTTTGACTTGCGCATTTTTCAATATAATTGTATATTTATATATTAAAAAAACATTTTAGTGATTTAGATTGGCGGTGAATGGACTTTGAGATGGGATTGAACTTAGGATGAAGTTTACTGGTGGATGACATGTGCATTAATGATCATTATTGAAATATTGGTGTATGGATTATTATACAATCTGCTTTTATCACAATAACAGTATAGATATATATAAAGAAATAACAATCAACCTTTCCCCAAAATGCATTTTGCTTCCTTCTCACTAAATGAACTGCCCCATCATTAAAGTGACTTTGGAGGCGGAGTCAAATAAAACAGAGGCGGTTATGAATAAAAATATCCAAGTCTTTAAAAGCTGGAAGACACTTGTAAGAGTTTAGAAGGCAGTATACCAGCTATCAAGCAATAAATTCAGCAGACAATTAGTTTGTAATTACAAGCTTCCTGACAGATACGTATGTAAATAGAGGAGGCTGTTAGAAAAATAACCAGTGTAGAGAGAAACAATCACAGTGAAAGCAATAAGAAATAAACAGATCTAAAACACATACACAGATATTATGTGGAAAACCTGGTAATGTACCAGGAAAAACCACAGGCAAAGGTCTCTCAGTATTTTATTACTCAGGAATAAATCCGCTGTTACATCAATGGCAGTCACCATGCACTAGCTCTAATGATTACAATCCTGTACAATCGTACAACTTTACTATTCATGGGTTCCTTTTATAGAAAGAACTCGTAGTACAATACCGCGTGTAGTACAAACTGCGTACCATACTGTATGGACTCCTGAAAATGTGTCAACCTGCCAGCTTGGTCGCTACCTGCTCACTCAATGCTGACTTCACATACCAACAGAGGCTGGAGAGGATTTGGGTGATAGAATAGGAGGGAACAAGCACAATCCATGGAACTGCTCTTAAGCTGTTTACATACACTCAGATTCATATCTGAATAAGGAAATTATTGAGTTGGCTTTAGTTAAGTTGAAAGAAGTGTTTCTTTTGTTTTTTTGCTAAAATAGCTGTGCCATTAAACTCCTTGCAGTGCCAGATTGATGCCCAAGACATGTAGGTGTCCAACAGAGGAGGAGGTAGCTTTTGTTTTGTTTTGTCATTTATGAGCTGTTGGTGGCGCCCTAGGGTCAGACATGTGCATTATGGTTTTGTGCTAAAGTTTGGAGTTTTTAAAGTAATAGAAATTTGTTATTTTTGAGGTGTAGCAAGTGCCCTGGAAGGCATGTAAGCATATTTGTGTATCTGAGAGGAGTGTTCTATTTCTATGACCCGCGCTTCATACATAAAGTGCCAAGTTTGAGAGGTTTCGAGCATAAGAAAGCAAAGACTCGTTCATCTTATTCTGGCTGCAAGCGCCCAAGTAGCTAGATAAGCAAGTGTGGCACATACTCGAGCCATGTGAATTGTTTGTTGAAATGCCTCAGTGAAGAAATGATCTCAAGGAACGCCATGATTGATGGAAGTATTCAAATGGGATGTTGGAAAATCCTTAAAACCTTTCAACCAAATTTAGTTGGGCTGGGCAAAGTTGCTTTCAATCTGTTCAAGAATCCTCACAACTTGTGTTAGAGAGAAAGAGCTTTATAACAGTGTATAGCAGCCATTAGCTCACTTTGGAGATTAAAATGTTGCTACATATTGCTGTTGCAAATGCCCAAGTGGGCGTGTTAGTAAAAGTATGGAGCCATAGGAAAAGCACTTGAACTGGTTGTGGAGTTTCCCTTGACCTTGCATCTTTGTGTATTACTAGATATGCCCAAACAGAGTTTTGGCGCTACCACAATTTCCATCGCTTGTAACCAGGCATGGATTCCTCTCTTCCTTACTTATTATCATTATCTATTTTTGTTTTGTTTAGAATAGACTACTGAAATTTGGTAGGAGTTATAAACTGTTGAGCACTAAACTTCCATTTTTTCAAAATTTTTAATAAAATGGATCATTTTGGGCAATGAAACCAGACTTATAAAACACCAAATACCTTGACAATGCCACATTAGCCTAATGTGCATTTTAGTTAAAACAAGCCCAAAACGTGATTGCCCCTATTGTTGCAGGTGGGACCTCCGAACCGCAAGCACAAAACACGTAGAATACGCATTCTCACAAGTTTAAAACAGCTCCCTAAAGATTATAGTTTTGCTTCAGGAAGAACACATGGGACGCGCTCGTGAAGTCTTTTCTTCCAAGTTTATTATTCAAACTTGTTCCTTGGTATCTAGAGATACCAGAAAAACATTTAAATTATGTGTTTGGCCTTGTTGGCATTTATTTGACGTGGGTTTTAGAGCCATTTGACAAGCTGGACGCAGGAGGCAGTCCGCTCATTGTTGTGAAGTCAATTTGGAATCGCCCTATTTTTAGCACTTGCTGACCAATAAATCAGGTCCCACCACCTCAAACCTTTTCATTTCCATCTTGGAAATTGCAAAACATAATTAATTTCACTTTACCCCTTTGGGAAACACTTTTTCCATTCAGTTTCAGAGCCACCTTGGCTTACGGTGTCCAAGCACAAACCTTCTGTTTTTACCAAAATTCTCCAGAACGCTACCTCTATAACGAGCGCCGCTTATCAGATTTTGAATCTGTCTGCTCCTTGGTGTTCTCACCATATAGGAGAAGAGGATGGAAGTGAGAGTTTCCTTGTTCATGCACTTTTGGACCCTTTTCGAATGCCATTCCTTGGCCCGATTACCTACTTTTGAATTATGCCATTGCTAAACCCTGTTGGCTATGTTTGATCCCAAGTGACGGATCTTGTTGAAGTTGATAACCTGCTGTTTTGAAAAATGTTTATTGACAATGATTTACCCCTTTAAATATCTTTCTTTGAAAAGGTAATTGAAATTTTCATTGAGTGAAAAAGTATTTTCCTCTCTCTCTCTCTCTTATACTTGGAAATACAAGTGTAAAGTTATTGATTTCTCTCTCACCTCTCTTATACGTGGAAATACAATGAAGAATAAAATTGGTATAAAGTTATTGATTTCTCTCTTCCACTTTACTCTAATTATGTTAAGTGCCTGTGAAACATCAAGTGCCTTCTTGTACCGCTGCTCTCTCTTTCTTTCTAAAAAGATAAAATATTATGATTTTGTAGCTCATAGGGAAGGGGTTAATCCATGCCAGCTCTTATGTTGACCCATGAATACATGATAATACAGGTCGCAGGTAATGCAGTAAAAATATAAACAGATGATGCTACTTGAATACCTAAAATCTGTATATAAACTTTAGCATGTACATTTTGCTAGAAAAATAAAATGTATATAAAATGTATTGTTATTATGTATAGTCGTACCTCCAGTACCATTTGAAAGAAGAAGAAATTTAACTATATCAAGTATGAGTTTTGTAATTAAATAGTGAATGTATGTTGGCTTTATATGAAATAGTCACATCTAACGAATGAATTACCTTGGTTATTATTGTAGCTCTCTTTCAAAAGTACATAACGTATGGTAGTAAAGTAAAACACCTAATTTATTGAAATTGAATTGGTTTTCTAAACCTCTTCGCTATGTCTTCTCCTCTCAGTTGAGTCATGACTAGATTGTTAAACCTTAAACATCATATGAAAGGACTTTAGTGATTTCACAAGTCGATAGTCAATAATACACATATAAGGGGTCTATAATGAGACCACTCCCTTATTATGTGTGACCCTACATGGGGCAGGACTACCTTATGTATCCTCTTTAACACCTAGGTTTAGGTAATAGTTATCTAACCTTGTAATGTTTTGGAGATCCGGCTACTCGATGTTAGGGTCCACCTAGCCTATTGGTTGGCGGGTTGTGTTTGAAACCTCGTTCCTCATTTTGTTCCTAGATCTTGTGAGAAGTGATTTAAATCCTTCTATACTTTAAATATTCTGCAAAAGCAAAGGAAAAAACAAATAGTTAAATTTGCACGAGTTTTGTAAACTAAGCTGTACTTATGTGACTTATATAAGTGATGCAAGTTGCAAGTGTGTAATGTGGTGGAAGCAAACCAAGTCAGTTGTTATTGCGTATTAAGGTTTTATTAAAAAAATTATCATTGTTTTAGCAGTAAATTCAGGTTAAAATTTCAGGCATGACAATTGGAGTCATGCATCTTTATAAAGGAACATGTGCAAACTTAAAGAGTACATAAATGTTAGGAATATTATTGCTCTCATATCTATTTGTAATATCATTTACCAATGGTGTGATAAATATTATTGTTATATTGTTATAATATATTGTTTCAAAAATATATTATTCATAGAGTTTTGTTATACCCGTGAATAGTATTCCGGTTATTTGTTGTTACACCTCCCTATTTATTAGGAGGTGGTTTGGCTATGTAATTGGCTATATAATAGCCATGAATTGTGCAGAGTAATAATACAGAAGAAAATTATATTGTGTTGAATAGAATAATTTTTATTTTGTTTGGTGTGTTCATTTTCAACCAAATTCAAGATTTGGTATCGTGAGCAGTTTGTTCCAATGAGAATCTTGAAGCCTTTCGTATGAGTTTCATTCATATATCCTAAGTCACAAGGTTTGAGTTCAAGTTCAAGTTCGACGAGGATAAAATTCGGTTTAAGTTCGCCCAATGGATAAAGTTCGAAAAAAATTCGCCATTAAGTTCGAATAATAGAAAAATATAAAAACATATAAAATTAAAATTAGAAAATATAAAAATAACATTTAATTTTAAATATTACAAATAAAAAACATCAAAATTTATATTTAATATAGTAATAATTTATATTTTTAAAAATGCATTAAAAATATTAATAAACTTAACATAAGAAAATTAATTTTAAAATATTATAGAAACAAACCTAATGAATAGAAAACGTAATATAAAAAATAAACATAAAAAAACAAAATTATTAACCTAAGTTTTAAACTGTAATAAAAGAAAAATTAATTTAAAAACTAACTTAAGCAATTAAAAGCATAACATAAAAATTAAAATAAAAACGTATATGGAAAAAAACATAAAACAAAAAATAAAACCCATGTTCTTTTTACCCGCACAACTCAAGTCAACTCCTCTCTCTCGACACGACGATACGCCTCCAATAGCCCTCCCGCAAAGCCCCATATGGACGACAACGAACAGCTTTTAGCCCGCCATTTTTCTATGCGAATTTTAAGACGAATTTCAACAATTTTTTGTTCCTGGCCAGAAGTTTGATGAATTTCGAACTTGAAGCGAAAAATTCACCGAACCTTGTGACATTCGGAAATCTCCTCTTTGTTCGAAGACTCGTGTGTATTTATATACGAGAAGTTGGCAACATTTGACATTGATGTATGTTTATGTCTTCTCGGTTGATCCGACTAATCAATACGCAGCCGTAATTTCCTTGCTACTCTACTATTATTTGCCTCGAGTCATCTTTCATTTTCGTGCTTGTTCCAATTATATCCTTTGCATGCAGATATTTACCATGCAAGAGTATTTTTGATTCAATTTGTGGTTGTATCTCCATGTACACCAATGTTTTCTGTTTGGATCTTCTTCAACAATCATCCATTGCCAAGCACCTTTATCAGATCTTGTTTGTTTTCTGCAGTGGACGTGGTGCATTGTGAATAGCTTTGTTTGATCTTATATTAACAAAAAAATATGTGCAAATCTCTTAAATAGTTTGCTCATGACACATCAATAGCTTGATCTATATTCTTTTGAAGCTTGCTACAGATCTTGTAATGTTGTTTGAATCCCTACGTGATTGGTTGCGAACTTCATACATGTTTGGTTTCTACTACTACAACGTTACATTGGAAATGCATCAAGTCTGGTGGATCCTCCAAAACTCACGCTAATCTAGCACACATACTGCCAAACTCTACACTTTTAATAGAGCTACATCATGTAGCATACCATTGTGAGCTTAAAGACATTCAACACACTATCAGCTGATTACAAATTTTCATAGGAGTTCAATCGTCCTTCACGCCCGATCACTTTGTCAATCGACTACAATTGCTATACATCCAATTATTTTGATGGGTCGATTTCTCTGCAAATTCATGTCCCGACTTGATATTGACATTGTCTAAAATGGTGATCCAACTATTCAGGCTACATCCTTGCCAAGGATATTGCATATTACTGACAACTGTGCGAGTTTTCCACGTTTAAGTTCCACCTTATGAGTAAGTCATTTTTTCAAGTTGGTTTATTGTGTGTCTTTATTATTTTAGTTCAGTGAGTCCGAATAAAGCTTGAGGTTCATTGATGTTATTAAAAATTGTCTTGTTCTTTATGAGTCAAGTCTATATAGAAATGTATCTTAGGTTTAGATGTCTATTTGAATCGGTATATTATTTGGTTTGTTTCTAGGTTGTGTCGATTTGTAAAGTCCTCTTTTTGCTATCAAAAACTTTGTTATTGTTTAAAAAATAAAAGATCATTTTAATAGTCATTTGACTATAGTGTCTATCTTGTGTCGTCATTGTAATATTGATGTTATTGTCATTGCGCCAATATCATTGTTGTCAAGTGTCATTAAAAAAATTGAGGTCATGTAAAAAAAAAAAAAGTCGAAACATTTTATTTTGGTATTGTCATAGTCAAAGTCATTTTCATTTAAAAAGTAATCTCATTTTATTACTTTTTAAATTTTTAGTCGAATCCTCTTGTCCGAGTTAAAAGAGTCATTGCCAAATTTGTGAGTTGTCATCAAAAGTCGTATCATTGTAAAAAATCTGTAAAAAAAAAAAAAAATTGCCTCACAGACGGATTTCGGTGTTACTCACGCCCGAAAATAAACTATTTCACATGGGGGGGAGTTATACAAATAAACCCAACGTGCAAATTGTTGTGCTTCATATTCAAATCCGAGTGAGTTAGCAACATGTTCTGGAGGATGGAGGCATAGGAGGATGGAGGGCAAACAACGCCCTCTCGCCTTGCCCGCAAGTGACGGGGCCATAAAATGAGGTTGTGGCATTTTGTTTCTATGTGATTTCTTTCGGTTTCAAAGTGTACCTATCTTTGTTTGTATTCAATTCATTGTATGTTCCTGTTGTAATAAAGTGAGTCGATTCCTATGTACTTTCTTGATGTGAAAATATAGTGGAAAGATGAAAGCACGAGGAAAACGTTGCATCATGATACTTGACGAGGATGGACAAGGGTTCCTTTTTGGTGGACATGGGTCCATATTTGATGAACAGGGGTTCATATCGGATGAGCAGTGGCTCATACCGAGGTTGTTGGTTAGCCTTTTCAAAACCATGAGTGAGCCAAGATCATGAGCACGCACAGGGCGACAAGCTGCAGAAGAAGTGCGATTATTTTTCTCCCATGTTCGCACTAAGGGGGGAATGTTAGGAATATTAGTGCTCTCATATCTATTTGTAATATCATTTTTATAATATATTGTTTCAACAATATATTATTCATAGAGTTTTGTTATACCCGTGAATAGTATTCGGGTTATTTGTTGTTACACCTCCCTATTTATTAGGAGGTGGTTTGGCTATGTAATTGGCTATATAATAGCCATGAATCGTGTAGAATAATAATATAAAAGAAAATTATATTGTGTTGAATAGAATAATTTTTATTTTGTTTTGTGTGTTCATTCTAAACCAAATTCAAGAGTAGAGGCAAGGATAAGATCAAGAATTGGGATAGATTGGTGACAAAGTTGAAGGCTAAGTTCATGCATGTGGATTACCAGTCATATTTGTTCAAGTAGTTACAAAATGTGTGTTAGAAGGAATCGAGTGTGAAGAAATATATGGAATAGTTCTATAGGTTCACTATTAAAGTGGGTCATGTGGAGGGCGACACAAAAAATATCTCAAGGAATGTTAATGGATTGCATATTTCCATTCAAGTTGAGTGTATGGTTAGATTGAGATCTATGGAGGAGGCCTATCAATTAGTGCTAAAGGCAGAGGAGAAGTTGTTGCATAGACACCAAGGTAGTGTGGGAGGTAAAGGGAAGTTCGTGCGCAAAGTGGAAGTTTGCGCAATGAGATACAAAATCATGCACAAGAAGATGAAGCAAGCTCCTCACATGAACCAAGAGGTAGGGTAGGTCTTCTTCCAAAGCAAGTGGATGTGGAAGAGGCAAAGGATTTAGTGAAACATGTTTCGTTGTGGAGAGAATGGATCAATGTTTTAATACTCGAAATTTAACTCTTTAATTAGTTTTACTAAAAATACATAAAATATTTAAATTTTAATGAAAACAATATTATTTCAAAGATTCCAAACCATGATTCAAAACAATTAAAGATAAAATATGCAAAGTTTGCTCATGTGTATACCATGTAAGGGTAAATATAACAAAATGGCACCAAGTGCGATACATATCCGAAACAAAATACATAAACAATGAGGCTCTAAATGGCATTTAGAGTCCAAAAGGAAACTTCTTGCTAGAAGCTATTGCATATCAAATATTTATGATCAATGATCAAACTCATCACCACCGCTTATGAACGGGATCCTCTTCCTCATCAATATCATCATGCTTGTCCGGCTTAGATTTTGTTAGTTGGAAAGTCGGATTTTATTAAAGAAATGTTTTTTCATGTCTAGTCGCTACTATTATCAGGCAGGATTCGCTCAAAGCGGAGCGAACTATTTTTGACCGGTTTCGTACCAAACTGGGTTAGAATCCGCCATTTGGAAAGTTGTATTTAATATTTATTTAAAAAAATGTTTTTTTCATGTCTAGTTGCCGCTTTTACTTTGCAATACCAATTGGAAGTAGAATTGACCACTTTGGACTAGTTTTGTACCGAACCAATCCCCCAAGCTGGTTTTTCTACTAGTCTATGATGTTTTCTTTCGAATTGGTTGAACCAACTAGTTCTGGTTTTGGTTCAGCTAGTTTTCAAAACGTTGGAATGGATATTGTGTCATTGAATTTCCACAAGCCACATAGAATAGTGGTGGAAGGAGAAATGATGCTAGCAACTACATTGTGTAGCACACGAATGTGGAGGGTAATGCATCAAATAGTTGTGTAGAAGAGTCGGAGTGTGGAGAAGCTCTCGTGATGAAGAGAGGCACATATAAATATTGACGCATATGAAGATGAATTCTTTGTACGATGTTATGCCCAAAGATGTATGCCATTTGTTCATTGGACAACCTTGGTCAGTATGATAGGAAAGCGATAGATGATGGCTATGCAAATGCTTACACTTTGGTGAAGGATAGACAAAAGCACATTCTCGAATCGTTTCAAGGATGAAAGTGTAGAAGTGGATAAGAGTCCACAAGTATTATTGATTTCAGGGAAGGAATTCTTGAACAAGGTGAAAGGGGATAGTGAATGTTTTCATGGGCATTCCAAAACTTGCACAAAAAGGGGAAAGGCATTGCCATGCAAACAGAGGAGATATTGCGAGAGGTGAAGGAGATGCTAGGTGATTTTGCAGATATCACGTCACAAGATATTTTGTATGCTTTACCATATATGCATAGCATAAGTCATCATATGGACTTGATACCATTGTCTAGTTTACCAAACAAGGTCGCATATAGGTTGACACCTATAGAGAAAACGAGAAAGGAGGTGCAATAATTGCTAGATAAGGGGTTGACGAGAGTCTCTCAATCCTTGTGCAATACGTGCAGTATTAACACCAAAGAAAGGAGGTGAGTGGAGGATGTGCATTGATTCTAGAGCCATCAACAAGATTACCATCAAGTACAAATTTCCATTTCTCCGCATGGGTGATCCGATTGATTGTTTGAGTGGAGGAGATACTTCATGAAGATTTCTATAAACTCACTATCGAGCAGGATGATGGAGGATGACACAAAAAATATCTCAAGGTATGTTAATGGGTTGCGTATTTCCATTCAATATGAGTGTAGCATGGTTAGATTGAGATCCGTGGGGAGGCCTATCAGTTTGCAGTTGAAGGTGGAGGAGATTTTGTCGTGTAGACAACTAGGTAGTGCGAGGTAAAGGGAAGTTCCCACACAAAAGTGAAAGTTTGCGCAAAGATACACAAAATCATGCGCAAAAATGTGAAGTGAGCTCCTTGCATGAGAAGAGTCATGCACAAAGAGGTAAGGGAAGATCTTCTTTCTGAGGAAGAGGATGCGGAAGAGGCAGAGGATTTAGCGAAACATGTTTTGATTGTGGAGAGAATGGATATTGTGCATTAAGCCACACAAACTAGTGGTGGGAGGAGAAATGATGCTAGAACCATGTTGCATAAAGCATGTGTATGTAGAGAGTAATGCGTCAAATAGTCCCGCCAAAAATTTAAAAAGAAGAAAACACAATAAATGTTTGTTTTCAGTTTCAAGTTTAGTACTTGTATGGGAATAGGCGATGCACAAAAAGCATCGATAACTAAGCCACACAAGCAGTTGGCCATAAGAGCGAAAGGTGGGTTTCATCAACCATTTAAAAGAGATATCTAAATAAAAATGTGGGAATTAAATATCTGCATGTCCCACCCATATTCCATGACTTAGTAAAAATGTGGGAATTAAATACCTGCATGCCCCACACCTATTCCCTGAGTTAGTTTTTTTCTCACCTAAATAATATATGTTGTGTTCCATTTTTTTTCTCGATCTCGTCTGCATTATTCACATCAATGCAATTTGATCTTGCATGATATCTTTCATATTTCATCTTTCATCTTGCATGATTGGATTACGATAATCATAATCCATTTTAAAAAAAGTTTGCAGCTAGACACACACAAATTCCATAGAATGTAGTAGGTTAACATCAAAACCAAAATATCAATAACATAAACAAGCACGTAGAAAACTGAATCTTCACAAATTTATCAAGGTTATTTACACTGCTAAGAATGATGTCATAATACAAACAAATAGAAAAATGATATAAAAGCATTGTACCAGAGTTTGATTCTATTTGAATATGCATGTTGCATCCAAAATAGTGTGGGTGAGCCCTCAAAGATACTTGACAATCGGTAGAAGTTGCTAAGGAAGGTAAACATTCTTCTTAATGCAAAATGAAAAGAAAGGATAAATTATTTCATAACTAAGACTGAAGTAGTAACTCAAATGAGACAGTTCGTGTGGTCAAGAGTTCTCCACTTCAATGAAAATGCAATATTGTTAAGACATTTGAAATAAATGTTTTACCATGATATACAAAAGGCCATAAAAGTAAAGTAATGACTACTTGGCCTAGTGGACCATTTGGAACAAATAGCTCAACCTAATCTTGTTAAACAATGCCTCATATGTGTGTATGTGCAAAGAGAGCAGTGTGGGGGCACCCAAAACTGAAAGTGTATCTTGGAATCCCATAAGCTATTGCCAACAAGTCATTTTCCTTTCATCCCCACCATTAGCACTTATCTAATGAGAGCAGCAGAGGTCTATTTCCCTTAAGCACTGGTAGGTAGATGCGGACAGGTGTGAGGCAAAGCCGTTACATTGTAAATATTGGAAAGTCCAGTGTGTCAGACTTATAAAATGGCGTTGCCAGCCGGACTCAACAAATGATTGTCTAGAGTCTGGTATACTTCTCTCCAAGTTGCGAACCAAAAAAGGCATGATAATTTTATAGAGGGCTTCACTATGACATCCGCAATCACACAACACTATATGGAAATCGACGGTTGGAGGTGGAGCCGTGGAGGTCATTGAAGAACTTTAAATTGTGGGCCGCCGATCTACCTGCACCTTAAAGTTGGAAAATTCACTATGCATTGAGAAAACTCTTAGGAAGGTATGTTTCGTCTACTGCATCGTTCAAGACACACCCCCTTTACTAAGAGGACTAGTTAAAAGGAAACACTTTTATGTAGCAGACAAGTGAAAGCAATGTCGGTTTCCTCTACTGCAACATTTGAGTTCCACATCTTACAAATTCTATGTACCTAAAATATGATGCATTTGTATTTCTAATGTTGCTCGGTGTTTTCCCGATGGTCATGCCAACGTCGACATCCATTTGAAGAATTCGGATCGCGCCTCCTTGAAATCCTCCGCCTTCGTCGTATTCAATTTATTTTCCTCTCTAGATCCAAAGCATGGAAAACAGCCCATTTAAGTAACACACTCTCTGGAAAACCCAAATGCCCCTCACATTCTATATGTCATTAATTCCCAATTCTAAATCAACCCTAGCATTTCGTCTCACTGCTAAACACCTCGCAGACTCGTAAAAAAATTTAATGGCCCTTCAAACATTCTGTGACAAGTTCGGCCTGTGATAAACCTTTACCCTTCGCGAATTCCACAAAGATCTTCAAAATTACTAGGCATACGGATGTAAATCGAATGTGATGAAAATGTGAATTTCTTTAGTTTGTACCGAAGAAATGGACAACGGAACCGAAATCTAAACTTATCCAAAAGAAATTGCGCAAATATCTCTCTGCAAAAATGATACTTCCACAATATGTTTTTTTCGATTTTCACCGTAAAATACTTGCAAATTTTTGCAATAACCTTCACATGTAACTTGCATATTTAAAATTTGACCGTCATTTTTTATATATATTTATACATAAATTATAAAATATATACAAATGTCTTTAAAATAATTAAATAAATATATAATAAATACAATAAATAACATTGTTTTGTATTTTTGAAAGGCGATTTTAAAAATTATCGTCGCCCAGAAATAATGTTTGACGAAGGTGCATAGTGGCATTCAAATTTAACCCATGGTCAGAACGGATGAAGGGTAACTAGCGCTGAAATTCGTTAGAAATCGAATGGCAAATTGATCTTGGTCGTGCATGCATTGGTGCATGATTTTTAGAGGCCGTCCACGTATCATTTTTTCGAGTCTTCTTTGAACTTTGTGAATTTTGGCCGATTACAGTCTTTGGTGGGTTTTGTCTGTTTCGCATGCTCCAAGCCTTCGACACTTCTTACGGTGTGACAAATATTACCTAAAGGGCATAGTGGGACCGGTGGAGGAGGGCCTACGAGAGATCAATAGTCGGAGGTTGACTGCATGACGCGTCGACGCATACGGTGCAATGTGGGCCACCGATCTCCCAACGCTTGTTAGAGACCCCAAGGCCTTTCCCATTGTAATTAATGCCTTCAACGTAATAATCTCTAAGGAAAAGCAAAGCACGCGCCCATATAATTGATTAAACATATGCCCGTAATTTCATAAAACAAAATACATAGGAGGCTAAGTAACTCTCTGTTATTCTGCAAAATTCATTCAATCAACACCGAACGCAACGAACAATTTCCAATACCGTGAAAAAGTGTTAATTGCCAATGTTGTCAAGTTTGTCAAAGAAATCATAATCGAACAATTACTCCCCACCATGAACATCCACAAATCCAGCACCAACATCTCGTGATTGCTCTTTTCGGGATGTTGTGAGCAATTTTTATGGTGCGTGTAGCGTTGGGAATCAAATACTACAACTGCAATTGATGTTCTTGCAGCTTGGGTGTTTTCACTGCACGATTCTCCTCAGTACCATCCCACTTCGATCCTTGAAATGAAGATGATGATAATAAATTGTTGCGAATTTCCACGTAATCTTCTTCAAGTACTTCGTCTACAAGACCTCGTTTATTGGCATGCAGGTTTAAATGTGACGCTCGTTTAGACGTCTTTGAGGTTTTTAGACGTAAAAGTCGTAGCATAGGATGGGAAAAGCTTTTTTGAACTTGTCGTATTAATGTTTAGATTTACAAGTCGACCATTTTTCAATTTTATGTCAGGCTCAGCTAATACTACTAGATTCACTATCCTTACTCCGTGTTGGCTGCCCTCACTCCTTGTCCTCGTTGTCAATGACACCCTGATCATAAAAAGGGAAATAAAAATAATGAGCAGTTCAAATCCTTTTGAGGTCGACGATATGCACCAACATGCAGGTGGTGGAGACTATAGAACGCAAAAAAAAGAAACCGACATGCTATCGGAAGCTGCTTGCCCTTTCCCTTTCTAACTTTGACAACGCCTTTCGGCGTAAATATCTCGAGTACATGGAACAACACTTAAAACTTGAAACAAATACAAGTATAGGTTAAGTAAAGAAAGCCCAGGACCTTGTTAAATGAAATCGAAACCGTGTAAACGAAAGAGTAGAAAAGTCTCCTTTGAATGGAACGTGCATTCGCCGACATCCATCTATTCCATTTTAGTCTGTTTCACATGGAAAGAAAAAAATTGCCAGGAGCAACGAAAGCATTTAATTCGGTGGTGTAACCGCAACACGAGAATGACATCACGAAATAGGTGGAAATTGGGTGGGAACGGGGATATGTGGCGTTGGCATCGCAAGGAAACCCCGCCTTAATACACACACACACACACAAAGTCACAAGGTTCAAGTTTGAGTTTGAGTTCGACGAGAATAAAATTCGGTTCAAGTTCGGCCAATGGTTAAAGTTCGAAAAAAAAATTCGCCATTAAGTTCGAAAAATAGAAAAACATTATAACATATAAAATTATGTCAACCACAATCTCAAACATATAATTCTAAGTTCTTAAACTTCATACCAAGTTCTAAGCATAATAATTAAATTGATAAAAATCAAAATATAAAACATTATAAAAAATTTATTTAATTTGAAAAATAAAATATAAAAAATTTAATTTAATTTAAAAAATAAAATTATGTCAACCACAATCTCAAACATATAATTCTAAGTTGTCTAAACATAATAATTAAATTGATAAAAATTAAATTCTAAAAACATTATAAAAATTAAATTAAATTTAAAAATAAATATAGTAGTAATAAATTAAAAACATATATATTATTTGTTAAAAACTTTATAAAAGAATTTAATAAATGAAACGTTTAGCAAAATCAATGTAAGAAATATACAAAAATATTAAAAACTTCTAAATTTTTAACTTAGAAATATAGCAATAAACATTTAGTCGACTCGACTTTGCAATGATTGTGCAGACCTCCAAGGCTCCACACGACAACAATTGTGTAACTCCCTCCACGATAATGCAAAAGCCCTAGCTACGCCCATGCCTGCGACTTCATCGATTTCCACTACCATGTTTATGCCCATGCCAACGTTGGTTCCTATTCGCATTTGCGGAAAAACAATACTAGCGATGACTCCAAGTACCATTCAAAGCGGCTGCAATGATTATATTTGCGTATAACTTCTTTGTACAAAAATACTTGCCACTCACAAACCCTCTATTCAATCGTATATTGACTTCGAGCTTGCATGAGCATTTTTGACGTATTTCGAGAAACAAAAGTATGTTTACAGGTGGTGAGTCCATGTTTTTCCCACTCATTATCGTCCCGTGGCTTTCCGCTTTTTCGTAAGGCGAAAAATACGAATTTGAGCAAATTTTTTATGCCATGGAACAGGTTCGGCGAAGTCCAAATTTTAAGCGAAAAAGTTGTCGAACCTTGTGACTTAGTGGGTAGATATATATATATGCCCAATATGTAATAATTAATAGTTGACCTTTTGTTTTGTAGTGATAGGTGAAAGAGTGTTTGATGAAATAATTAGTTATTTTTAAGTTTTATATTTGTAATTCTTTTTTTCGTGTTTGTGTGTAATCTATCGAATTCAAAATTGTCTCTTTTCGACATTGAAATGCTTAAATAAAGCACAAATAGTAGATATTATTTGGGTGAGAGCAATATGATCCATGGAATGGGTGTGGGACATGCAGGTATTTAATTCATACCTTTTGATTTCCAACATTCCATTCATATCTGCATCTTATCTATCGAATTAAAAGTTGTCCGATCGAAAACATTGATGCCATGAAATAAAAAGATACCGAAGCTTGATTGGAAGATAAAATCTACTTGGCAGTTGCACTCATGTGATTAGTGTGAATGACAACCACACTATAAAGTGCAATGCATATAGCACATATTCTTTGCATTGGAAAAATTTGTTGTATGGAATAGGTACAGGGCATGCAAGTATGTAATCTCCATCATTTAATGTCCAAATTTCCATTCATATACTGGTTTTATCTACCAAAATAAATGTTGTCCACTTGACAACCTTGAAGCTGAAAAAATAAAATAAAAATACAAAGTATGACCAACAAATCATTTCTCTCATACAATTGAGGAGGGGTTTGCAAAGTTCTACAAGAAGCAAGCAGTGTCGTTGGGTTTTGTACCTTTGTTCTAATTGATTTTCCTCTTTTTGGTCCCTTAAAACACCAATTGCACTCATGTGAATAATGTAAGCGAGTTTGAGACGATAAAGCAAAGCACTGAAAATAAACAATATTTGGGTAGAAACATTCTAAGTTGTAGTATGGGACATGCAGGTATTTAGTTCCCACCATTTTATTTCTGGAATTCAATTCACGTCTTTGTCTTATCTAACAAATTAAACACTGCCCACTTGAAACCGGTGACGCTTAAATTAAAATACAATAACCCCAATTTTTTGGTACTCACTATGTTGTTGCCAAGGGAAAGAGCAACACTCAAGTAGAAAAACAACACCAAAAATGATTAGAACATCCCTACAAGTGATGAAACCCAGCCAGTAGTGCTCAGATCTTCAATAAATCATCAAAGAGCTCATGCAAACAATGGATAAGTCCAGCTGATTTGTTAGGCAATGATTTACTTCCAACTCAATCAAGACTAGCCCCTTATGCTATGAAGTAATTAGTGCAAACTGATAATGGAATAACAGTGATTAAATACACACATACTACCAGCGAAATCTTCCCACAACTGCTGCTGTAAGCTCCAACGCTGATCGCTGCACCTGGAAGTTATCTAATACTTCAAACAACACAAACCATGCTCTACAATCAGACCTTGAATTATCAATACCAGTCGCTAAACACAGAGATTACTCAGACATGGAGCTGAGCATTAAATGCATGAGAATTTGCTACCAGTAGACAAGTCAAAAGCTTCAAATGGATCGCAGATGTTAGCACAGGACAGCAGCGTATTTTCAACCCACGAATCAGTGCCTAACATATCCAATATTATTAATAATTTTACCTGAAGGAGATCGCAGCAACGGAGCTATATAATCATGCATAAAATAGTCGATCCACCTTAAGAGATCACAAACCAGTTATCAAAATACTTAGGCAATTCGCTGGTTATTTTAGGCACCCAATATGCTTCCCAAACATCCCAAAACAAGTCGCTGTTGCCCAGGAATGACAGCACATTTAATTGAATGTAAATCAGACAATAATCATACGAAGTAATTACCGAACTTGCTCTACTATAGTCGCTGTCAAGAGGGACTGCAAAAACATCATACAAACATACAAACACCTAGTCGATCCACTCCAAATCAGCCCACTTGCAAAATAGAAGAAGTCGCTGTAAATTAGACAGTGAATACCAATCAAATTACTTCTAAAAAGGCCCCAAAGGAGTTACCAAACATGCCCAGGCTGTAGCTGCAATTATGACACATAAGCATACAAAAATCTGATCATTTACCACTCTAAAAACAGTCCACAAACACCATAAGAGAAGTCGCCTAGGGTTTTGGGAGATCATACACCAAATCGTTTTGCAAAGCATTCACAAAACACTTCAACTTGATAACCAAAAACCAGCTGCTACAGTGACGTCGCTACAGTAGAAAATACAGATTTTCACTTGCAAATTTAACCAAAATATTTGCCAAAGCCAAAAACGTGGATCTCACAAATAAGTTCTTCAATTTGATCTTCAATAACCAGCTACAATAAGATCTCCCATGCAAGAGAGAACAAGTATCAAGGGTGGGCATACATCCCTACTCCAAGCATGGAGTCAAATCAAATTCATCCATAACATAATAATAATAATAATGATCCTAGCACTCCTTTTATAAGCAAGGAGGCACAAAATTCGAAATCCCTAGGAGAGGGAAATTATTAAATAAAAGCAATTTATTTCCCCTAGGTGTGGCGTCCCCTTTTCAAAGGGTGATTTTATCAATAAAAGCCACCTAAATATTTATTTAATTAATTCCCCATTTAATTTTTATATTTTGGGAATTAAATTAAATAATCTTCATAATTAAATAATTAAATAATTATTGCTCTAGGCAATAATATTTAATTATTTAATAAAAATGTTCCCCTTGCACATCCCGAAGCCCACAGGGAAGTATAGGCTAAGGGTCTTCAGAAATGGGGACATTACATTCTAAGTCGTAGTAGAGACATGCAAGTATTTAGTTCCCACCGTTTTATTTCTGGAATTCAGTTCACTTCTTTGCCTTATCTAACAAATTAAACACTGCCCACTTGAAACCGGTTATGCTTAAATTAAAATACAATAACCCCAATTTTTGGTACTCACTATGTTGTTGCCACCAGACACGTCGTGGCACATGCCACCAACTCTTTATCAAATATTGACCATCATATCTTCTGTGAATCTTAACCATTATCTCTTTGTTACGTGTAGGGAATGAAAATGTGGGTTTCAACTTTCCGTTTAAACTTTTTTTATGTTGTTTCTTTTATTTATCATGTTGGATCCACAATTATTTACTTCCCACATGTTCATTTCCAACATTCCATTCATGTCCTTGTCAAGTATCTCAACAAATTTAATGTCATACAATAAAAAACCTTGACTTTTCAAGCTCAATCAACCACAATTTTTTTATACATTCGCAAAAAAAAACTTTTATATTCTTTATCTCTATTTCTTTGGGTTTTACCTGTAAGTTTTTTTTTCTATTCAGGGATTGCCTGTGGTTTTATCGTTTTTTTAAACCATCTTAATAGATTTGTGGCACGACTTACCAATCACGAACATAATGAATATTCCATTAGGGGTGAGCTTTGTGGTGAGTTACATCATAGGAATGATGAGGCCTTGCCTAGGACATGGAGTGAGATCGAGACAATATAGTGGAGCAAATATAGTGGATGTACTTTGGCTAGGAAGAATTTTATCAGTGGAATAGGTGCATGACATGTAGGGTTTTAATTCCCACATTTTTATTTCTAGCTTTCCATCTATGTCTTCGCCTTATCTAGCAAATTAAATGTGATGCAACTAAAAAAATTGACACCATAAAAAAGTAAAATAAAAAAATAGCAAACCTCAATCGATAGATAGAATATTCCTTTTGTTCATATGTCCATTTCCGGAGGGCCTCAATTATCAATGATTGTGTCTTGCATCACTTGCTATTTTGCAATTACTCAAGCTTAAAACTGAAAAGTGTGCTTATAAAGTACTACAAGAAGCAAGCATTGTGGTTGGGTTTCGGACTTGGCCCCGGTTAAATTCTCACCATTTTTATTTTGGCCCCTTTAATCTCGCATTGCACCAACATTAATAGTGCACACAAGGTTATTATTGATTTGTACATTGTTTGTTCTTGTGTTTGTTTGAGCTCACAAATAGAAAGGGGCCCTGCAATGTGATACAAAAAGAAATCATTGTTGCTGAGTTTATGACCAAAAAGCAATTGCAATTCCCCGATTTTTATTTTGGACCCTTTAAGCTCGCATATATAGTCTTAGCAAAATCTCATGTATGAAATTGTGAAAATTTGCCATATTGCTGGAGGGTGGAGTTTCACATTATTTCCTAATTCCATTTTGCCCACCCTCGCACTTCTCCACCCTGAATCACCTCCTTATTCACCCATGTTCTTCTCCCACTACTTCTCTCCCTCCAATTTGACTCCTTTGACATATCCACTTCGGCATTTTCATCATACATTTCACGTGCGATTGCTAGTAATTACCTTAACGTGATGTTCTAGGGACACGTGTTGTTGAATTTATTTGGATGAACTTACAAATGAATGAAAGTGATGAAACTGCACATTAGTCGAACTTGCGACCTCTGCCCTTCGCCCAAAAGAGAGAAAAAAGAAAAGAAAGTTAAAATCAGAGGGTCCCACCGCATCAAAAACTGTGTTGACAACTTGTAAATTGTATTTCTCGCTTTTATTCTCAAAAAGAAGTGAAAACAAATCAAATTTATTCCTTATCCGATGTGGCAGCTGAATGAAATTCACATTCACATCACACCAAACCATGGGTACAGCAGTCATTCACGAGGTCCTTCCGTGGCAAGTAGTAGTATGCACTTAGTTTCAGTTTGTACATATGCATGGATAGTGACAGCATGTATTGTATACAGGCAGGTATTGGTCAAGGGGTTTTCTCAACAGTGTGGCCCTATGCACTTCATGCTGATAGAAGAATTAACAGCCATTCACTTTGGTCATTGATACGGCCATGTCAGATGCAGCTCCCAGCCTCCCTTATTATAATTTGGAACACATTGAATTAAGATATATACAAGCAAAGGAAAACTGTATTTGACTGACAAAGTACATGTTTATTTAAAATTAAAATAAATCCAGATATTACTATGACATGCATGCATATGGAGTATCCCAAATTGTTTGTGCAGCCAGGGTCAGGGCTGACGTGGTTTTTCGTCCTGTAGGAAAGGTGTAGGTCATAAAATGTTGCCACATGATCTCCCTTTGTGGCATCTCCAGCTAGAATAATTTTTCTAAATGTTGATTTCCAGTTTTGACTCTGTTTATTGTTACTAAAATAGCATGTCATTTATCTCCCAGGTCAATGCATTTGATCATGTCCGTGCCTTTGCATGTTCTCGTAGTGCAAAGTATTCTCTGCTTGTGTCCTCCGACATACATGAAGATAAAAGGACTGTTGATGCAAAACATCACAAAGCCGTGACAGGCACACAGAAAACAAACTATGAGGATATTCGAAAGATGTACACGCAGGAAAATGAGGATTTTGCAGACCTTCTATTATACCTTCCATTAGCTTAGATAGACCGGACAGGAGCATGACGGTGGGTGATGGACATCTGGTAACAATATTAGAAATGCCAGAAATGGACCAGACAAATCCAGCCAGCTATAAGCATCATGATCCACATGACGTAGAGTCTATTGGAAATACAGAGAAATGTAATGAACAGCTAGAAACTGTTTCAGATTTTCCTGCTGCTCAAAGTTTGAATTTGGAGCAGGAGACAAATCAAAGTGAACATAATTTACCTGTAGATACTCAGAGCCAGTTTCTACCTATATTGCCATGGCTAGGACCAGATGGTGAAACAAATACAGTTATGCTGAAAGCATTAATGCGGCGAGTCTTGGGCATTGTCATGCAACATCCTGGAATTTTGGAGGTTAGGTTTTAAATGTTTTCGGTTTTATTGCATCAGATTTTTGGATGAAGTTGGTTCTACTGTTCTTGTGTTACATGTGTAATCGGCTCTTAATCAATTTTTTGCAACATTGTACAGGATGGTCTTATTAAGCAACTGGACATTTTGAATCCACAGGTATGAAATTGTCCATAGTAATTGTCTAATTGAAGATACTGAGAGCTGAATTTGTTTTCTATTTTTTCTGTATTTTTACTGCATACCATTCTTGCTGGTATAACACTAATTCATAAGAAATCATTGTTTTGATACGTATTTTATGATTATCATGGGTGTTTTCAGAGTGCCAGAAAGTTGCTACAATTACTTGAGTTGGATGACCATCTTCATGTGAGGGAAATGTGCGAGTCAAAGGGAAGTCCTCCGAGCATATTGAAAGGTATAATTGGACCAAATTTTGAGAAGAAAAAAACCAGTTTGGAGAAAACATTATTATGCAAATCCAATGAGTACGGCAATGCTATAGTTATGCATCATTAAAGGAATCTTCTCAATTCCCTGCCTTTTAAAAGGTTAGTTCTTCTCTAAGCTGGAGACAATAAATGAAGGGTAGTGTTCTTTATGTATGTTGTCAAGCAATTCACAAATGAGCACTTCAGGGATATGAAGAAGAAAGTCATGTCTTGAATGCCCTTGATAGATTCCCACAAGAAAGCAGCTTGTATGAATTTGGGAAAATAGCAGTCAAAACGTTTACTTGATGCATTCAAACTGCAGTTTATGTAATTGAACAGTCTGGAGCTTCATCGGCGTGAACCACATTTGAAAACAAATACACATTTCATCATCATCATTAACTTGAAGTATGGAGGAAGATCCACCGTCCTCTTGAACTGTGATTAACTTTGGCCTGGCTGGCCTTACGCACACATGCTCTTTTTGTGGAGAGAAAATACAACATTTGGAGCTGCCATGCTTTTTCTTTCCATGTACTACACTTGGATCAGTTACACCTTTTGCTTCTATGTAGCCTATCATTCAAAAAATATGGTTCTTTTCATATTTGAGGCAATCAATGGTGGAAAGCTACTCACAATGTCAAGGATGACTTGACTGAATTTCTTACGAACTCTGCTACTTGAGAGGTGAGTTCGGCATGTATATCAAGTATATAATCATGGCAAAAGGAAGTGCCATTTTTGTATTTTTAAGATAATATATATTTTCACGGGGTGCTATTTTAATTTTTGATTTAGTGATTTACGACTGATTTTCCATTTAAAAGCTCACAAGTTGGACCATGACTTTTGCAGATTAACAGCACCAAAAATATGAGTCGCTTTTTTGCAATTAACTAAATAGACAAGGTGACTTAGTAACCGCGATGGCATTTAATATGGCATCTATTTTGCAACTGCAGTGATCTATCTGTACACAAAACTAAAATTTTAAAAATCGGACACTAAGTCACCACGAATCGAGATGGAAATGGATTCGAAACGTGAAAATGCAGATTTTCCAAGAGCCCTTGGAATGGACACATAAATGTTCATACAAAATGCATAGCACTTAAATTTAGTCCATAAAAGATGCACTTTAAAAATATAGTATTCACGAAAATTCAAAACATTCAGTATGCTTAAAATTTAACATGTTCATATGACGTATATCATGTTTGATAGTTTCAAACTTAAAAAAGAAATGCAAATTTCAAAATTGATAATGCGAGGATTATACTCTAATAAATCATCAACTCCCAAGTTTTTAAAAATTCAATACACGTGATGAATGAAGAAACATGTTATTTATCGAGAAGTTTTATACATAAATTAAATGCTCGGGTTTCATTCACATTGATTTCTTCTTTCATCTTCAAGCTTTAATAAGCTTACCCACAATTTGCATACAGGACCCAACAATCCAAACCACCGCACTAACATTACTAACATAAGTAAATCATTGACTCATTAATTTATCATCTAACATAACATAATGTCTTTTAACTCCTAAATATAAAGTACTTTAAAGAACTTTATTAATCAATGATTGCATTAGTAGATCAATTTTCTTATATGCCGGGTGTTTGTCATATAAGTCGTTGGAGTGTTTTCCACACTTTTGAAACTTTAGTTTTAATGGTTCCTGTACGTAAGGGTTTTGAAGGAGTGTTAATCCAATCATGAAAGGAAACTTACACCTAGAAGTTTTTATATATTAACCATTCCTACCTCTATACATCAAGATGTAGCTTAAAAACAGAGACCCATTAATGAAACATACATCAAGATGGAGCTTAAAACGAGAGATCCATTAATGAAACATGCATCAACAATAAGCAAATCTCAAACCTCCCTTTGACATTGAGGATGTGATTTGATTGTGAATGTTTGTTGAATCTGTTTGCAGACAAAGACAACAAGGTTGCTAGGAAGGATTTTGATGATCCAAATAGTCTTCCCAAATTGGAGTTATCCGACTTCCCTAACCTTTTACAATCAACAAAAGGTTTTATCTCAACTTGGTAAGTTTTCCAATAATATGATGCTCATATGAGAATTCAATTTATTTTTGGAGTTGGTTGAGGATTTCTTATATAGGTTTCTATTTTGGAAAATGGGTAGATCTCGATGAATGTGAGATAATGGAGATGTAAAATCAAGCTTAGCTAATTAAGATTATGAGTAATTAATTATGATTAATATTCGATGGGATGTGATGAAAATTAATTAAAAGGAATGAGATTTAATTAATCAACTTGGAGTTGATTTAGTTTATAGAGGCAATTTGAGAGGGAAAGACGAACTTAGCATAATTAATTAAGCGTCTTTACTTTAACGGATGAAGAGGAATATTAGTATAATTTGTGTTTTAAGATTAAATTTAGCACAACATATTTGGGGTGTCTACAATTGCCCCTCTTTGAGATGGTGTTGTGTGAGAAATGCCATTGCAATGAAAGTAAAAAAATAATAGACAATTTTATTGCGAAAATTTAGTTTGATCGATAATGTCTCCTCGAGTGAGTGTGGGTGATAGAAGCAGATGGGTGCTCCAAAGGTTGAAAAAAATCACGGTGAGAAAAAAGTTGTGGTGGCAAAGTAAAGACACCATCGTGACAAAGGGAAACCATTGCAAAAGAGGCTATATATAGGAGAGAAGGGGTGAAAATATTTCATTTTTATCCATTGCAAATTTAGAAAAACATAAAGGAGCAAATGGTGAATCTTCCATTATATTCACATCATGCGAATGTATACAGGAGTATTAGATGACATTTGAGACATGGTTCTATGGTAGGTGGTGTATTTGATTTCTTGTTTTTTATTTTTGTAAAAAACTTAAGGTGCAATAAATGAGCCAAAAATGGTGGTGGATGCAATCGCAAAACTTGTGCCATGCAAGTTAGGTGATCTTTGTGCTTGCAAATATAGTGATCACACTTGAGTTTGTAGCGAATGTACTTGCAGATTTAGCAATTACACGAGATTTTGCAATGTTGGCGGTTGCGCCTAAAAGTAGCAATTCCATGTGTAAGGACCTTTTTTTATTATTTTTAGCAATTCAATTTAATTCATGGTAAAAATAATGAGTTTGATATCCAATTAATGTATAAACTTAACATTCAATATACATGCACTTGAATAATGAAATATACAAAATAAATTTCTTATATTAATATAAAGAATGTTAGGTACATAACGTGCGTATATTCTCGTAAGGTCCTTAGATCTCTTGTAATGGACGGATTAGGTGTACGAATTATGGTTGTCTAAGGGGATTGTTGAGGCATTGGAGCTCTCTTTCAGAGGTCCTTCAATCTAACTATCCGATAGCCCTAGCCATGACACTCTAGAGTGTACGTTGTACCCCTATTTGGATATACGTTGGATACCCCCTTCCCAACAAATCTACCACCAATTCCCAAGCCTTCCACAATCCCCTATGTTGGGTCTGCAAAATAACCAAATAATTCATGTCCCCTTTCAAGACTCTACCCTCTTATTTATAATCTTCAAGAGGTGGTTACAAATCATCGACCTCTTCATTACATATAATATTACTTCATTATAATTAATAAAACAATTTATTCACATTCATTGGGTACTTGGTAATCACTCTTTTCCTTTGATAACTCTTTATTTCTCAACTTTACTTTGTTTTTCCCCATACACACATAAATTGAGGTGTTTATTTTTATGTCGAAGGCATTTACACCGGTGGAAACCCGGAGTGCATATGACATATGTACCGACGTGCGGCGATCTCGGCCTATCTCGTAGGCCGTATCAATGACCTCAAATCAATCGTGGTTATCCACTAGTAGATATGTGTGTAAATGTGGAGGTATTGAACTATTTGACAAAATGCCTAAAAATAAATGTGGTCTAGTAGACTATAGTGATCGTAGGATATGCACAAAATGTATTTTTGAAAATACATTAGAAACTTTCAAGAAAATGAAATTTCAGTGTAAAACTAGACTCCACGACTGAGAAAGGGGGCACACCTACAAGGTTTTTGCTTATTGATGATGGGTGGCAATCAATTGATATGAACTAGAATGTGAAGAACAATTAAGTTGGAATTTCAACAAAATCGACAACACATTTCTTTGAATCTTAGATTTCAAAGTGAATTTTGATAAGAAGTCTAACAATTATGTTTCTTGGTGGCCTAATTTTGTAAACCATGTCACAAATATTAAGGAAAGTTATAAGGTTTGAAGGATAGAAAGATAGATGAAAGACAAAAGGATCTTGCTTTAGGCCTTCGACACACTGATTTAGAATTAAAAGAGAGCCGCAACTTGAAGTAATCACAAATTCATGGTTTTATTCGTTACATTCCTTATTACTATGTATGAATCATGCTTTCACATACTTCCATCATTTCTTATATATCCTATGTTGGTCTCGATTGGCATAAAAATTGCATGATATTACTATTTATTGGGGAGGAGTTAAACATGATGTTGTTGGGATGGAATATTATAGTCCAAAGTTAACCTTCCCTATCCAGTCTTACGGTGTTATCCAAAACCATCCAGATGACGCCTTAGACAACATTGAAGAAGTCTTATATTGATCTTCACTCAGATCTGGAAAGTGCTAGCATTAATGGTGTCAAAGTTGATGTCCGAACATTATTGAGACATTAGGTGTTGGTCAACATGGTCATGTCAAATTGGAAAATCAGTACCATCAAGCATCATAGGCTTATATTGTTCATAATTTTCCTAATAATGACATTATTGCTTAGATGAGTCACAACACTTATGACCTTTACAAGTAACTAATTAGAAGATTAAATATAAAGTAGTGAGGAAGATTCATAGATCATTTTGAACTTATGTAAGAATATGTATTTTATTATTTATGGTGCTTTTACAGCTCAAAAGTTATAAGAGCATCTGATGATTTCCTTCATGTGCTCGATGGACTGTTGCTTAATTTAGTCATTTGATTGTATTTGCAACGCCAAATTGTAGTTATCTCTGGTTGTAGAAGGAAGTTTTAGAAATATATATGGGCACATTTTGCACCCAAATTTTTTTGGAAATTATTGTTATGTTTTGTATGTTGCCTCTTTGTCTAATATATTGTTCTAAAATAGAAAAGTGACTAGGCATGTAAAATATTGTTTTTCCTCTTATAAAGCATCTGATTTGACCATTTTCAATAACATGATGTCTTTTTCTAGGCAACAGATCATGCCCTCAATTGCTTGCTTTCCAATCTAGATTTTTTTCCATGTTACTAGTAACACTAGTTTTGGTTTCAAAATATATTTTGGGTTTGTAATCTATAACCTTCTCATGAAATATCATAATTGCAACTAATAGAAGACATTGGAATCCTCATGAATCATTGGCTCTATTTCACCAAATGTAAATTTTGTTTATCTTAAAGATTGTTTAAGAGACGCAAATAAGTTCCATCATTTTAAAAAAGGACAATGTTTTTTCTAAAAATCATTGGTAATTCTATGTGAATCAATTTGTAAACATACATTGACACTATAACAAGGTACATTCTATCGTAGGTGATATGGTAAAGAAGGGACCAAGTTTTATTTACTGAGCTTTAAAAAAAAAAAGCATTTAGAGATTTAAACGATGTTGTTGACTTCATAAAATCAAATATATAATTTACAATGTACATTACTACATTTATAAAGTGAATGGGTGTTTATAACAAGCTTTGTTGTATACTATCATGTCGATATCATTGCATTGAACTATTTTCAAGAAACTTGTGCATGTCTAGGATGATAAGATAGGGGAGGTGGATAAAAGGGAAAGAAAAAAGTGACCTTCACCAAGTGCCTTGGTAGATGTATGCAAAATGTGGAAGCATGTGAACTATTTGACAAAATACCGAAAGGTATTTGGTCTCATAGACTGCAATGATTGCAGGATATGCAAAAAAATATTGTTGAAATGACCTTGGAAACTTTTAAGCAAATGCAATTGGTAGGTGTAAAGCCAAACAAAGCTTTAGAGTAGTGCATGGATAACCATCAACTAAGAGGGACCATTTCAAATAATTTGGACTAATTATTAGTCCAATTCTACAATAGAAAACATGCTACAAGTACTATTATCTCTAGTTTACTTTGGGGGTGCAAGTCTAAATTATTTGAAATGGTCCATTTGGTTTGTTGTTTTCTTGCTCTAAATGTTGTCAACAATCGCAAAGTCCACTTGTGTATGTGCTTATGTTAGATTTTGTGTTGTACCAAATAGGTTGTTTGTATTTGTCTGCAACATAACATATATGAAGTTATTTTAAATATTTCTTAGTGATCTAATGTTTGGGCAGATGTGAACAAGTATTAAAAAAGATTTAGTTTCTATGATGTTTATAAGAAATTTAATTAAAATTAGATTGAAAAGAGTTTATGGTAAGACATTTTTTTAACACATTTCTTGCCACATGTATGATATTGTTGAGTATATTTATGTTTTCCATTGAAAATTTCTTAGTATTTTTTTGAAGTTTATATCGGATTTGGTAATACTTATAAATGTCCATAAGTTTTAATATTTGAAAATAGATATTTATTTTGAAATATATTAATTGGATTTTTATGTTTCATGAAGCATCTTTTTGTATTGGTTAGGTATATACAAATTTATTAAATTATACATGGAAATAAATTTCGTAACATAAAATTGGATATGCAAGGAAATTTGTGGCTTATATGTTTTGTATGACTAGCAATTGTAAGTGAAATGTATGATGGAACACCAAAGGGGATCTATTGAGGAAGTCAAATTGGAGGGAGAGAAACAATGGGAGAGCAAGAGAGACGAAGATGAAGGATTCGAGAGAAGACCAAGGAAGAGGAAAGTGGCTTTGTGGATAAATGGGAAAGTGTACCCTCGAATAGTGACATGAAAATAGTGACTATAGTTCAAAAAGGAGAAAATTAATGTTATGTAAAACACTAAGGGAACTGTTTCCCGAGATATATCATAATGTAAGGAGCGGTGTAAAAGTATTCTTGAAGAAAACAGCTTGTTTATAAATATAGCTTCTCCTAGAAATTTTTAGGGACCCTTTTAAATTTCAAGTTGCAACAATTAGAAAGAGGAAGGCAATGCAAGAACACTCATCAAAAATTGAGCATACCCAAGAGATGGACAAAAGAGAGTAATTATCTACCGAACATACATTGTATTTTTTTGAATTTATTATTTTACAACTTCAAGGTTGTCAACTTAATGATGTTTAATTTGGTTATGAAAAGGGAGCATTTCAAATCGAAGAATATAATTTGGTTGATTGTTTTGAAGATTATAATTCATTTGATTAGTTTGAAGATTATAATCTATCGATAAGCTAACAAATCTCAATAATTGGAATGTATTGAATGCATGGATATTGGTCAAGGATTGTATTGAGGTTGAGTAATTGTATAAAAGCATGTGATGCAGAGGAAAACTAGTGAACATCGGTCCCCTCCAATGGATGGACATATGAGCAAAAGGAATATTTTATCCAACATTTACACTTTTGTATGTACGTCAATGACCAACTAAGCCAAATCCCTCTGATGTATAGAGTGTGTCAAAATCTATGTTGCTCAATTTGTCTTCATGAATTATGGGCCTCTATGTCCCAACAATAGTTGTCTAGTTTTAGATGGATCGCTGTTGATTGAATCGAACTGACACATAACAAGGTCTATACTTGGTAGGTTATCAATACTATCAGTATCCTTTGATTTGGCCCAAATCACAACATAAAAACCTAACACAATGAAAAATGCTCCCACCACACTGCAAATGCAACAAAGAAATAGAAATTGTCAAATTAAGCTCAAGATTAAGCTCAAGATATGCATTTCCCCGAGTTCTCTCTCTCTCTCTCTCTCTCTCTCTATGTAAAGGTTAAACTCAATCTAAAGAATGCTAGAATTTATACCTTCCAATGTGAATTTTGTCGCCAAGAAACACGGTTGGTGCTATAGTTGCAATCACTATGCCAACGGGCTTAAACATTGCCACAACTAAAGGTCTTTTCTTGTCGTTGCACCAAGTTTGCAAGGTATAAGTAACCCTTGTACCAATAATTGCCTACAAGAAAAGGATTATTATATTCATTGTGAATGATGATGTTTTCACTGCAATATAGTCACTTTCTTCTGAGCCATGAAAATCTTATGACCGGACCCTAGTACAGAGTGACTATCATTGCTCCTCCAACAGAAATGAGGGTACCTAGAACTTTTGCCCGGATGGCTGAGCTTCTTATATCTACTTTCTCCAACTCGAATTCAAGTCACTACACGTAAATTATTGTACGCATAGTGTTGGATATATATATATATATATATATATATATATATATATATATATATATATATATATATATATATATATATAGATATATATATATATAAAGACCCTGTAAGGAGTTCTAGTATGGGATACTTTTGTATTCAGTGGAGCTTCACTCTAATAACAAATTAAGATAATTGTTGGGTTTTTTTGGGATAGAAAGACTTATAAGAGTTTTTAATGTTTCCATAGTCCATGAAAATTAGAAGATGATTTTTGGAATCAACTATGTATCATTTGTTGGTAATGCCCTGGATCATGAAATAGTGTTATGATTCAATAACAAACCAAATCATGCAAATACGAAAGTAGACAATTCCCCAAAATCTACAAAGCAAAGGGAAGCATATACTAGAAAATCCAAATCAAAACAAAGTACACACACATAACACAACATGTACCGTGGTTCATCCAATGTGGGCTACACCCACCAAAGATAGAGATATCGATATATTATAATAAACAAGAGTACAAACCAACTCTTACATTCAAGAGTACAATGCATCTCTCCAAGAGTATCTCCTCCTCCAGATCTCTAAACGAATTTACATTAGCACTACAACCATTCCTCCAAACCACCACTAGATTTCACATAACCAGGAACTATTGCATCTCTAAATTGTGTAACCAAGCTCTCCTATGAATTTGCAAACAAGACCTCTCAAATGGGTCTACCAATGTGTAACCATAACTGTGCACCAAGAAGTAAGTCTCTCCTCCATCACTACATCAACCTGTGCAAACAAGAAGACAACCTCCTCTACAATATCTAGATACTATCACGTACCCACAAGCTATCCAATGAGCTATAATACTAGATCTCTATGGACCAACAATACAACATGATCTCATGGATCTACAATACAATATCTCACAACAACATGTGGATCTACAAGAAGAAACCCTATGTGTTTTGCATACTATGCAAGCCATTACATTGAGACAAAACAATACAAAGGAAATATAGTAGAAGACATTACCCTCTTCTCACCATTCAGATGTACTTGCCATTTCCTTTTGTCTAGCTTCTCTCCATGGAAGCTTTGTCTTCATGTAACCTTTTTCTTTTCTTTCTTCTTCTTCATCCTCTCAACCAAGGAGAATCAACATTCTTACTCAATTCTCACCTCTAACCCTAGTTTTCTAGCTTATATAAGCATATACAAACTTAGGGCATCTTAGCTATGCATTTACAACCTTTAGATCACCTTTAAATCAAATGTTGGATCTAACCCCGCATCTAAAAAAAAAAACTTAAACGCACAAGTAATCGATGTTTGTTACCCAACCGATGTCAGCTTGCTTCCAGTGACCAACGCCATTCATGTAAACCTGCAAGTTTGTAAATCATGTTATTTGTGAAGCAATTTAGCTCCACAACTCAACATCGTTTTTTTCCCTACACGTTTCAAACAAAAACAATACACATTTGATTCCGAAATCATCTTCTAATAAAATGGATTGATTCATTTATATGTAATTTGCAATCTATACACCATCGGACAAGAAAAGTCATACTTTGGTAAATTGAAATGTGAAAAAGGTTTACAAGCATGTTGTATAAAAACATATGGCATTTAAAAGTTATAGATTCCCAAAATATCCTCCGTTGAATCCACTCTAAGGTAAGGAATATAAGTATATATATGAAGAATATTCAGTTATATTCAATGTAAATTGTTGATTGAACATGATACCTGCAAATAAGAGATGATATAAAGGTAATTGCAAGGATCAAGCTCCCCATTGTTGGGGTAGTATAATTTACAACCGTGAAGGCACAATTCTTTTTAAAGTAATCCTACAAATCCACATACACTTACTAAAATGAGAACTTGAAATTAATACATACATAAGCTTCCACAAACTATAATTACTTGCTTAGGTAAATAGATAGTGTTTGTAGAAGGCCTTCATTTTTATAGGAGCGGTTATTGCGCATAACAAATGGTAAAGTGATTTTTCTGTCACATCGTTTAGAAGAGATCATTTTTTTGTGGGTTGTTGTCGATGCTAACCTTGATCACTCTTTGGTTATGAAAATCTAGTGCTCACAGCTAGATTCACATTTTGATTAATTATTAGATTCGATTTTCAGTGGTTCTCTCGAGTTGAAATCTTAGGTGTCAATTTCTTCCTTGAGAACGATAAACATCCAAACTCTTCCGCATGGCCAAGAAATTAAATGACAACCAAACACATAATCTTGCTTTTTTACAGTTACCTTAAGTTTCCTTTTAATTCAACGAGATTGAACTTTAATTTCAAGACATGTTATTACAATATTAAAAATAAAATCTCCAATTGAATTTAATAAAAACACATTGCTAAACGAGGCATTGACTTGGGGAGAGGAAAATTTATGAAACTCAGAGACATCTCCAACAGTCACTATTTATTCTCCTCATTAATTACCCAGACATTGGACGAACAACAATACGCAAATGCATTAATCTCTATAAATTTTCAATCAACAGACAAATGCATATTTTTCTTGTTGCATCTATACATGTATGTTTAATATATCTGTACACCACAAAATCCCATAAAATAAAACTACTGCCCATGTGCTCCTCCATCTGCACTTTCCACATCGAGAAAAACTTTCATGTCTCTGCTCAACATCCTCGAAAGCGAACGAAGACAGGAAGAAACTAGCGGAGATTTCGCAGACCCATTTGGCGACAACGAAAATGTATCGTTTCTCCTCCTTCGCTGCAAGAAACATCGTTTATTTTAGGGATTTCTGAGCTTCAGATTCTTGAGACTGGCGCTGCTTCTACAAAACGTGCACGTAGAATGCAAATGAAACCACATATCAATGCACTCTCTGTGAAAATTGTGCTTACATTTCGGCAAAATTTTCCCTTTCTCATTTTCTGTAAATTCAAACAAACAACTGCACAATCCATGTCGGCAGCAAAATTCTCCTCGAAGAAAAACATCGGCAACGACTCCAAAAACGCTTTATCCAAACCCACGTTACAGAGTCTCGCGACACAAAATAAAACCACCTTTAGAACACAGATCTTTGTCGCTACCTTGAAAATCTGACAATCTTCAAAACCACCTTGCAGAAGATTGAGGATTAGAAGGCGCTTCATTCGGGCGTAATGTCTAGTTGTATTGATTTTGTTGTTTCTGAACACCTGTGTCATGTGCACGATTACCTATGCCACATGCATTGTAACCTTTGCAGCATGATTCTCGAGGTGCACGATAGTGCAAGGGCAAATAATATCAATCTGATTTCAATGCATGTAGCCTTGTAGGTACCAGGAAAGATTTTCAGCAGCTGATTTCCTCCAATGTGTCAAAATCAGCTGGAGGCAATCCAAGTGGGTTATACCTTCTAGCGTAATCAGGTTATTTTACATCATTGTGGATATTGTTGAATGTATTTGAGAGATATTTGTTAAAAAAGTTTATAATTACGTCGAAAGGCGTGTTCTCTATGGGAAAAGGCTCCCCCTCTCTGACATCGACAGCGACAGCGATGGCTGCGATGATTTGGTCGACGACGCACGGCAATTTTCCAGCCTTACACTTGGCAACAGCAGACCGAAACCCTACACTGTAGAATAACCAGAATCTGCAGCTTAGTACATACCGTATTCCGGGCAAGGACGCTTGGCCACGGAAGCAAGAGCCGCGGAACGGCCGTCCCTCTCGACTGTTGCATATCTACTCCAGTACGCATCGGCCATTGTTTTTTTCCTAGTCAAAAAACCGCAAGTCTAAACGTCGCTGCAAATCACACGAAAAACCCTCAAATTAAGCGAAACACTGATTCAACGAAGCGCCGAACGAAAAAATAATCTAATCCCTCGCAGAATGAACCAAAAACCCCTGGCAAAATAAAACCCTCGAAAAGTTAACCAAATCCTTCGCAAAAATGCTCGATAGGTGTTATTAATTATGTCATGAACGAAAATTATCGAGATCTTTTGATATGCCCTGTAATCTATAGCGATAATGAAGGTGGTATCGGCATCTTACAGATCTAAAATCGTTTCAGTCGGCCTTCAAAACCCTAAACCCCGCTTCTTAGAACTCGAACAATATCCAGACGATAGAAAATTATTACACCGTCTTTCACTAATATTTAACTTACGCTAACTCTCTTCCCTTAACCCTCAGGTCAAATTAACCATCCTCGTTTCCACAAATTGATTTTAAAATATTTGAAATTTGTTGTTCGGGTTTCCTACGGTCGTACACGTGGACGTTATTTTTACACCGAAAGGTGTGTTCTCTATGGGAAAAGGCTCCCCCTCTCTGACATCGACAACGATAGCGATGGCTGCGATGATTTGGTCGACGACGCACGGCAGTTTTCCAGCCTTACACTTGGCAACAACATATTACTGCTCCTGCACATTCTTCCGTCTCTTCACGAGACGACCGTTCTCACGACACTAGACGGACCTTTCAATTCCGTCACTGTTCCGTTTCATGACGGCCACAGGGGCGCACACCCATCTGCAGATTTGCCGTCTGACGACCCCACCTCAAGAGACGGGTCACCGGAATCTTCCCCGAGCAGATTTCTCTGTCCCTCTCCACTCCCCATTCCATTTGGATCTCCTGGATCACAGGTAATAATCAATTTTACAGACTGTTAATTTATCTTGTGTGTCCAAAATAGCGCCTTGCCTAAATTTGGCGGCATGTATTAATACGGCCAGGAGAGTTCCAAATTGGCGCTGATGTGAAGCCGCTGAATGCTTCAGAAGACAATTTGAGAAATGCAGCGAGTGGGTATTCATTGGTTTACTCCCAACTTTATCCCTTCGTTGGTTTGCAGAACTACACCTCTGGCATAATCCATCACGTTCGTCTTACTGGTAATTTTGCTCTGTTATTTTTTACATTACTAAATTCTTATTTTGACCAACTTGAATACTATCAATTGTGTTCTAAATTTGAATCCACTGGCAGCCCAAGTTTTTAAGTGCAAATTTTGTAAACAAAATACATGGTTTTTATGATTGCACCTGGTTTTTACCTATTGCTATTTGTGGGACTCATACCTCTGTTTTTATCCTTATACCTAACAATACCTATTGCAACTATGTAACTGAGTTACACAGCTCATTCTGGCAATCGTCAGATATGTGTTAAGTTGTATACATGGACTTCTGATTAACAGAGGTGTATCTGGTCTGTATTCGAGCTCGTGTGTTCTAATTTCATGTCT
Organism: Taxus wallichiana var. yunnanensis; assembly: GCA_018340775.1. Lineage (NCBI taxonomy): Eukaryota > Viridiplantae > Streptophyta > Pinopsida > Cupressales > Taxaceae > Taxus > Taxus wallichiana. The sequence goes on along the minus strand of CM031235.1, from coordinate 157,531,846 downwards.
TGCATAGCCATGAGCTTAGTTTTGCATACCCACATACCGAATTTCTGAATTTTTTACATTTTTTCAGGGCTGAGGGAGAGTACAAGGTACTATTACAAATGTCGACGATAGATCCGGTAACGCCATTGACAAGACCTATATCCACCCATAAGTTAGCAGAAAGCATGACTTTCTGGTTCTTGCAGAGAAAAATTGTGTTGCAATTTATCGTCATCAGGCACTCCTGAGTCAAGCATGCGTGGTGTTTTGAGAAATTGATCTGATAATGGGCGAGTAAAGGGACTTCAACATTTGAAGGTTGTGGTTGTTGACCAGGTCGTTTTTAGCAAAAATATGGGGGACATCTTTAAACTCAATGATTTCTTGTTTAGAAAGTCAAGTATTTGTTCTTGACATGAGGAGCTCACAATCTTGCAATAGAGGGACAAAATTACGAATGTTGAGAAGAAAGTTACGAAATGATACCTTCACGGAGTGGAACCATGTTCCCTGAAGATAGCATTTAAGGAGATGGCAATGGTGAATTCTTTCCAAAGGTTAACCTCATAGGAGTTACTGACATATAGAGGAATGTCCATGACAGGAGGAAGTTGACCAAGGTCCCCAACAAGGATGACAGATTTGTTTCCAAATTCAGATGTATTGGAGTATGGGAAAGTTTCACGAAGGTGGTAGTCAATATTGTTGAGCAACTTTGGGCCGATGAAACTCATTTAATCAATTAGAATATATTGGATATGTTTAAGGAAGTCTTGAAAAGATGAAAAATCTTGACCCTCAAAGAGATTGAGTTCTTTGGTAGGCATGCGTAGGTTGGCATGTATATTAAAAGCAAAATGTTGAAAGCTACACTCCATTTGGGGTGAGTAAAGGAGAGGTGAATCTTGCCATTATAGAAGGAACATGCCCAAACGGGAAAAGTGCATTTTGGAAAGGAAGAAAGTTTTTTCTGTGTTTTATGCTTCACTATGGAGATGCCTGACACACAAAAAGGAAAATCAGAAGCTGACACATAAATGTCAAAGCAATAACCGGTGAAGGAAACAAATAAATAGGATCTTAAATATAAAGAAAATAATTTGAAGACATCATTTTCAAGATGTGAAAGAAATGCATAGAGAAAACATTAATGTGGGGAGCTACAAGATTTCAGTACGTCCATTACATATTTTATTACCATTCAAAAGCTTGCATGTATTCTAACTTTTGCAGTAAGTTTACAACAAATGACCAAAATACTTGGGGTAAGTTATCACATAATACAATTTCACTGCAACAAGCTCCTGTTTATATAGACGTCAACGCCCTCTTTCTTAACATCTGGACGAAGGTCTATTTTTTTATGGTAGTCAAATATTTCCAACTTGGACAATTTGATTAATATGGTTGGGAATATGTTTATGCAGTTATGGGCTGAGGGTTCCCTAGAAGAAACAGTTGAAAACCTGGTGAAAATGTGGGAAATGGAGCTTTCTCACAAGACGCGAGTTCATGATTTTAAAACAATTGATCCAGACAATAACTCACTTAAAGTAAACGGTAATCCTCACTCCCACCCTCCTTCTTCTTCTTCTCTAAGTCATTTTGGCATTGAACTGCTTGATATTCGTTTCAGGTAGAGGTCCTGTAAATGTAAGCTTTCACAGTGTGTCTCTGGTCAAACAAATCAGGACTTTTGAGTATGAGACGCAAGCCTAATGACCCGTGAATTTGTGACAGTTATATCCATTTTTCCTTGGGTTCTTCCTTATTCTGCAGAAGAAAAATAGTAACGGAAAGCGACAAAATCCAAGGAATGAAACCAAGTGTAAAATGAATGAAGTGGGGCATGAATTTATATAAATACACAGGTTGCAAGTTTTGTGAGAATAAGTGTGGCCACGTATGCCACTCCCTCCAACGAGCGTGTGGAAAACCGATGATAAGGAACGAATGCTAGCCGTGGAAGTTTTGATGGGTACACGTAATCGTAGCTGTGGGTATTGCAATTTTCTACTTTTGGAATGAAAAATCACCAAAAATAATATTACAATTCGAGCTACAAATCATTAATGAATTGCAGGTATTACAAATCGGAGATGACTTTTGGTCATTTCTAAAATTTGTAAAGCTCTTGACACTACCGAAATCCATCGGCCATGGCGCTTATTGGAGCCTTCAGTCCCAGACTCTCATCTGCCATTTTTTGCCCTCCTGCTTTGAGCTTCAAGTTCAGGCACTTGGGTGTCATGGAAGATCCGTTGAATTTGGAAATGCTTACCAAGCTTATGAGATTCTATTGATGGAAAATAATATAACGAATCTTAGAGAATGGAAAAGATGTGAAAGCTCTTTATGTGATAATTTGAAAGAACCTTGCCTTATCTGCCTTTACTTTAGCAATGATGGTACAACTAGACAACTGCTAGAATGAAAACTAAAATGAACCATAATAACCAACATGCTTAGTTATCAAGTTGGGTTGCTTATCCCACTTCTTATTATATGTGACACTACTGTGCATAGTCAGTATTAATTTTTACTATATGGAGCTAAGTTCTAGGAAATTATTCCGAAGTGATTTACCGTTCGAAATGCATTGTTAATGTTTTGGTAGTGCCGAAATGACTTAGACGCCTATTAGAAATGTCCCGAAAATAACACACCCATTAGTGGGGTGTTTTTGGAAGGAATACAAGCATTATTGCAGGCATTTGGGCGTTTTCAATGCTTGAAAAAACTAAAAAAAAATTAGAAGAAAAGAAAAACTAAAAGTAAACTAAACTTCCATAAACTCCACCCCCTCATTAGTCAAATCAAGTCAAAAACATATCAAAAAGTGTATTCGATTTTAATGAATGCCATGAATTATAAGTGTATCTTTTATGGACTTAAAAGGACTATTATGCATTTTTGTATGTATTTCTATTCTTAATAATTTATTGTATAGATGTTTTTGTATGTATTTCTATTCTTAATAATTTATTGTATATATGTGTTTGTGTGGTTTTGTCTCCAAGGGTTCTTGGGAAATTGATGTTTCAAGTTTTCTTATCCATTTTTGAATAATGTTGAAATAGCATAATTTGTTTCCAAGGATTGCTTAAAGATTGACTTTTCAACTTTTTTGATCCGTTTTTGTGTAGCGGAGATATAGATTAACAGTAACAATTTTTTTCAAATCAATTGGTGCACCTATAGTTCAAAATTTCATATTCAACAAAAACTCAACAGGGAAAATTTTACTTGGGTTCATGTTTGTTGAAAAATCGACAAAAAAAGAGAAATAAGCTATATATTCAATCATAATAACCTTAAATAACATGTAAAATATTGTCAAAACATAAGAAATGAACTTCAATAACACAAGCCTATTTTCTGTTAGATTTATGGAAAAAATTAGAGTGCATATCTTATTATCATATGATGATTGATTATCATCACTAAAAATTAATAATCACACAAAAATAACATTTTATTCCCCTTCCCCATCTCCGTCAAATTGAAAGTGGATGGTAAACCATTCTCATGATAAAAACCATCATCAAGTATGTCATCCCCCATCACTCTTGCTACATTAAATGTTGTTTCTACTCTCTCCATTTTCCGACCTCCCCATTGGTAAACATGGGTTCCACATTGGTGGAAATCTAGTCAACATATGGGTCAATATCATCCAAGTCAATTGCGCCATTAGGCTCCTTTCCCTACACTTGTTTGATGTGAAGGCAAAAATGAATTGTGCAAAGACAAGGTTATTGACGCACTCTTGCATCAACTTGTTGTGCTTCTTGGTGTAAATGGTCTCAAACAAGTTTCAAATTTCAATTGCACTCATGCCCAAAAATGCTACAAAATGACACAAGACACAGATGACTAGCCTTTGAAGAGTTATGTTGAGCACCATAATATTCCCATCAAGAATCTATAAATAGGGTAGTTATAATTTGTAAGTAAACTAAAATTGCATTTATTAAGAAGTATACGGATAAATGACCCTAATTTTGTCACATGTATGTTGGGTTATTCTCTGTCAAATACATAAAGCCTAAGAAAAAGTCTTTCTTTGCACCCTTGTAAACTTGCAAGCTGCAACTCATCTTGAATTTCATCTTTAAGAAGTTTTTCAGATGTCGTCCTCTCTATGCATGGGTTGAGACCGGCCATAACCTCCTTATCAACAAAGAAGAATAATGAGAATTTTATTTGTCAAGTAGTACCTTGTTGCATGTATTGGTTAGGTGGAGTGATTAAGCCATCTCTAATCAAGTATACGCCAAATGGGCTCCTATTTTCTTGTAGTCATCCCATAATAATGTTTGATGGTCTCATAGAGAGAAGCCTTTGACATGTTATCTTAGACAACCAACCAATAGAATTGGAACAATTGTTTTGTCATAAAACAAAAGTATGAATGTTGAAAATTGAAAATAAGCAAAATTTGAAAAAATAACAAAAAAGGAAAAGAAAATCAAAGAATTACAGATCTCTTTTGTGCTAACCAAAAACAAATCATCAAAAACTACCCTCATGACCTTTTCCCACAGTAAGCTATGTCTTGGGGATGGGGGCAACAAAATGGAGGGGGACGAGGTTGTTGAGATGGTGACAAATACCAATATTTTGGGGAAAGCGGGGAATGACTATTATAATAATATAAAAATAATTAATATTTAAATATTTTAACTTTATTCACTGAAATTTATGGGTTTAAACTTTGTCTATTGTTTTTTTGGGTACATTTGGGATTAGGGTTCCATGTTTATGGTTAAAAAATAGTTTTTTGAAATTTAAAATGTTAGAAATTTTAAAAATTATTTAATCTTTTTGGGAATGACCCCTCCAACATATAGAGGTCGTAAGCACATCAATAACACAAGACACAACAATTTTCGAACCGCATGGGGTCGAGCCATGTAAGACCACTAACATCAAGTATTTGCATCTTTATGGTCTGCAGGAACAACACAAGCTTCAATCTCTTGGCACATTTCCAACGTAAGATATCAGTGCCAATCCAAAGTAATCCAAGGCCTTTCCTTTACCACCACTTCCACTGGTATGTTGATGCACGACCTCAGCCTTAAATTGAAAAGTCTATCATGTGACGTGACTGAGTATTCCTGCTCATGCTATAATGAAAATATCTATTAAGTTGGGGGACTTAAGTCGTCAGTCCATCTCTGTTAAAATAAATATCTTCTTCGCTCACAAAGTTATGAAGAATGTCAACTTCTTTTTTCCTATCGATTGCCCACCTCATCGTTATGGTTCTGCTAGACAAAAAATTATCAAGTTTATCTTGTTGGAACTAGGTTTCCAAGCTCTTCAATGTCGTACTACATTTTCTGAAAGGCGGCTCTTGGAATACAAACTAACAATACAAATTGTTTGTATGCCATACATTTAGTGCAGCTTCTGTGCATAGATTTAATCCTCCTAGGTCATTGACTCCAGTAAAACAACATATGGTTTTTCCTGCTATTACCATGACAACATAGAGGCCTGCAAGATGAACCAAAACATAATTAATTGACTGTCCTATTTCATTGATCCATCTTTCATAAAATACCATCGTGTTTCTTTATATTTAGCTACAAAAGATTCTTAATACTGATTCATTATTATTTCTTACTCCAGATGTAGGATTCCTTTGTGAATCCCCTATTTTTACACCTCAAAATGGTTTGGACAACCATGGTATATGTAATTTATCAACCATAAGATATCTATTAATTCACAATATATTATGATTTAACCTCAAACCATTATTCTACGTACTTGTTTATAGGGTAATATACCATAATTTAAATGCATATTTTTGTTATTGTTATTCACATTAAATTGGAGTAAGTACATCTTGGTTTACGATATTATTTTGAAAGTAAACAAATATATATCTCCATGAATACCATCCATTATATGTGACAACTCTATACTTAATACTTGAATGGAAATATTATTTTTCTCGCTCTCTAATTCTTAGCCTTATCTTGATGATTACGTTATTTTATTAAAGAGAAATATATATAATATCCAACTCTTCCTCCTTTAGATTCTTATTAATATTTTTTCAAAAGGTAAAATTAATTCCATGTCAGTGTTTATGTTGACCCATTAAATGAAAGGTTTCAAGGATACTATGAACAAGGAATGCAAATATATTAAATCCACAAATATCATTATATGTAGTTATTCTATTTTTACGTGTTAAAGAAAGAATGATTTTTTTATTTATACGAACTTCCAAATACGACTAGTACAAATGAAAGCATCTACAACATAGCATACATCAAAAGACAATCTTGTAGGAGCTTGTTGCAGTGAAATTGTATTATGTGATAACTTACCCCAAGTATTTTGGTCATTTCCTGTAAACTTACTGCAAAAGTTAGAATACATGCAAGCTTTTGAATGGTAATAAAATATGTAATGGACGTACTGAAATCTTGTAGCTCCCCACATTAATGTTTTCTCTATGCATTTCTTTCACATCTTGAAAATGATGTCTTCAAATTATTTTCACTGTTATATTTAAGATCCTATTTATTTGTTTCCTTCCTGGTTATTGCTTTGACATTTATGTGTCGGCTGCAATTTTCCTTTTTTGTGTCTGGCATCTCCAATAGTGAAGCATAAAACACAGAGAAAACTTTCTTCTGCTTTCCAAAATGCACTGGGCCCGTTTGGGCATGTTCCTTCTACGATGGCAGGATTCAATGTTAAATGAATGACATCTATTGTCTTTCCTTCGGCTCGGCAACACAACAAGGCTAGACATCCTGCATATGTTGGGACTCCATGCATTTGACACCCTGCACAATTGCAATGCCCATCCTTTTTGCCTTCTTTACAACCTCTTGCACCAAATTTTATTGAGGACAGTAATGGCGCACATGTTTCATTTTGCATGCAAGGAAGTGTGTCCTTGCCTCTTCTTCTTTATCTCTAGAACAACAATTGGCTTTGGATACTATTCTCCACCACTTCGCATACAAATCTAGCCTTCCTCTACTGATGCTTCTTATTCAAGGCACTGTTGGTACTAGAAAATCATACCTCACTAACAATATCAAGTACTCATTTTCCTCTGCGTCGCCCCTAGGCCTTTCACCTCTCCCTTTACTCACCCCAAATGGAGCTGTAGCTTTCAACATTTTTGCTTCTAATATACATGCCAACCTACGCATGCCTACCAAAGAACTCAATCTCTTTGAGGGTCAAGATTTTTCATCTTTTCAAGACTTCCTTAAACATATCCAATATATTCTAATTGATTAAATGAGTTTCATCGGCCCAAAGTTGCTCAACAATATTGACTACCACCTTCGTGAAACTTTCCCATACTCCAATACATCTAAATTTGGAAACAGATTTGTCATCCTTGTTGGGGACCTTGGTCAACTTCCTCATGTCATGGACATTCCTCTGTATGTCAGTAACTCTTATGAGGTTAACCTTTGGAAAGAATTCACCATTTCCATCTCCTTAAATGCTATCTTCAGGGAACATGGTTCCACTCCTGTAAAGGTATCATTTTAGAACTTTCTTCTCAACATTCGTAATTTTGTCCCTCTATTGCAAGATTGTGAGCTCCTCATGTCAAGAACAAATACTTGACTTTCTAAACAAGAAATCATTGAGTTTAAAGATGTCCCCATATTTTTGCTAAAAACGACCTGGTCAACAACCACAACCTTCAAATGTTGAAGTCCCTTTACTCGCCCATTATCGAGATCGATACACGGGCCCTCATTGGGATGCAATAATTCCCTCCATGTTCCTATTCCACCAATTTCCAGAGGAAACCAAAGAAAATTACGCTCAAAATGGCTTGGGTATTTCCAATCCACAAATCTCAAGGGCTAACTCTGCAATGGGAAACTATTGACATTGCAGGCACATAAAAACAATGATTGTCCTTTACAGATATATCGAGAGATCCCTCACTCTCTCCCCTTAGAATGTCCGCTCCATTTTCATTCTGCCGCTGCTCTGTTGCTTTTCATCTCGTAATTTTTTTCTCCTTAATGTTTTCAAGAAATTCCTCCCACAGTTTTTTTACCACCTACATTTACATTTCTGCTCTATTATATGTTTCAGTTTCCTTCTCCATACTCCCTTATTTTAGTTTCGGCGTTTTCATCGCACACTTCACGTGCGATTGCTAGTTATTTGAATTTCGAAAGTGTATGGTCATAATTGCATTTTTCATACATGAGATTTAAATCTTGTTGAAAATAGAATAATTTTGGTACATTGACATGCCATCACAATAAAACAATAGTGGCATATTATGAATGCCACAACGACACGAGAGGCTTGGACAAAAGCAGATGGATGTTGATATTGGGTCATATTTTGCATGAAGATAATTGGAATTGAAAAGAGCTTGCATATTAATAATGGGTATGATTTTCTTCATGAAGAAGATTGCAATCGAAAAGAATATTCTCTAATAATTGGTTTTCATTCATGTCCCTTAGTTAGACCAAAGTGATATTTGATCTTCATAGTTTTGAGTGATTTAAACTATTAAATATAGGTGAGAATTCTATATCCCAAAGTGTCATGATCAACATTGCCAAATACCTCCTGACCTCCTCCTCTAAGACTTGTTCCATGAAAAGTTGGAGAAGATGAAAATAGTTTGCATCCACTGGAGCTACCGCAATCATAAACTTGATTGCCATTGTATTAAACTATTATCAACAACTCAAGGTGTAGTACTTAACGCGCAATTCTTAAGCCATTTAACGAATGGTGGAATATGCTACATAAAATCAAGAGATTAATAATGAAATGATTAGGAATTTCCTAAGCTTTTTCAAATAATCTAAAAGTTTTTGGAGTTTTTCTTGAACTCGTACTCAAAATGTTACATAAAATAATGCCACACTCAAATTTATGTAATTCAATTTATATGCTAATGCAATTGTAACCTACCCGCACCCGACCAATTGTCCAAATTTCAATTTCACCAACATGCATAATAGATATAGAATATGTCACTGTTTCTTTGTTGGACCCCGCCCAAGAGAGATAATGCCCCATTTGGGCAGGACAAACCTTTTCAATGGGTAAGTATAGATGAGACTATTGGGCCTTCATTATTGGATGCACAAGATTTTGATTCTCGTAAAAGAAATGGCTTTGGTGTTCTGAAATATAGTTATTGTATTTGTTTGCCTATAAAATCATATGCATGCATGAACAAATCGCACACACTCAATGAACATCTTTCAACAAATAAGTCCTAGGTGGATGTAACATATAATCGGGCAACAAGAGAATACAATATACAACATAGGCAATCTTCTTTTGGCACATACAATCAAGTTGTGCAACACCGTTGTTGTAATTATGTCATCCTCTTCGCTAGACTCTCCACCATTCTCTTTTAAGTGGCCAAGTTGTTGCATTGGTTTCCCAATCCAAAACAGCTTATAGATTTGTCTCGAGATCGTCCATCCATCTTTTGAGATGGTATCTTTGCTTCATGTTGTTCCCCTCATAAGGGTTCCACTCAATGGTATCCTTTATTTTGTGTTTTTGTGATTATTAGAGGAGAATATACATATCTTTAATGTTTGTCTAAAATAATATTTATGTCAATTCTTGGAGTAGTGAATATATGTAAACATGTTTTATCTTTTGAATCTTCAAGCAACATTGAAGATTCAATTTTGTAAATATTGGTTTGAAATTTTCACTTCTACAATCGCCAAAGAATTTTTTTCATTAGTCATGTGTGAGAGTTAACGTCCCTACATTCTGATATACGCAATGTACATTTTTTTAATGATAATTAAAGTTATCAAATTCGTTGGAGTCTCACATTCAAGTGCTACAAATGTATGTTGTGAGAAAGAATTGCCACTTGTTTTCAAAAGCACTTCTTGCTATATTCGAAACATGTAAATATATGCATATATTTGAGCTTGTCTTCTCTTAAGTTTTTTGAGCTTTGTTGCATCCTTTCATTCTCATCGGTTTTCATTTCACCCCATCCCAAGAACAAACATATAAGCGGCACTATCCAAGAAGTTTCATATCACCCACTATATAAAAATACATTTCCACATAAACATTGTATTTGCACCCCATCCCACATATTTTGCACCTCATGTCCAATTGCTACTAATTACAAATTCTCCACTTCACATATAAATATTAAGCATTGTCAAAAGTGATGATAACTTAAATTATAATTAGAGTCTCTTTCACAGGTTCAAAATTGTAATTAGAGTTTGTTCTAAAAACTCAATTGAAGTAAATTAGTGTCAAGCGTCATTAAAAGTGAAAAATAAAAATGGCTAAAATTGTAATTACAAATAGGCACTCCCAAAAGTGACAATGACTAAAAATGCAATTAGAGTGTGTTCCTTATTATTAAGCTCACTTAAATGAACTAGCGTCTAGCATCATTAAAAGTGGAAAGCGCAAATGCCTAAAATTGTAATTAAAAATTCTCGATTTGGATTGGCTAAAATATACATAATTAAAAATGTTAACAATAAGAAATTGCGGTGAGCGTGGATCGAACACGCGTCCTTCAGATCTTCAGTCTGACGCTCTCCCAACTGAGCTATCCCCGCATGACCCGACTTATAAATTTTTTATGGTATTAGAACTGTGCAAAATGTTTAATATTTTGGTAGACATTTACTCTTCCGACGATTTTCTGATAAAACTGTATCTGTTCCGGGCATAAGCATTGTGTTGTTTTGGTTATAAGTAGACACTACAATTGCACTACACCGCGTCGAGTCTTCTTCTGGGGAGAGCACATTGCACCAAATTTAACTGTACAGAATGAATAGATATTAATCCCACATACACGAGAAACTAGATCCTTTGTACAGAAATGTACTCTAAATACTCTTGCCGTGCGAGCTACTAAATTACGGAGCCGCGTGGTCAGCACATAGCGAACTATTCTTTCGCCTTTTACTAAAGAATACCGTGTGCGGGCCACTCATAGCGGCATACGCCTATTATTGGAGCCTATCCTACCTTCGTGTAGGAGGGCCAACAAATCAAAGCAAAATTACAATATCTCCTACAAGTGGGCATCTTTGTTTGCAGCGTGGTAAGATTAATTTAATACAATTACTTGTGTTCTACTGAGAATAACATTTTCTCTTGATTGATGTCCCAAACACGTCAATTTTGATGCATATATCTTTCATTTATTACACGGTATAATCCTTTTCTCGATTTTCTTTGTGGCAAGGTTTTGGACATAAATTTTGAGTTTGATTTTGACTATCACATACATTTGAGTACATTCAAAAGGATTAGATATGACTTGAGTACATTCATTAGGATTATATATGATATTGGCAATCTCTTTGCTTTCATTTATATAATTATACCTCGTAATCTACTTATATTCGTGTGCACTACTATATTTTTAGTGGTGTAGGTTTTAACCATATACTGGATTTGGTTTTATTTTTTGTGATGTGATAAACTTGCGATGATGTTTATAGAGATTGAGGGTTGAGATATATCACATAGAAATTATTTAGATGTGTTATGATAAGTTACATGGTTATTTTGTCATATTTTCTAAAGATTTTACATATAATTATTAATGGAAATGAGTAACCTTAATGTTTTATGTAACTCCATATGGAGTATTTATGAGATTCGTTTGGAAAATATAAATTTGTGCACATATTAAGAAAGAAAACTAGCACTATTCATGTATATTAGTAGACCTTGTAACTTGCTTGCATTTAATATGTGTGTTACTAGACCTTGTAACCTACTTGAATTTATGTGTATTACTAGACCTCTAGTAGTGTATATATATATATATATATATATGATTTGGCTTTGTTTTTTCGCATTGCTCTTTCCCTCTCTCTTTCTCTCGATGTGATATGACTTGTGATCAAGTTTCATAATGATTGAGGATTGACATATATCTATGTATGAATGTAAAATTATTTGGATGTGTTATGATTAGTTACATGGTTATTTGTCATGTTTTCTAAAGGATTTAGATATAATTATTGAGGGAAATGAGTAAATGAGTAACCTTGATGCTTTATTTAACTCTCGTATGGAGTATTTATTAGATTTGTTTGAATTGGATTTAACTTTGACTAATTCAAAATAAGAAAAATATAAATTTGCGCACATATTAAAAAAATGTTGACAATATTTATGTGTATTACTAGACTTATAAACTACTTGCACTCGTGTGTATTACTAGACCTATAGTGGTGTCTATTCTAATTATAAAAATTGTATTTGACTTTTTTACACATTTCTTTCTCCCTCTCTCTTTCTTTGATGTGATACGACCTTGATGAAGTTGCATAATGATTGGGGATTGAGATATATCTATATAAAATTATTTGGATGTGTTACGATTAGTTATATGGTTATTTGTCATGCTTTCTAATTTTTTTATATAGTTATTGATGGAAATGAGTAACATTGATGCTTTATTTAACTCTATATGAAGTATATGTGAGATTTGTTTGAATTGGATTTGACTTTGACTAATTCAAAATAAGAAAATGTAAATTTGTGAACATATAAAAAGAAAATATGACAATGAACAACATATGGTTTAAAGTTAGAATGAATTCATTACAAAGACATTGGAGTAGATCACCAAGTAAACCAAGTAGAGGAGCAAATCAACTAATAGAAAAACTAGACCATTTTAATGGTGTAAACCTATTGTACCAAATCCATAACCGAGAAGAAGATACTTTACAAAACAAAGAATACAACAATTGGTATATCATTGGCCCTCATGCAAGCTTGTGTGCGCGCACGCACGCACACACACGCGCGCACACACACATACACACACACACGCACACACACATGCACGCACACGCACGCACACACACGCACGCACACGCACGCACCCACACGCACGCGCTGCACGCACGCGCACACGCACGCGCGCACGCACACACAGATAATATGATGTGTAGATACTTTATTGAACAAAGAATGCCGCAATTGGTGCATCATTGGCCCTTTGTGCACATTTTTGTATATTATGATGCATGTAAATACAATGGCAATGTTTCAAAGATGTTACAATACTATTTTAAAACACTAGTAATTAGAGTAAAAATTGGTGTTACTTTTTGAAAGATTAAATATGGAGAAGTTTTTATCCAAAACCTAGCTGTTAGATATTCTAAATGTATTAGCATTTCTATTTACAACTTTTAACAACTTGATGTACAAATCTTGACTTATTATTAAGAGAAAATATCTAAAACTCAAGAACCACCATATAACTTTGTAAAATCTACTCCAAATTTTCATGGCATCTTAAAGAAAAATGAAAAGCTTTTAAAGGACTTGATGGGTGTTATTGCACATACACGAAGCTTTTCTAGTGTATCATTTTTTTCCTTTCAATTCTCTTAGCATGGCCTATGGGTACAAAGTGAATACAAAAAAATAGAATTAATGGGATATAAAGTATAGGCTATAACAATTTGTTATTCAAAAAATAGATCGATATATTGTGACATCCTTCCAAAACAAGGAGCAAGTATATGCACACACTGGTAAGATCTAAATAAATACCAAGTTCATAAGACATATTATGCAATCAATTTGTTTGATTGCACCGATTAAAGTCTCATTAAAAGGAATTGAGGTATACATCAAAGTTTTTTTGAAACATAAACTACTTGTGGACTTTAATATTTGCACCTAAATGATGTCGGACCAAATATTTGGATTTAAGAGTGAATTCAGAAATTGTGTTTATGCAAACCTAAAATTATATACATCAAAATGAGATGCAAGTACATATAATGTGTGACCATTCAATTCATCTCTATGATGATTTTTAGTTCATCTTCAGGAAATTGTTAAGATTCTACAAGAGGACATATTATTATAACATAGGATTATGTCGAGTAATGTCATATTCCATCCCTTAATCTATAGAGTTTATATCAAGACCAAACATGCCTATGAATTTTACATGTTTCTCTTACAGTCATTTTTTAAAAGATATTAGTTAGTTGTTATGCAATTGGTTAATGTATCAATTTGATCTTGCCACATTTCACATAACGTTGAATCAAATGAAAGTTGGTGTTGATGAGCTTCGTTCAATCACAAAGAAATGAATTTGTTGCCATTTTGATTCTTTGAAGTGTTATCGACCATGCATGGTGTTGATGAAATCTATTTTTCCTACAAATCCTTATAAGTCATAATATTTCCCTAGTTACTAATGAAGCTGCCATATATTCTACTTTTTAAAAAGAAATTGTTGGCACGAATTTCGTCTTTGACTCCCTCGTGATAAGCATTTGTTAGAGTAGGTATTTACCTTAGCTCATGTTCACCTAGGTACTTTATTTACCTTTATTGTATTTATCCTCACCCACTTATGTGTGTGGATATTTCTTTTATCTTATTTGGATATTAGGAGATATTATCTAGTTGTTAGGTATAGTTCTTTCCTTGATCTATGGTATTGATTGTATCCTTGATGACTAGTTCATTCCTAAATCTACGGACTTGACTAGTTCTTTGATGACTAGTTCTTTCCTTGGTTTATGGCTTGATATACGAATTTGACTGGTTCTTAGATTGTTATTCCTTGCCTATATAAGCAAGGCCCATTCTCAATGTATTTCATTGAGTTCCATAATAATATATGATATTATTGTTCATTTGTTTGCAAAGGTTTATGTAAAGTTATTTTGGAGAATTGCTTTCATCTTATTGATTGTGGTGTTTGATTAGCATCTAAGTTCTTGGCTTGGTACGATTTGGTTATCGTTCATTTTATGTTATTAGAGCAGAGATTACTATTGACATCTGTCTCATACATGTTGTTTAGAAAGGACGTTTCTTTCCTTTTTGATAGGGGTTTGCGTAAGTCGCACATTGTGCACGATTTGCTATTTCGAGAAAATTCGTAGATCGCTAATTTGGGCGATGAAGGTCATTTTCGACATAGTCCAGAAATAACAAGTTTTACCAGAAGAAGTAATTAGATGTGGCTTTCTCGAAAACCAAAGAACACACCCCAGAATAGTAAGTGGAGCATACACCCATTAAAATCCTTAGCCCTTGCTCATATGGTATGGTCATATGAGGGCTTAAAGCTTTGCTTAACTCCGACTCCCTTTCATTTTATTTGTGTGGTGAATACGAGCGTTTTATTTTGTTTTAGTGGAAACTAAAATAAATAAAATAGCATAGCATAAACTTGTAAAGCTTGTATCTTTTGATCGACAACTCATATTTGAGTGTCATTTTTTGTAAAAGTGCTTATTTTTCCATGTTCTTTCCATTGGAAATATTTATTTTGAGAATCAAACTATAACTATAAAGTGTCATATTGTAACACGCACTCAATTATAAAGTGTCAAATTTGGGGGTGTTGTAATCACTTGTGGACGTAATTTGAGCTTAAGCCCAATGTTCTATACTTTTGGGTGTTGCATTCTTGTATCTATCATTGATTCTAAGAATGATATACTTTTCTTTGAAGTGTTTGGACTTCAAGAGGATATTGTAAATTTTTTGGAAGAAAATTGATCGCTCAAGAAGTGAAATTCTTTTCTACAAGCACTCATTCATGATAAGGATACACTAATACACTCACTACAACAAAAATTGCTAGCTTGCAACATCACCATCATATTGTGGACTGTCATATCCATGCTCTTAGTCCACTTGCAGCTATTTCTCTGGCACCCACTGACCTTGATCTGTTAGTTTCTAAGCCTATTCTTGCTCCTGATGCTCCTAAGCCTATGAGGCTTGTTACTGCATGCGCTTCCACATATGTGCATATTGCAATAACACATGATGTGTATCCTACTTCTACTCATATGCATGGATCTTTTGAGAAGCATACCACTGCATTTGGTTCTCACATGCTCTATTCTATGGGTTTCATTAACAGAGGTATTGACAGACATTCACAAGGTATTATTTCTCCTATTCCACATGTTAAGTGGAATTCTCACCATGGCATTGGTTTTCAAGTAGGTACTTCATTGGGATCACACATTGTCAGAGCTCCTAATTTTTTTCACTTGACTCTTACCGAGGATCATGAGCTCCACATGAGTTTTGCACCTTCACTCAGGCTTGAGAAACTTGAGATTTTAGCTATCAGACATGATTGACCTGACACACATTCTGATGTTCCTTTACATGAACCCATTGTACATTTTGATCCAAGTCATATGCAGACATCTTCTTCATCCATACATGTTTATTTGGGGTGGATATATGATCATTCGTGGCGACGACATAGGCATTACTTGAGAGGACTCTACAGGCGTGGCTCCTCCACCATTCGGCCTTTTGCTCCACTTTAAATACCTTCTACATTGTAATGTTATTTGTTTTGAGCATTTTTTAAAGCGGGTATAATGTATCTCTCTTGTTGGTTGAGAGATTTAATATCTCTATTTTTGACATTTCGGCATGTTGATAGTCTCTCTTGTGGGGGGGTTATTACGGTGAAGCCCAATTTTATTTTGTCGGTGTTCAAGTAGTTGATTTTGGGCAACTCGTACAAATTTATGGTGTCAGTCTACCCATTCAGCAGTATGGGAGGGTGTGGTGTTGATACTGCTTCTTCGGGTTTCGTGTACTTGCCTTATTACCTTTGATTTTCTTGGATCGTGACACTCCTATTTATTTGGATCTCATGTCCTTGCCTTGTTTCCTTGGTTATTATTCTTGGATCGTGACACACCTATTTGTAGCATTGATCTTGCTTCTTCGAGGTTGGTGTCCTTGCCTTGTTACATTGGTTTTTCTTAGATTGTGGCACTCTAATTTATTTGGATCTCGCATCCTTACCTTGTTGTCTTGGTTGTTCTTAGATCGTGGCACACCTATTTGTAGTAGTTGATCGATTATGTTTGGTGTTTTTGGCACTTCCAACATCACTCCGTTGTGATCTCCTTATATGGAGTCATTATGTTGAATCCCAAAGTGTCGGTTATTTTTGAGTTCTATGATTGAGAAGTGGATTCATACCACAGTGCACACCAAACTTCTTCAGCATTGTATGAGTTTTTGAGCTAAGCTTCTTGGGATACCTTGCAGCGGGTTTTTACTATCTTTACTTTGTTGTTATTGGTTTTGGGTACTTTGTGTTGTCTTTTTTCCCGCTTATTGTACATGAGTACCTCATCGAGGCCTAGTTGACGGGACTCATACTTTGTGGAGATGCCACTTCTATTTCGGCCCCTAGCTTCACTTAAAAGGGGTGTTAGAGTAGGTATTTACCTTAGCTCATGTTCACCTAGGTACTTTATTTACCTTTATTGTATTCATCCTCACCCACTTATGTGTGTGGATATTTCTTTTATCTTATTTAGATATTAGGAGATATTAGCTAGTTGTTAGGTATAGTTCTTTCCTTGATCTATGGTATTGAATGTATCCTTGATGAATAGTTCTTTCCTAAATCTATAGACTTGACTAGTTCTTTGATGACTAGTTCTTTCCTTGATTTATGGCTTGATCTACGACCTTGACTAGTTCTTAGATTTTTATTCCTTTCCTATATAAGCAAGGCTCATTCTCGTTGTATTTCATTGAGTTCCATAATAATATATGATATTCTTTGTTCATTTGTTTTCAAAGGTTTATGTAAAGTTATTTTGGAGAATTTCTTTCATCTTATTGATCGTGGTGTTTGATTAGCATTTGAGTTTTTGGCTTGGTACGATTTGGTTATCATTCCTTTTAGCATTAAACCTAAATTCATCGAGAAAATTGAAGTAAATTCATCTTCAAATCACCTCTATAGTTTGAATACAAAAATATAATTAGTTTGAAATATACTTCCATGGAGTATTTTAGCCCAAGATTCTAAGTTTCCTTTAGATATTAAAGAGCTCTCGGTTGATGCATGAATCTAGATAACACTATAAATAAAAGAAATGTTTTTCTAGTTGTGATTACATAGATCACACTTTCTAATGAGTTGTTTGTACTTAGTTGCATCTTCAAAACTCTTCAATATCATCTTACATTAACATCATATTTTGTTTCATGTGTGTTTGAATGGTTTATAATATTTCATTCCAATTTTTTTCTAAATTTCACTAGTATAAATCTATTGTATTATCTCACCTATAAAAATTTGAATTTATACTTTGATTTTTGAATCACTTCAATACCTAAAGAGTAATGAAGATGGACCACATTTTTCATTTCAAAATCTTCCATCAATCCTAATTTTACTTTTGCATTGTCCTTTCATTATGTCTTGTTATAAGCATGTCGTCCACATATACAATTGTTTTGTCAACAACCTTTACAAAAAGAGTTGCATCTTCAAATTCAAAATGCTTGAAGTTCATACTCAAGAGGTGCTCTATGATTTTTTCATACCAATATCTTGGTGATTATTTCAAACCATACACTGATTCTACCAACTTGCACACCTTTTGTTCTTGAGCTTCATCTACAAAATCTTCTCATTGGGTCATGTCAACAATTTCCTTTAGCTTAATGTTCAGAAAAGTAGCTTTCATGTCTATCGATGGAATTTATATTGTTTTATGTTGCTAAAGCTAACAAAACCTTGATGGTGGTCGATTCCATTGTTGGTACAAAGGTCTCCTCATCACCTCTCTCTTTTGTTTTAGCATATCCCTTTTAACATGCCTTGTTTTGTGTTTCTCCATTGATTCATTTTCTTTGTATTTGTTTCAAAATACCCACTTATAAACCATTGGGTTTATAATTAGGTAGATGATAAACCAATTCCTAAGTTCCATTCTTGACCAAGGCATCATATTCAATTTTCATTGTTTTTCTCCACACATCAAGCTTTTCAACTTGTTTGAAGGAAGTTGGTTCTAAATCAAAAGCAATATTGATTTTTGGATGGTCTCCCAAGATAAACTTTTCTAGCTTATCTTGAATCTCTTTTAGGAACTTTTCTATTTTTTGTCTAGATTTGTATGCACTTCAAGTGCATTTTTTCCAAATTCATCATGTGTGACATTTGTCGATGTTTTTGTAGTCCATCTTGGCATTTTAAAATTTATTTCCCATAGAAAAATTAGTGTCTCATTTTATTTATTTGAAGCTCCATCTTTTAGTTTTTTTCTCTGGAAACATGTTTTCATATTATGATGAAGTTTCAATCTCTTCCTTAGGTAGAGTTTATTTTTCAATTAATAGAGGAAATTAAGTCAACCAAATTCCAAACTATATGTCCTCCCATTAATGTTTGGAATATCCTTGGAAACATCAATTTTTGTAAATTTATCAAGTCAACTCAATTCTTGTTGGTGTGTGTTATTTTCCACATCATTAGGTGAGTCATCTCACTTAGGTGAGATCATAGGTCCATGTGTCATTTAGGGGTCATTATGAGATTCCCTTACGTGTCAGTGCATCAGCATGTTAATGTGTCAATGCGTCATATGCATCATTGGGAGTTACACTTCTATTCTGGGAATGTAACTCCCCCTCTCTACTCGAGTTGTCATGATTGCAACACTGGGGGTTACTCAAGCACCTCCTATATGTACACCCCATTTGATCTATGAGATAGAGGAGAGTTTTATGGCTTAACCAGGTTCTACCCATGTTTCAAATATTTGCATGCACATTCAGTTGATGCTCGCTCCTCTCGAGATCTCTTCACGTTTCCGTTTGCACGTTTGTTGATGTGCACGTCGTCCCTCGTGATCCTCGCTTGCGGGTTTTAAACCCTCTTTCACGGTATTAGAGCGGATATTATGGATCTATGCACTCATCGGTGTTTCTATGCGTGTTTTCTAGCTTCCGACGTGATATTCAGATCTCTTTCAATGTGTGTCGTAATGGATATTCCAGTTGTGCGCTTCTTGCATTGATTCGAGTGTTTATACCTCTCTTCGGGTTATTCATGGTTCGTTTGGTCGTGTTCGAGTTTCGGTATTTTTCGAGTTTAGTGTCTTTGACCGCTCGATTCTCCGGGTTTACATGTGTGTTAGAGGTGTTTTCCTGAGGTCTAATGTGTTCCGAGTTGCAGATCTGCGTATTTTGTGCTAGTTTACATTGGTTCTTTGTTCTTGCATTGGCTTGACCGACAACTTGCTGGTGACTCAGCTCTTGCTTCCTGCAACTCATTTCTCTGACCGTGCTCGTGTTTGCTCATGTAACGGCCTTTTACAAAGCAACTTGCAACTCATTGTTTGTTGTTTCCTCATTGTTTGTTGTTTTCTCGTGTTTGGTTGTGGACTTGCTTCCTCCCCATAGTGATTTGGCCTTGCTCAATGTGGAATCCTGCCTTTTTGAGCGGTTTTCCTTATGCATTTGAATGCCCTTTGCTACAACCCTACACTTTTTTTGGAGCTTGAGTTCCTTTCTTACTGGACATTCTAATCTCTATGCTTTTTTTTGGGTTGCCATGTGGTTGTTTGGACGTTTGGTTTGTGCAACAGCTAGACCGTTCCTCCCTAGCTCGACCTGCACTTGTGGCCATTCCTCCATTATCTTCCTTGGCATGTGGACCTATCATGCCATCGGTTTCACTCCAGCCTTCTACCCAACACATTCGAGACTTGGCCTCTAGTGGTTCCTCCGGCGGCTCCAAAGATGTTTCAACACCTAACAAGCTCGGCCCTCCTTCCAACGGCCTCCACTCCTACAACACCTAGCATGCTCAACTTGGTTTTCTTTGTTCAGCTATTTCAAGACCTGCAACACCTCCCTCGGTAGAGCCTGCACTCCCAGCGACCACAACACTCCACGACACCCCTCCAACAACTCGCTCATCCGTTTTGGCATTTTTGGCGGTTTGGGGTCTACGATTTGACTGCTCCAATGCTCCACGTGATCCTTGACAATGTGCCAACTCCTCTCGGCTTTTGTCGGTATTTTGTGGCTCCCCGCCACATGGAGGTCTCGATTATTTTGACTATTGTGGGAAATTTCAACTTAGCCTTGGTCTACAATCGCACTCGACTTCCACCGTGGCAACACTCGCTCAACACAACAATGACCACCATGGCTTGACATTCCAAACGTGGTCCCCTCCTATCTTTTTTTAATGTTTTAAGATTTAAAAAAAAAAACATTCATGGCATGTAATTAATTTTTAGGCTATTTTTGGCTTGTATTACTCATCCTTCCTTCAAGTGTCGAAGACGGAGGGCGAGGTCCGGGGTTGGCAGGAGGCTAATCTCCTCTCGCAATTAAAAAAAACCCTATCTAAAATTTCATGCCATTTCAAATGAGTACCCACACGGTACCCTTTACACCCATCTCTTGTACCTTTTTAATGCGTTTGCAGCATCTAGTGCTTTTTTCCATCGATTCATGGGAATCATTTTAATGGTATAACTTTTGACTCGCTGCTCGTTTCTGAGAGCTTCTTTAGTCAAAGTTGCATGATTTTTCACACTTTACATAATGACATTGCCAATTTTGTAAAACACACTACTTTTATAAAGTGCCGCATCCTGGGGGGGCTGCTTGTACTCTTGGGTTTTCACACGCAGACGCATTATCAGCCGAGTCCGACGTCTTGCTTTCGTGCATCGTGCATCTTACATTTTTCATCATGGAGAGTGCTCTTTCTAGACGTGAGCATCGTAGGATCGCTTTACAGCCTCCACCACTTCTCACTAGGACAAGGAACTATTCAGCTTGGCGTGCTTCCATGGAACGTTACTTTGCCCATGAGGGTCTTTTACCCTTCTTACTTGGGCTAGTTCCTACACCCACTGATCATCATCATTTGGAGGAATTTCTTGACACTTGTGACCATGTCTTTGGTCACATGATGATGCATGTCTCTCGATCTCTCTAGTTTCACGTGGCAGACTCAGATCCACCTCACCATGTCTGGAGCATTCTTCAGTCCCTCTATGGAGACCCTTCACATACCGTCGTTGTTCCTGCTGCTGATTCAATTGTCTCCTCTTCTTCGTGTGATGACAGTTCCACTAACATAGACTCGCTTGGTTCTACTTCTGATGACGAGGATTGTGCACCCAGTTTTGATGTTGAGAGTACTACAAAGGACTCTTCTCCTCTTTCTCTCACTATTCCAGAGAGTGTTGTCACCCCTCACATCTCATCAGATATCAAGAAGTCTCCTACTCAGTCTCACATAGTCATCACACCTGCCTCCTTTCCACTTCTAGTGTGTGAGGCCCCTTCCACTCCTCTACCTTCATTGGATGACTCATACCTATCTGACATCGCTCTTCTATTTGTTGAGCCCCCTCATTGGGACGAGTATCTGCTTGACCTTAGTCATCTTTTCGCAGAGTCTACTTGTGATGCACTACATGTCCCTCATCCATCTATAGGTGTTTCAGAGGAGTTCATCATCTTTGTTGTTGGGAGTGCCCCTTCGGGAATCATGTCACTTCCACATTTCCAGAGACCTTCATTGATCCACCCTTAGCTGTGGATCCCTTTTCTATTATGGAGGATGTTTTGTTCCCTTCACATCACTTGGACATCCTTTCTGCTAGTGTTCTTGTTATCCAAAATTCAACCCTCAAGGTAATTTTGATAACATGCATCAAATTATTCATCCCGAGCAAGTAGATTGATTCAAGGCCGAAATCGTGTTTTGGGAGACCCTCGGTTTCTCTCTAACTCTCCCATCCAAGAAGAAATCCGAACGAGTTAGAAAAAATGGAAAAAATGCAAAAATAAGGTCTGCAGGATTGTTTTGAGGCATTTCGGGTCTGAAGGGCTCGGGTCGTACCAGTTCGGGTTGAACTGAGGTTCATCATACCAAGCTTGGGGCCGAAAAAATGAAGAAAATCGGCTAAGTCCTAGTCCGGGTGGTCCGCGGGATAGTTGGGACGTCGGGACGCGTGGGACGCGAAAAGGCGAATCGGCCGAAAGTGGGAAAAAATCACCAAGTTTTGTTTGGGACATTTGGGCCAAAAGTACGAGAAGGACGCGAACCGGTGAAAAGTTGTGAGCAGTCCATTTCGGGTGATCGAAGATATTTGTCCTGTGATTGGGACAGTTGGGACAAAAGTACGCGGAGGACGTGAACCGGCTAGTTCGGCCGAAACAGAGGACTTTCGTTTGGGACATCGGGCCAAAAGTACACGCGGGACGTGAAAAGCCGAAAGAGCCGAGAGCGAATGGAATCTTGCCATGTGTCTTCGTCGCAAACAGGAACAAGGAAGCCCGAATCGGGCGGTTTGGAGAAATTTGTCCCTGCAGGTTTGGGACATCCGGGCCAAAAATACGTGAGGGACGTGAAAATCCGGGAGGCCCGTGGGACGAATTAGAGCATGCCACATGTCAAAAGGTTGAAAAGTTGCTAAGTGCGCCCCTCAGGCCCGAACCAATAAAATAGTGCCACGTGTCCAAGTTTAAAGGCATGAAAGGAATTGTTAGAGGATGAACTGCGAACGAATCGAGCCCGACACATGTCATCCAGTGGCGGAGCGTGAAAAAGTTCAAATATTTTCCCGCTGATCTGTTTTGGCCTATTTTTTCCCTAAATCTTCAGATCGCCATAACTTTCGATCCAGAGCTCAGATTTTCACGTTCTTTATATCAATGGAAAGCTGGTGAAATTCTCTACATGATTCCGGGGTCAATATTGCATTTTGGTTCAGTTTGGAGAGAGAAAATCAAGAAACGTCTCTGGCGCATGGTAATGGCGGAATCGACATTTCAACAACCAACTTTAATGCAAAATACGCCGCCGCTTTGCAGTGGTTCTCACCCACCGCCATAATGAGATAAAATAAATGCGACCTAGAAGTGGTTGGGGTAGATCTGACTTTCCTCTCTCTTCCCTCTCTCATTCTTCCTATATATTGTAAAGAGGGGCTTCTTTCTAAGGGTCGAACATTCCTGTTTTGCCCCTCCCTTCTTCTCTTTGGCAGGTGAATTTGTGGAGTTCGAACCTCCCATTTGAAACTGTAATGCGACTCTGCCTCTTGGCATTTTGTAGTGTATTGTATCAATCTTTGGAGCAAGTAATGCATGTCTGTGGATGATTCTCAACCCTCTCTGTGTTCATTTGCATCCTCCTGGTCTTTCACTGCAAATTTTGTTATCTGTGCATGATCTTGCATCACATTTGAATGGTCTGTGTTTATTGGCAAGATAGGTGTTCTTCATTCCTCGGTGCATCACCTCTATTAGCTTAGGTTTATTTTTATGCATCTTCTTACCCTGTCTCCTTGGCAAGTTAGATTAGGTTTTGAGTAAACCCTCTACATTTTTCGTGTGCATCTGAATAGAGGAATAGGAACCAGCCTTCTCTGGAGATTCCTTTCTCATTTTTGCAAGTCCCACACTTGGAGAAAGGATTCCATGTTGTGCAATCACACTGGATGATAGTATGATCAAACTAGAAATTTGATCAACATCCAGGGGTGCTGTGATTTTGCACTAACAGTTCTGGCACGCCTGGTGGGACATTAGAGGTCTTCACCTTCATTACAACAAGATCGATGTGCACTTGTTCCATGTTCCAGCTTTGAAGGAGCTTTAAAATCGCACATCTGGCAACTCCAAAAGAGGCATAATCCGTTGGTTTCAGCAGTCCAAGCCTGGTAAATTTATGAGAAGAATACAGACCAGATCAAGAACTAGGGAGGAAGGATTGTTTGTTTATCTGCACCTATCTCCAGGCAGAGAAAGAAGAGGAAGAAGAGCTCAAAGATCTCCATCTCCACCTAATAGAACCTTGTCAACACCTCCACCTGGTAGACCTTTCATCCAATCAACAAGGGTTCTTAGGCCAATCAGAATGGCGCAACCACCGAATCCCTTTGTCAATTTCACTGGCAGCAGCCCACTTGCCCTCAATGCACAGAATCCAGTTCCAATTGCAGCGTTGAAGAACATTCCATTTTTCACTGGAGAAAATCATACCACTCCGCGATCATGTCAAAGATATTGCTAAACGTCATGCAATCCATGAGATAAATGAAATGGATGTGGTGTCAAATTGCTGGCATCTTCGTTCAAAGGGAAGGCATTGCAATGGTTTAGGAGCCTTGGAGCTGGTTCTATCACAAATTGGAACCAGTTATGCATAGCTCTCCATGAGCAATTCGGAGAAAAAGGAGACAATTTGTCTCTACTAGAACAATTGACAACTATCAAGAGAGCTCCCAACGAGCAGTTGAATGACTTCAACTTCAGATTTCAACGGTCTTGGGATAGGATTCCAGTGGCGCCGGGCCAGCAGTGAAAGGTGCTTTTCTATACTATCTTAAGGCTTTGAATTTTGATATTTCTATGTTAATTCAATCTATGGGAGGCACAACCTTACCTGCTACTTATAGCATTGCCATTAGAGCTGAAAACTGTCTTATTCAAGCTAGTAAACTGGCTCCTAGGCCTCCCATGCCCTTGTATCCAAACTTAGAAAATCCAAGCACTAGTCAAGCACCCAATTTGGCTCCTACTCCCACTCCTAGAAATCAAAGTTCAAATGAAGCTTCCACTTCATCTCCAAGTGCCCCAAATGAGCTTCAAGAAGTCATGAAGCAATTGCAAAACCTAGGCAATGAGCTGGTTACTCTCAAGAGGCAACAAGCCCAAGGTTTTAGACTTTCTTATCAGCCCCAAACTCAGCCTAACAGCAGCCATATTAGCCTCAAAGGCCACCCAATCGAACTACAAATCAAAATCAAAGCCAAGTAAGGCCTCCCGCTAATAGACCATTTCAGCACTATAACCCCAATGTCGTATCTGCTTCTAAAGCATTAGTGCCAGTCCAAAATAACATGGCCCAAGAATATGATTGGTGTTTCCCATGCAGCCAGCCACACAACCAATCAATGTGCTTTAACGGTGCATTAAATCAGGCTCTGATGGTGCAAACCGTCAGTGGGTCGCAAGAGTCCAGCCACGAAGAAGATCAGCAGCAAGAAGCACCTCAGCAAGGAACATCTCCGAACGAAACTACTCTTGTCAATTGGCAGGCTGAAGATTTCTATGGTATGAATCAAATACCCTCTCAAAGTGTTGCAGCCAACACAAGGTCAAAAAGGAGAAATTTGGGTGAAGGACAACCATTGGCTCCAAGTAATCCACAACCTTCTACCACTCCACAAGTTGGCAAACAAAATGTAGTTCCAAACATGCAAGGGCACCCAAACCAGCTCCTAAACCAACTCAAATGCCAATTGCTGCTGCCCATGTGCAAGGAATGAATGTGCAAGCTAGAGGACAGCAGAGGGATGCTTCATCCCCATTCAACATCATTGATCAGATGAAGAAGACAAATGTAAACATATCAATGTGGGAATCACTATCCATCCCAGGCCAAAGAGATTTGCTACAAGCTGCCATGAAGGACTGGTCAACTTCAAATCAATAGGTCCAAATGCAAGAGAAGGTACTCACAAATGTTGCCCAGCCTGAAGGAAATCATGGAGGACAAACAAGGTAAAATGTTGAAGCCCCCTCCATTTTATGTTTCATTGATCATAGGGGACAAGTTGGTACATAATTGCATGATTGACTCTGGAGCAAGTAGCTCAGTCATGCCAAAACAAATAGCTGATCAATTAGGGCTCAATATGAAACCATATCCAAAGGGGTAGTGCAATTTGGATGGGACAACAAGAAACAACGATCGGGGTGATTAAAAACTTGAGTCTTACCTGCATGCCTATCCCAACATGATTGTTTTGCAAGATGTCTCAGTAATAGACCTTCCACCACTCTTCATCCTATGTTTGTCAAGAGATTTCACAGCCAAGATTGGAGGTTACTTATCTGCTGATTGGTCACACATGTTGTTCAGAACAAGATATGGAACCAAAGCCACAATCAGGTCCGAACCTATTGCAAACTTTCACATTGAGCCCTACACTCCAAGTCATATTAATGCCAATTGTTCAGCGTTTGATCAAGAAGATCATCCAAGCACTGATGAAGCTGACACCAAGGTAGGAAGCATCCCAGATCTAACTCTTGATGAATGGGCAAGCAAGGTGCATGCTTTTGATCCTTATCAAGAAATAGAAGAATCTGAGCTGGGAGTCTATTGTTTACATGAAGAGAATCAACCTCTCCCCAACATCACCAAGCCAGATCATAAGGACAAGAATGAAGTATGGCAATTGTTCTTTGATGGGTCAAGGAGTAGACAAGGTGTAGGAGGAGGAGCTATGCTCATTTCACCGCAAGGTATAAAGTATTACTCAGCCTTCCGTTTTCAGTTTTCTTGCTCAAACAATACTGCTGAGTATGAAGCCTTAATTCATGGATTGCACTGGGCAAAGAAGAAAGGCATCAAGAATTTACAAGTATTTGGTGATAGTGAGCTGATCGTAAACCAAGTCAAAGGGAAAAATGCTGCCAAAAATGATATGTTGAAGAACTACAAAAATCGGGTATGGGATCTTATTGAAGATTTTGAAGCTTTTAGCATCAATTCCATCCCAAGAAAAAATAATGAAGCAGTGGACAGAATGGCAGCAATTGGGGCTGCATTTGACGTTGTAGAAAATATCAAAAGTGAAAAATCTCAGCCTCATATCAAAGTGGTTGTGAGACCAGTTGTTCCGGATAACAACACAAGTTGGCAAGTCTTCGAGAATGATCAGCAGATTGTTAATTTCCTACAAGAAGAAGCTGAGTTCTCCACCAGAAATCAAGACAAGCTGGAGCAACAGTATGGTGACCAAGTGGTGCAGCTGAGAACTAACAAATTACCAAAAGGCCTCATAACCTTGGAGTCAATCTTCAACCCGAATGATCAGTTCCGGAAGGAGAAAGCGAACATTCAAGTAAAGGGTGAAGATTCATAACCTATCTTAGTAGATGAAGGTAAGACATTACAAATTGGCAAAGTAAGTACTCCACAAGAGAAATCTGATTTTTTTCAGCTTTGTCAAGAATTCCCAGATGTCTTCGCTTGGACTTATAAAGATTTAAGAGGTTTCAACCCAAAATTGGCATAACATACTATTGAGCTGGATCCGGAATCCAAGCCTGTCAGGAAAAAGCAAAGGCCAGTGAATCCTCATATCGAACCTCTCATGAGAAAGAGTTAAGCAAGCTTATTGAGGCCAGTATCATCTTCCCCATCAAACACTCAAGTTGGGTTGCGAACTTGGTGCTAGTAAGAAAGAGAAATGGAGAAATAAGATTGTGTGTGGACTTTCGTGATCTAAATAGAGCATCACTCAAAGATCATTATCCACTCCCATCAATGGAACAAATATTGCAGGTTGTAGCTGGTTCAGAAAGGTTTTCATTGCTAGATGGATATTCAGGCTATAATCAGATAATGGTGAAAGAAGAAGATCAATTCAAGACGGCCTTCACTACAAAATGGGGCACGTATGCTTACAAGAAGATGCCATTTGGACTGTCAAATGCCGAAGCAACATTCCAACGAGCTATGGATATGGCGTTCAAAGGCTTGATCAACAAGATAGTGCTTGGTATACCTAGATGATATCACTGTCTTCTCAAAGAATGCAGCAGACCATCTCTTTCACCTCAGGCAAGTGTTTCAGAGATGTAGAAGGTTTGGAGTGTCATTGAATCCAAAGAAGTGTATATTCTTGGCACACGAAGGCAAATTGTTGGGCCACATTGTCTCTAGGGAAGGGCTAACAATTGATCCTGAAAGGGTTGAAGCCATCCGAACACTCCCATTGCCACACCACAAGAAATCTCTCCAAAGCTTCTTGGGAAGGATAAACTTTGTCGCAGATTTGTGCCTAATTTTGCCACTCTTGTGAAGCCTTTAACAATGATGTTGAAGAAGAGTCTGGCATTCAAATGGACAGCAGAAGGCAAAGAGAGTTTTGAAAACATCAAGCATGCAATATCACAAGCTCCAACTCTTATCAACCCAAAATTTTCAAAGGACTTCATGTTGTATGCGTTTGGAGGATCAGACACAATCTCAGCTATCTTGACACAACTGAATAGAGAAGGTTTAGAACAGCCCATAACATTCTTTAGTCAAACCTTGGAAGATTACGAAATAAAGTATTCTTTCATCGAAAAGCACGTCCTTGCCGTCATCAGGAGCTTGAAGAAGTTCAGACATTTGGTCTCAAACAATAAGATTCAACTACTGGTGTCTCATGTTGGTGTCAAGGACTTTCTCCTAAACAAGGATTTAAACGAGAAGAGAGCAGGTTGGATCACTCGGGTGATGGAATACGATATTGAAATCAAAGTGACCAAGCTAGTTCGTGGCAAAGGTTTGTGTGAGCAGCTTGCTTCCAAACAACCAGACGGCTCAAAAGGTGAAGAAGATGTTGTCCTGTTACTACAAAATGATCAAGACCAACTAGTGATGATGGTGCACTCATTCCATGTTGGACTCAAGACTTGGTGCATTACCTCCAAACAAGCTTGTGCCCTCTAGAAATGAGCAAGGTGAAGAGGAAATACTTTAGATTACAAGCTATCCCGTATGTACTCATTAATGGTATCTTGTTCAAGAAAGACATCCATGGTGTTCTATTAAGATGCATTGGTGTTGTCCACTCAAAATTAACGATGAAAGTAAAAAAATTTCAAAATTTTGAGTTTAAGTGTTTTCTCTAATGTACCAAGTCGTGAAATTGAGAAAAGTCTGCAGTTTTGGGTCATTTTGTATGTATTTCGGGCTACGGACATTTTTGTCCGCGTGTCCCAAGTTAAAGTGCGTTGGACGTTCCTCGATCGGCCAAAATCCCGAACCGCGTATTTCGCTCTTTCATGTTCCAAGTGTCCCAAAAGGAGGGTGCGAGTTGTTCTATTTTCGCCCGAACCGCACACTTAGAAAGTCACAGACTTAGCAAGAACTTTTTTGTCCCAAATGTCCCATAAGTCAAAAAGTGCAAGTTGTTCCATTTAAAAGCGAAACACCCGAACCGCATACTTCGCTCTTTCATGTCCCAAATGTCCCAAGTTCAAATAGGCCTTTTGTTCCATTTTCGGCGAAAGACACCGAACCAGCGATTGCCGCAAGGCTGTTTTTGTCCCAAATGTCCCAAAATGCATTTGTGCGTCTTCTCCTTGTTTCGCCCAATCGGACCTGGCCGAGCAGTGTTTCGCGATTCGCGTCTCACATGTCAGCAAGCGAACCAAATGCCATTCATACTTAGAAATTTTTCCCGCTTTCTACCCGAATATGCTTCCTTTTTTTCAAACTCGATTTATAGATATGAATGTAATGCGCATTGATCACCCTTATCTCTCCTCAACCGCTATATAACGAGCAAGCCACCTTGCAATTCTTACATTGTTTCCATGCTTAAATTCAAACCCTGCAACCTAATTCCCGCGCATGTATCCCTTTTTCTCTGTAATTCCTCCCGAATTTAGGTAAATGCACTCAAATACTCGATACTACTCAATATGAAGATCGAAGTCCTGGAGGAGGCTTTGGGAGAACTAAAGAACAAATTGGAATGGGCGAAGCTTTCAAGACACCATTTGGTTGTCTTAGCTTTCAAGGATATTCACCTTTGTCATCTTCGGGATGAAAATTCTGGTGTTTCCCTTTCCTTACAAGAAATCAAAGCTCAATTCGAGCTTATGTCAAAGATAATCTATTTAGGAAAGCTCAATCTCCAAAGAGAAAATGAAGGAAATCTGCTTCTTTGGTGTTGGAGAAGTTAAACAAAGATTATCATACTCATGTCGAGTTTGATAAAGAGATGGAGAAATGTCTTGGATTTTGAGTTTACCGATCTGACTTTTCAACACTTCCCTTGTGGCGGGTAGACATAGCTGAGGCGTTAGAGAAATTCAGGCAGCAGATTCTGAAGTCGGTGGGTCCCTCTCAGTGACTGGCCACCTGTCTTCTTCTCCTTGTTCTTTTCTCTTCTTCCCTTTCTTTTTCCATTTTCTTTGTAAGAAGTTAAGGTATTGCGATTGGCGGTCCTTAACTGTTCTTGGTTAAAGAAGCGGTTACGAAGAGTAACTGATTTGTAAGCTATATAATGGCCTTCTTTACGCCATTCTAAAAAAGGAAGAACTTGGCTTATTTTCTGAAAAGTGTAAATATATCATAAAGAAATCAATACAGAAGGACTTTCCATTCTTTGTCTATCTGATCTCCGTTATTCCTAAGCTTTCATTTATTTTCTTTGTGAAGATCATTTGTCTCAAGTTTGTTAGTCTCACCGATTGCATACTCTTCAACTTTGCAAGCCTGGTGATCTTGTATAACCAAGAAGGAACTTTGTGTCCTTGATTAATGAATCATGTTATGTTAAGAAACTTTGTGTTCTAGCAGATGTTATTTACGTAACTTTGTGTCTCCCGAATTCCATCTTATTTATCCAATACAAATGATCTTGTTTCAATTTATTGTGACTTTCGCATACATAAAAAATTACTCCGATATCTATAATTCTGCATGTTGCCTTCTCGCTTTTTTTCCCATACTCTCATTTCCCTCGATTTTTCCTTTTGTAATTGATGATCTTTATAGAAAACACTTTCGTGATATCCAAGTTTAACCAACAAATCATGTCTTGTACATTTGTAAATAAGTTCGTTTCTAAATAAGGGAACCTCTCCCATTAAAGAGGAGGGACTTCTTGTCCCCGATAATGTTCTCTTCGTAAAGTCCTATCTCGTTCGACCAACAATTGGAACAGTCAAGTTGAGAAGATCTTACACGACTTCCATGACGCGGGGAAGAAGCGAAGGCCACTTTGCTCCACGAGTGATAGCTCTCAAAATCATGAAAGCTGGTTACTATTGGCCCCTCTTGTGTTCAATGATTGCTACTCATGGGTCAAAAAATGCAAGAGATGTGCATTCTTCACAGGGAAAGAGAGGTTAGTAGCGCTGCCCCTTCGTCCGATTTCAGTAAATCAGCCATTCATGCAATGGGGATTGGACTTCATTGGGGTTATCAATCCCAATTCAAGCCAAGGCCACAAGTGGATACTTACAAAGAACGGATTATTTCACCAAGTGGACCGAAGTAGGTGGCACTCAAGAGGCAAATGAATCTAATATCTTAGATTTCTATGAAGGGATATTCACGAGGTTTGGTACCCCCGCCACTATCATATCGACAATGCATTGGCATTCCTTGGCAAAAAGATCACTGAATGGGCTGTCAAGAATTGTGTGTATCTCAGCACTTCATCGAACTATTACCCTCAAGGTAATGGCCAAGCCAAGTCTACGAACAAGAACCTACTAAGAATCATCAGAAGGACTCTGGATGAAAATCAAAGAACTTGGCATGCAAAGCTCAAATCAGCCCTATGGGCTGATAGGATCACACCCAAGAGGTCTACAAGAAGCTCTCCATACAAGCTTGTGTACGGGAAAGAAGCAGTTCTACCTATATCACTCGAGTTGCCAGCATTGGAGCTCATGAAACAGTTGGAACTAGCTGAGTTTGAACCCATGGAGGTTAGATATGTAGAATTAATGGAGCTCCAAGAAGTTAGAGAGCATGCAGCCCAAGCAATAGAGAAGGATCAAGCCTTGATCAAGAAGACTTTTGATAGGAAAGCCAAGGCTAGAACCTTCCAAATTGGAGATCTAGTGTTGAAATGGGATGCAGATCGTGCAAAGTTGGGAAAGCATTCCAAGTTTGATGCCATCTGGAGTGGCCCATACATGATCATTGAATGCAAAGGTAGCAATGCCTTCCGACTGGCTAAGTTGGATGGTGAAGAATTACAGATTCCGGTCAATGGGATCTATCTCAAACATTGCTACTAGAAAGATAGCTTCTCACCCTTGTAAATATTAATTTAGAATTTCCATTCCTCTAAGTGCTTATGCACATTGTACTGTTGTTAGAATAGTTTTATTTCCCTAAGTGCTTGTGCACATGTCCTATTGGTTCTAGTATGTGCATGTTTGCAGTTCATCAAGCTCCTGGAGAAGAATTGCAGCCACGGGAAAACCAGCTCAATGAATGTTTCAATAGCTCAAGGACACAGGTTTTCAAATTTCACATCAGTTGAGAGGTTATCAAACAGACTCCATGCCCAATGGATTGCTACAAGCAGCTGGCCGTTCTTCATGTGGCGGCGAGATAACCCATTTAAGTCGCCAAAATTGTTATCCAAAATTCACCCCTCAAGGTAATTTTGATAACATGCATCAAATTATTCAATCCCGAGCAAGTAGATTGATTCAAGGCCCGAAATCGTGTTTTTGGGAGCCCCTTAGTTTCTCTCTAACTCTCCCATCCAAGAAGAAATCCCAACGAGTTAGAAAAAATGGAAAAAATGCAAAAATAAGGTTGCAGGATTGTTTTGAGGCATTTCGGTCTGAAGGGCTCGGGTCGTACCAGTTCGGGTTGAACTGAGGTTCGTCGTATTTCAAGCTTGGGGCAGAAAAAATGAAGAAAATCAGCTAAGTCCTAGTCGGGTGGTGCGGGCAGTCCGAGGCAGACGCTTGGGACGTCGGACGAAGCGGGACGCGAAAAGGCGAATCGGCCAAAGTGGGAAAAAATCGCCAAGTTTTGTTCGGGACATCCAGGCCAAAAGTACGCGAAGGACGCGAACCGGATGAAAAGTCGACAGGTCCATTTCAAAGCGATCTAGAGATATTTGTCCCAAGCGATGCAGGGACAGTTGGGACAAAAGTACGCGGAGGATGTGAAGCGCCGGTTCGGCCAAAGCAGAGGACTTTCGTTTGGGACATCGGGCCAAAAGTTCACGTAGGACGCGAAAAGCCGAAAGAGCCGAGAGCGAATGGAATCTTGCCACGTGTCTTCGCCGCAAATGAAACAAGGAAGTCCGAATCAAAGGCGGTTCGGAGAAATTTTCCCTGCAGGTTTGGGACATCCGGGCAAAAATACGTGAGGGACCAAAGTGGGAGGCCCGTGGACGAATCTGAGAGTGTGCCACGTGTCAAAAGGTTGAAAAGTTCTAAGTGTGCCCCTCAGGCCCGAACCAATAAAATAGTGCCACGTGTCCAAGTTTAAAGGCATGAAAGGAATTTTCAGAGGATGAACCCGTAAATGAATCAGAGCCTGACACGTGTCATCCAAGTGGCAGAGCGTGAAAAAAATTCAAATATTTTTCCGCCGATCCGTTTTGGCCTATTTTTGCCCTAAATCTTTAGATCGCCATAACTTTCGATCCAGAGCTTGGATTTTCACGTTCTTTATATCAATGGAAAGCTGGTGAAATTCTCTACATGATTCCGGGGTCAATCTTGCATTTTGGTTCAGTTTGGAGAGAGAAAATCAAGAAACATCTCTGGCACGTGGTAATGGCCAGAACTGACATTTCAACAACCAACTTTAATGCAAAATACAGTTCACTGCTCTTGCCAGGGTTCTCACCCACCGCCATAATGAGATAAACTAAATGTGACCTAGAAGTGGTTGGGGTAGATCTGACTTTCCTCTCTCTTCCCTCTCTCATTCTTCCTATATATTGTAAAGAGGGGCTTCTTTCTAAGGGTCGAACATTCTGTTTTGCCCCTCCCTTCTTCTCTTTGGCAGGTGAATTTGTGGAGTTCGAACCTCCCATTTGAAACTGTAATGCGACTCTGCCTCTTGGCATTTTGTAGTGTATTGTATCAATCTTTGGAGCAAGTAATGCATGTCTGTGGATGATTCTCAACCTCTCTGTGTTCATTTGCATCCTCCCGATCTTTCATTGTAAATTTTGTTATCAGTGCATGATCTTGCATCACATTTGAATGATCTCGTGTTTATTGGCAAGATAGGTGTTCTTCATTCCTCGGTGCATCACCTCTGTTAGCTTAGGTTTATTTTTATGCATCTTCTTACCCTATCTCCTTGACAAGTTAGATTAGGTTTTGAGTAAACCCTCTACATTTTTCGTGTGCATCTGAACAGAGGAATAGGAACCAGCCTTCTCTGGAGATTCCTTTCTCATTTTTGCAATCCCACACTTGGAGAAAGGATTCCATGTTGTGCAATCACACTGGATGCTAGTATGATCAAACTAGAAATTTGATCAACATCCAGGTGCGTGATTTTGCACTAACAGTTCCTCCTTTTCACTCGACAATTCTACGCACGTGGCATTACCTTGATTCCTTGGCCTCGCACTCACTCGCTAGACCTATGTCACACTTCCATGAACTAGACTCAGAGTTCTTCGTGTTGCTGCCTTCATTTTCCTTTGTGGAGTGGGCAGACTTCTAACACATCATTTATGTCCTTCCGAAGGGCAGGCACACTGTTCATTGTGGGTGGCTCTTCTTCAGTCCAGAGGCAGAGGATCTGATCATTGACATTCTTCTGGGAGACCTCCTAGAGCTGTAGAGTTCAGATCCATCCATGGCATCTTATGCATTCCTCTCGTCTCCCTCTTCTTCTCTCTTCTTCTTCTTTCCGAGAGATTTCCTCTTTGTACATGGGTACCTTTTCATGCTCGTTTAGAGACTGGGACCCATATTTGGCATCTTTCTTAGATTAGAGAGTGTTTTGTTCTCTTGTGGTGGATGTTTTTCCCACTGGGTTTTCCTTCACTGCTTGGGACCTTTTTCTTGTACATGGGTACCTCATCAGGCTTTGTGCCGAGACCCATTTCTCGTTTCTGACTTGCCGCCTCATCCTAAGTTACAATGAAGGGGGGGTGTTGGTGTGTGTTATTTTCCACATCATTAGGTGAGTCATCTCACTTAGGTGAGATCGTAGGTCCATGTGTCATTTAGGGGTCATTATGAGATTCCCTTACGTGTCAGTGCATTAGTGTGTCAGTGCGTCATATGCGTCATTGGGAGTTACACTTCTATTCTGGGAATGTAACTCCCCCTCTCTACTCGATTTTTCATGATTGCAGCATTGGGGTTACTCAGCACCTCCTATATGTACACCCCATTTGATCTATGAGATAGAGGAGAGTTTTATGGCTTAACCAGGTTCTGCCCATGTTTCAAATATTTGCATGCACATTCGGTTGATGCTTGCTCCTCCCGAGATCTCTTCACGCCTGCCATTCGCACGTTTGTTGATGTGCACGTCATCCCTCGTGATCCTCGCTTGCGGGTTTTAAACCCTCTTTCAATTCTCAATCAATGTTGGTTGTGTTCTATATGGTTTCACGAAAACAACATATCTTGAAATAATAAATTTCTTATTTTCTCATCATGGAGTTTGTATTCCTTTAAGGTTTTGGAATATCGCAAAATATACATTGTTGACTCTTGTGGTACAACTTGTTCTTTTTATCCTTGGGAATCATTACATAACACTTAGATTGAAAATATGAAGATTCTATATTGAAGAAAGATGACCATGCAAAAATTCATATGGAGTCTTCATTTGAAGATTTTTGAAGGGGACTCAATCGAGATAGATTTTTGTCTCGAGTTACTTTTCCTAGAGTTGAAGTTTCAATCCTTTGAAATACAACATTTGTAGAACGATATTCATTATAGTTTATATCATCCTCTTAACTAATCCATTTAGTTGAGGAGTTTGAGGGACTATGAGTTGATGTTTGATCCCATTTTTCTTTAGATAGAATTCAAAAACCTTTGACATGAATTTTCCACCATTTTCAGTCATTGGTATGCCAATATGGTATTGTTATTCACTTTCAACCATTATCCAAAACTTTAAAAACTTTAAAAGCTTCTAATTTTCACTTCAAAAGATAGATCCAAGTCATTCAGATTACAACCATAAATGAACTCTCTAGTTTTATTTTTGAGAGGGATATCTCTTCTATTTGTCCAAGATGCATCCTTCAAGTTCCAGTGATTTGAGTCAAATTGTCCCTTTTCCATTAGGTTGTAAACTCTTTTTGTCTTCAAAATATATAGGACCACATATTTCTTTATAAATCTCCTCAAATAAGTCCCTTTCAAAATTCATGTGTTACTTGGCACCAATATCTAGGATCAAACCATCAAACAAATTGAATTTATTGAGGCATTATACATTATCGATAGGAAAACACAAATTAACTTACAAACCGATTCAAATATGATTTGTGATTTTATTATTTTCCTTACTTTCTTCCTTTTATTTCTTATAGGCCTCAATCTCATCTCATAATGTTTTTCATTAATAAGGATCATGAATCCATTTTATACCACATTATTGTTTATTATTTTACTTCTCATGGTGTTGATCATTGTTTCTATTAGTCTTGCTTCATAATCCTCTACTTAATCCTTTTCCTTTATCATTTACTTTGTTTTGGAAGAGGAAACCTTATTGGAAGAGTTACATTTTTGGTGAGAACATCAAATAATTTCTCCCTTGATTTCATTCTTTCTTCCAATGGCCTTTTCTCTCTTAGCCATCTTTTCAAAGAATTGATCAAAAGTGATTGACTTCATGTGAAATATTAGAGGAAATACGCATACTAAGAATCTTATCAAGATTATGTGGATGTCAAAAAGGTCCTAATGGAAGCGAGATACAAGTTGAAATTGTTCATGGTCAACATCATTAATGTCCTCATCATTATTTGATTGCATTAAATCCAAGAGATTAATTTCACATGATTTGCAAGGTGATCAAGTTAGAATTCACATCATGCTCATTAGTATGGATACTTGTAGAAATAATAGAAATATCTTTAATAGAGTTAAGAGAGGAAGTCATGGTATGCCTACATTTTTAGGTGTATTAGTAATTTGGATATGTTTAATATGTGTATGATTAATGTGATTGTTGATGCAAAATCACAGCACCCGAATGGCCTCGGATCTTATTGGGGCATTCGGTGTGATTACACAACATTGGACCATCTCTCAAGCTGTGGGACTTGCGGACTTGAGATGGACCTCTAGAGAAGGTTGGTTCCTTCTTCCTAATCTACCTACCACAAGCTACTCTAGTGCAGGAGAAAACCTATCTATCCTAATCTAACCATTCCAAGGAGATAGGGAGAGAGAGAGTGAAAGAGAGCCTACACTAAGCGGTGATACACCAGAAAAGGAAGTGGCGAGATACTCTGCTGAGGGAGGATGAAACAAGGGAAAAAGGAGATGAGGGAGGTCAGACAGAAGTGACACAAACCCAGATCCAAATCCACCATCGAAACTCCATGAAACACGACATCTTACACCTACAAATGTGAAATACATGCACAAGAAACAAACATGAGATGGAGAGGCACAAAGAAACAATCAAAACATGAGAAAGGGTTGAAGAACACCACAAAAACATGATTTTATTGCTCTATAAGGTGCATGGACCATTACATGGATGCTCAGAAGCAAAAACACGCTTGTCAGGCGTAGGAGAAGGCTTACAACTCAAAATGGAGTCAGGAAACAAATTTTACAGAGTTTCCCCACACCTGAATGTCTCTCTCTTCTCAAATGAGAAGTGTTTACAATATATAGATGATGAAAACTAGAGAGAAAGAAGAGAAAATTGATTCTACTCTTAAATCTCAACCACCAACCATTAATGCCCTACAAATCTACCTACAATCTATCAATTTTGGTTCCCCATGTCTTTTTGGTGTGTTGGAGAAGGAAAGATGACAAATCTAGATCAGATCTGAGTGGTTGAAGAAATTGGATCCTGCATCAATGGCCTGAAAGAAGTATTCCTAATTTTTACCCATCAAATCCTACTGAAAATAATATTTTATGCTTCCATGGCGTAGAGGAGGTCGAGATCTTTCCAACGGTACCAAATTTGTTGAATTTTGAGCACTGGATCGAAAGATATGCCCATTTGAATATTTGAATCGAATCAACAAAAATGGCGAAAAACCAATTTTACAAAATGGATCCATGGGCCCGAAATTCACTTTGCACCTTTTGCACAAAAATTACAAAAGTGAAAAAAATCCCCACAGCCCCGCAATCCTGAAATTCACTTTTTCCCAAAAGCCCCCGCAAGCCCACAACCTTCTCATTTTCCATTTGGCAAACAAACCTCCTCGGGCTTGCAGGCCCGCACTTGCAAACTGTGCTTTTATGAAAGTTGCAAAAATGCAAAAAAACTCCCGCAGCACCACAACTTTTCATTTCCCAAAAGTCATCTTTGGGCCCACCTGGCCCTCATCTTCCACTTTGGCGAAAAATCTTCCCTAGGCCCGTCGACCCGCTTTTGGCAAAAAATCCTTCCAAGGCCCGCCTTCCCACATGTAATTTAGGCTTGACACGTGGCTTCTTTGGGCATCGGTGGAGGTGTGGCTTACTTTTATACTTTATGCCTTTTTGAAACAAAATCCAAAAAATTCAAACTACCTCCGCGACCCGCCTTCCCGCTTTGACTTGAAACATGGCCATTGTCCCTTTGCGGGCCTGCTCTGTAATTTTGTGTTTTGACTAAGCCCCTCTATTTGGTGGAGGTTTTATGTCTGACCCGAGACACGTGGAGGCTCAGCGCACATTTGGGACCTGCCTCCAGATTTTCCCTTTGAATTTACATCGAGTCGACGCATGGAGGCTTTCGTTGATCCTTCGATACATAGCAAATTTTGGGCCTGCTTTCTGTCCCATTTTTACTCGACCACGTGGCAAGCCCGTGCTCATTTGGGAACCCACTCTTGATTCTTCCTTTGAAATTGTGCCGAGATGACACGTGGAGAATTCCGCTAGCTCTTCTATACTTAACCGATTTGGGGTCGGTTCAACTTTTGGGCTCTGACCACGTGGCGGGTTGGCGCTAGTTTAGGGTCCTTCTTTGGGCCGCACCTTTTGAATTTGTGCCGTTGAGGCACGTGGAACCTTCCGTTCACTCTACTTTGTTTAGACTTTTCAACAATAGGTTCGCCCCTTGAATTCTTCTCTTTGGGTGCTGGGATACATGGAAGCTCAACGCTCATTTGGGAACCACCTTGGCTTCGACCCTTGAAGGTGCACCATTGAGACATATGGAGGCTTCCACCGGTCCTTTCATACTTAGTCGATTTAAATGGCCAGCTCTGTCCCCTTTTTGAACTTTTGGACACATGGAGGGCTGGCGCAAGTTTGGGGCCTCCACTCTTGATCCTTCCTTTGAAGTTACGCCATTGAGACACGTGGGGGCTTCCACCGACACTCCTATACTTAGCCGATTTGGGCCCACTACCATTTGACTTCTATTGGACCCTGACTATGTGGAGAGCTAGCGCTAGTTTGAGTCTCCACCTTGGGCTCTCACTTTTAAAATTACGTCGAGCTGACACGTGGTTCTTTCCACTCGTTTGGACTTTTCAACGACCAATGAGATCTCCCTTTAGACCTGGGACACATGGAAGCTTCGCGCTCATTTAGGGACTATCCCTTGGGTCTCACTTTTGAAGTTGCATCGATTAGACACGTGGAGGGTTGGTGCACATTTGGGATCTACCTTTTGTATGTGCCTTTTGGAATTGCGTCGGTGACACATGCCACCATCCGCGAGTTTGTTGTTCGGCCTCGATTCAACTCATATGTGGCTAAGTCCGAAAACTTCGAGCCTTTCCCCAATTCTCTCCTGTCGAGCTCTAGTTTCTTTGACGCCGTTGGCCCCATTCGTTGACCCTGATCCTCCCTTATTTGAGCCCGCTTGACCCTCTTATTGGATTTGAATGTGAGCTCGCAAGACAAGAGCCAACCCTTAGGTTTTTCTTCTGTGTGGAGTTGTTTATGATCAATTTTACCTCGGGGCAAAATTGGGATAATAGCGATTTCTTCGTCGAAGAGGCATAAAAGAAAAACATGCACAAAGATGAAATGAAACCCTGGTGTAGCTAGGGTTGGATCTAGGCTATGGATTCGATAAAAAAAAGTGGGTTCACTACATAATTTTACCTAAAAATGAAATAAGAAGTTTGTATTACTTATCTCACTTTGGATTAGGGTTAGAAATAGCAAATTTATTCAAATTAATCAATTCAATGTTAATGTGAAAATAATAATATACATATATTATTAGTTTACAATATTAATCAAAACAAGTGATAAATGAAAAAGGACATAAGAAGGAGATGTACTTTACTATTCTACTACTCTAAAAGTTGATTTGACATCAAAAAGGATGAAATTATCTGGAAGTGACCTAAGCATGCTTTATTTATAGTTCTTAGAGTGTAATATGAGTAGGTATGGAAATGTCAGTGCTTACTGAGAACATTTAGAAAATATGTACATGTTATGGGGTTTTATACAGAGAGTTGTTGGCATTTTATAACTTTTTGTTATTGTGCGATCAACTAGAATATGCTTGGATATAAAACCCTAGGTATCACAACCGTGTGAAACCCTCTATATTACCCAAAATCACTTCAAACCCTAACTATGTGTAGGATACCCCTGCAAAAATTTTAAAGGTTGGGTTGAAGTGCAATCCATACACTACTTATATTTTAGCATAAATCCAAAGAGGCCTCAAACTACATGTAGTTTTCATGTAGAGATGTGATATCTATATGGAAGTAACTACCTTTGGCAATGTATGCTTTTCTTGAATTGGATTAGAGGGCTTGCAACTTGGGAATATAGAACCTTGAACCTAGTTGGGAGTACTTCAGACCTATTAAGGGGATACTCCTAATGTGTGCTACAACTTTTGGTTAACTTTGGAGAGCTTTGAGTGCTTTTGAAATTATATTTTCTTATAGTGCTCTTGAAAGTTCCGGGTAGATGTCGATTAGTAAATAAGTGCATTTGACTTGCTTTTATAGGGATTCATGGGTTTGATTTCACAGTAAGGGTGACCCATGAGAAAAGTACCAACCCATAAAAATATATCAAATTGAGAAAAATATTGTTGAGTGGCTTGTGATGAAATTGCCAATTTTAGACCAAATCGTTAGAGGATTTAGTTTTTGTTAAGGTGTTAGGAAATATCATATTTAGTGCATACATTATATTATATTAATGTGTTTGAGCGATTATATTGTTAGGAAATATAGTATTTACATGGATATTTTAATATTTACTGTTTAGTAAATATGTTTTACATTTGGTTATTATTTACCTTGTGGTAAATAATATTTAAGTAATTTGTTTATACCCATGAAACTATTCACAAGAAGCTCGTTATTCTCCTCCCTATTTATTATGAGGATGTTGTTAGTAGTAAGGCCGTATATTAGCCTTTGTATTGTGGTGGAGGGAATATAGAAGAATTTAATATTTTATAATATGTAAAATATCTATGTTGTTTGGCTCTCTTTAATTTCCTATTAGTGGTATCGAGCAGGACAATCTTGGGATCTGTGTAGTTTTGACTTGTACATTTATCATTGTGCTCATCAAGTTTGAGCTGCAAAAAAGATTTGATATGTGGATTAAATACTTGTTATCCATATTTTTCCCCCTGGGAAAAATATTAGATCGGAATGACCCCGCACTTAAAGAACCTGAGAAATCACATTCAGTTCCTACAAACAAATTGCATGGAGACTCTATAATGGAAGTGGTGGGGCCTGCGAAGATCAAACAACCCTGTGCAGGAGAAATTCATAAAACAACTCTATCGAGTGAATCCAAGCCTTAAATCCATTCTACAGGTTACAGGTGGGATCAAAAAAATAATAACAAGGTCAAAGGAGGAGGAGCAGTGTCACAAAGAAGCCGGGAGCGGGAAAAAGAAGAACGACGAAGATCTGAAGTCTTTGGGCTCAAAAAAGTTCAAAACGAGTCCAAAAATCAGATAAGTATGGAGGAAACAGAGGAGAGAGCCATGTGTCAAAATGATGCTTCTCTAAAGTTGAATCCAAGAAAGGAAGTTTAAAAGAGTGTCAGGATTCCATGCATCTAGAGCCCCAAAAGTTACACGGCCGTTGAAAAGTCTTTGACTAGATAGGAAGGTGTCAGGTGTCGGCTCGGCACAAATCTAAAATGGGAGCCCAAGGTGGAGACTCAAACTCGCGCCAGCCCTTCCCGTAGCAAATGGTCAACAGAGGTCAATAGGTGAAAAGGGTGGTCCTAAAAAAGGCTAATTATAGAAGTCTTGGTGGGGACTACCAAGTGTCCAAACAACGCTTCTCCAAAGTTGAATCCAAGAAAGGAAGCTCAAACAAGTGCTAGTTTGCCACATGGCCGGTGGTCCGAGAAGGTAAGGGAGAGATCGTTGAAATGTCCAAAGACCTGCGGAGGCTTCCAAGTTTCAACTCGATGCTCCTTAAAAGGAAAATCTCGATCGGGCTCTCAAGCGAGCGCAAAGCTTCCACGCGTTCAGTCTTCAAAGGGGAAAAAGTTGGGTTGAATAGTCAATGCATGGTGGTAGGCTGGCGGAGAGAGCTAAGTGTCCAAACAGTGCTAACTCAAGGGTCGAATAGAGAGAGGGTTCACAAACAAGCACCAGACCACCGCGTGTCCCCGATCAAGAAACATGACCCCGCCGAGAAAAGGACTTAGCCAAAACATAGAAATTGGGCAGGCCAACGAGAGAAAGTTCCATGTGGCAAGCCTAAACCAATAGTACTAAGGCGGGCCATCGGGGGAAAAGTTGGATTTTTTCCTTTTTGTTCCAAATATGTAAAAGTTGCAAAATGGGCCCGCAACTCCGCCCAAAGGGAAAAGTCAGTGTTTGAGCCCGAGTCAATGTCGAAGTGGGGAATCGGAGGGAAAGGTGAAAATTTTCCTTCTGTCAAAAGGGCACAAAGATGAAAATTGAAGCGCATCTCCCCAGCCAACCAGAGGATGCCACATGTCCAAGCGGAGCTGCGGGGCCACGGGAGCTTTCTGTATTTTGAGATTTTTGTGGAAAAAGGGGAAAAGATAAATCCTAGGCCCGCGAATCTGATTTTTTCCCTAATTTTCCCTCCACGTGTCCCATATTAAAAAGGGGGTCCATTTTTTAAATTGGTTTTCTCGCTCTTTTTGCATGGACCGATACAAACTTCGAAGGGGCATATCTTTGACTCAAGGCTCAAAATATTGCAAATCTGACACCATTGGAAAGATCTCAACCTCATCCATGCCATGGAGATCTAAAACTTTAAGTTTGGGGAGGTTAGGTAAAGAAAAATGGAGAAAACATCTTCAGGGCCATTAATGCAGGATCTATCTGCCTCAACAACCAGATTGGATTCAATCTACTTCGTTGTTTCCTCCTCCTTCAAGGTGCCGAACCGGTGGTTGATGCAATCAAGGAAGATTTTGGAGGAGGCATTAATAGCGATGGTTGAGCTTCAACCTACCTTTCCCGCTTCTCTCTCTTTCTTTCTTCTCTCTGATTGAATCTATAAATGCGGTGGTCGGGACTCATTGTAAAGGGTAGGACATTGTTTTGTTTTACAGGCTCCCCTTTCCTTTTGGCAAAGGAATTCGATGAGTTCGAGACCTTCCATTTTAATTGTAATGCGTTTCTTGCCTTACGGCCATTTGTAATGCATTGTATCAATCTGCAAAGCAATAAAACATGTTTGTGAATCGATTTTAGATCCTTTCTTTTCTCATTCTCTCATCTGGTCTTTCATTATAAATTTGGTTATATGTGCTTGGTTATTGTATGTATTTTTTTGGTTTGTGTCTATCGGATAAACTAATGTTCATCATTTTTTCAGTGCATCATCACCTTGTAGCTTAGTTTTGATTTCTTGTACTCCATTTTATCCCTTTCTCCTTGGTAAAACTTAGATTAGGATTAGGAACAAATCCTTTGCAAGATTTCACACATGCACCTAAACAAAGGAATAGGAACCAGTCCTTAATCGGAGAGTTTTTTTATTTGAGAAAAGTCCCACACTTTGAGGAAAACTCAATGTTATGTGAATCACACCAAATGAATCTACCTTAGAAAATCAGATTTGACGACTCATTTGGGGGTGCTGTGATTTTGCACAAATAGTTTTGGCACACCAGTGGGATAAAGAAGTCTCCATCTTTATCACGGTAAGATT
Organism: Taxus wallichiana var. yunnanensis; assembly: GCA_018340775.1. Classification (NCBI taxonomy): domain Eukaryota; kingdom Viridiplantae; phylum Streptophyta; class Pinopsida; order Cupressales; family Taxaceae; genus Taxus; species Taxus wallichiana. Next base: position 157,487,222 of record CM031235.1, on the reverse strand, counting down.
GATGTGCACTTGTCTTTGTGATTCTAGCTTTTATGAAGTTTTTAAGAACTACACATCGGCAACTCAAAAAGGAACAGAATCCACTAGTTTTAGCTTGAGTCCAAGTTTCCCAAGTTCATGAGAAGGATACAAACAAGGTTAAGAATGAGAGAAGAGGGAAAATTTTTACACCTACACTTGTCTCGAGACGAAGGAGAAGAGGAAGAAGAGCTCGAGAGGTCTCTATCTCCACCAAACAGAGCCTTATTGACACTCCTCCTCCCGGTAGACCATTCTTTCAATCAAGAAGAGTGCTCAGGATGATCAGGATGGCACAGCCAAATCCTTATGTCAATTTCACTGGCAACAACCCACTCGCTCGAATGCACAAAATCCAGTCCCGATAGCGGCATTAAAGAGGATCCCATATTTCACTGGGGAAAACCAGACTTCTCCTAGTGACCACATTCAAGATATTGCAAATGTATGTACAATCCATGAGATCATTGAGATGGACATTGCAATCAAGTTACTAGCCTCTTCACTCAAAGGTAAAGCTTCACAATGGTTTAGGAGCCTTGAAGCAAGCTCTATTTGAAATTGGGACCAGTGTGCATAACTCTTCATGACCGGTTTGGACAAAAGGAGATAACTTATTCTTGTTGGAGCAATGACAACAATCAAGATAGCCCCAAATGAGAATTTGGCGGATTTCAACCTCAAATTTCAACAACAAACCCGGGATAGGATTCCAACAATAGTAAAGCCCATTAATGAAGGCACCTTCTTATACTTTCTTAGAGCGTTAAATTCTGATATTTCTTTAATGATTCGATCAATGGGGGCACAACCTTACTGCAACTTATAGCCTTTCCATAGGAGATGAGAATCATTTAATTCAAGGTAGCAAGCTTTCCCCTAGGCCATCTATGCCTCTATACCTTGAATTAGGAAACCCAAGTACCAGTCAAACACCCACAATAGCTCCTGTACCTACTCCCAGGAGTCAAATTTCAGCTGAAGCCTCCACCTCATCATCTACCACCTTAAAGGAGGTTCAGGAGATTAGGAAACAACTTCAAAACCTAGGGAATGAGTTAGTGACCATCAAAAGATAGCAAGCTTAGAGTTCTAGGCCATATTAGCCTCAAGCTCAGTATCAGGATAGAACCCCGTACCAACAAAATAGACCACCAGCCTAGGATGCAAATCAGAGTCAACATGAAGGAAAACCTCAAGATGCTAGACCCTTCAGGTCATATGATCCAAACACAGCTTCAACATCAAGACCGTTGGTTCCAACACAAAATAACATGGCATAAGAATATGATTGGTGTTTCCCATGTAGTCAGCCACATAATTAATCGATGTGCTTCAATGGTGCCTTAAATCAGGCTTTGATGGTGCAAACCGTTCGTGTGTCACAAGAACCTAGCCAAGAAGAAAATCAGTAGCAAGGAGCTCAGCAAGAGGGACCTCCAAGTGAAACTATTCTTGTCAATTGGCAAGCTGAAGACTTCTGTGGAATGAACTAGGCTCCTTCTCAAAGTATAGTTGCCAATACATGATCCAAGAAGAGAAATATTAGAGAATGACATTCACCAAACTCAGGTGACCCTCTATCCTCTATTGCTCCACAAATTATTGGCTTTCAAAATACAACTCCCAATATCTAGAGCATATCCAAGCCACCTTCCAAACCTACTCAAGCACCGGTTGTAACAGCCCATGTACAAGAGAAAAATGTGTCAAGGAAGGGGTAGTAGAAGGATAATTCATTTAATATCATTGAGAAAATGAAGAGGACAAGTGTGAACATTTCACTATGGGAGTCACTAGCCATTCCAGGGCAGAGGGATCTATTGCAAACTACCATGCAAAATTGGTCAAGCTCAAATCAACCCCCTAGCCAACAAGAGAAAGTGCTTACCAATATGGCTCAACCTGAGAGAAACCATGGAGAACAACGAGGTAAGAATCTAAAGCCTCCTCCATTTTATGTTTCATTAATCATTGGAGAAAAATTGGTGCATAATTGCATGATTGATTCGGGGGCAAGTAGTTCTGTAATGCCCAAACAAATAGTTGATCAATTGGGTCTCCAGTATGAAGTCATCTCTAGAGGAGTAGTACAATTGGATGGGACAACAGTGACCACTATTGGAGTCATCAAGGATTTGAGCCTCACTCTGCATGCCTACCCTAATGTGACTGTATTGTAGAACGTATCAGTCATAGACTTGCCACCACATTTTGCATCATGTTTGTCCAAGGACTTCACTGCCAAAATTAGACGGTATTTTGTCGCTATCTCGGTCACATATGCTCTTTAGAACAAGGTATGGAGTGAAGGCCACAATCATATCTCGAGCCCATAGCAGATTATCACATTGAGTCTTATGTGTCAAGTTCAATCAATTTAAATTGTTTGGCTTTTGATCAGGAGGACCTCCTAAACACTTATGAGGCAGATACCAAGGTAGGGTGTATCCCGGACTTGACTCTCGATGAATGGGTGGTCAAAAGGCATGATTTTGACCCCTATAAGGAGATGGAAGAATCTGAGGTAGGAGTCTACTTTCTGCATGAGGAGAATCATCCTCTTCCTGACATCATTAAGCCAGAGCACAAAGATGACAATGAAGTATGGCAATTGTTCTTTGATGGTTCGAGGAGCAGACAAGGAGTTGGAGGAGGGGCTATGATTGTGTCCCCCCAAGGTATGAAGTATTACTCAATTTTTTTTTCCAGTTTGTCTTCTCAAATAACACTGCAGAATATGAGGCTTTGGTTCATGGATTGTATTGGGCTAGAAGACGAGGAATCAAGAACCTGCAGGTGTTTGGTGATAGTGAACTGGTTTCCAATCAAGTCAAAGGAAAAAATGCTGTCAAGAATGACCTACTAAAAAACTACAAGAATAGGGTATGGGATCTCATTGAGGATTTTGAAGCCTTCAACATTGTGTCCATACCCAGAAAGGAGAACAAAGTTCTTGATAGTCTTGCAAGCTGTTAAAGAAACATTTGATGTAGTTGACAACATCAAAAGGGACAAAGGACAACCACATATCCATGTAGTCGTGAGGCCAGTAGTGCCAGATAACAACACATCTTTGGCGGTGTTCGAGAATGATCAACAAATCATCAATTTTTTGCAAGAGGAAGCTGAGTTCTTAGCTAGAAATCAAAACAAATTAGATCAAAAATATGGAGATAAAGTAGTGTAGCTGCATACAAACAAGCTTCCCAAAGGCTTAGTGACGTTGGATTCTATCTTCAATCCTAATGATTAGTTTCAAAAAGAGAAGGCTAACATACAGATCAAAGGAGAAGATTCGGAGTCAATTCTAGTTGGAGAAGGAAAAATGCTTCAAAGTGGCGACCAAGCAAGAGAGGTATGAATTCATGCAACTTTTCCAAGAGGTATGTATTTTCTTGGAGATATGAAGACCTAAGAAGGTTCAATCCGAAGTTATCCCAACACACAATCAAACTAGATCCAGTTGTTAAGCCCATCATGCAAAAGCAGAGACCAGACAATCAACATATTGAGCCTCTGATGAAGAAAGAGATGAATAAGTTGGTAGAGGAAAGTATCATATTTCCAATCAAACACTCAAGTGGGTCGCAAACTTAGTCCTAGTCGGGAAGAATAATGGAGAGATTAGGTTGTGTGTTGACTTTTGTGACTTGAACATAGCTTCCTCAAAGATCACTACCCACTCCCTCAATGGAAAAAATCTTGCAGGTGGTGTCTAGATAAGAGAGATTCTCTCTCCTAGATGGCTACTCAGGGTACAACCAGATCATGGTGAAAGAAGATGATCAATTCAAAACAAATTTCACCACAAAATGGGGCACCTATGCCTACAGAAAAATGCCATTTGGATTGTTTAATGTCGGAGCCACTTTCCAAAGGGCAATGGATATGAAATTCAAAGGGCTGATCAAAAAAATAGTAATGATCTATTTGGATGACATTATTGTGTTCTCCAAAAATGTAGCAGACCACCTTTTTCACCTAAGACATGTGTTTCAAAGGTGTAGGAGATTTAGGGTATCATTGAACCCTAAAAACTACATATTCTTGGCCCGTGAGGGAAAATTTCTAAGCCATATTATGTCAAAGGAAGGTTTGGCAATTGACCCGAGAGAGTTGAAGCAATAACAACATTGCCATTGCCAATCCATACGAAGGCTCTCCAAAGATTCTAAGGAAAAATCAATTTTGTCCGTAGGTTTGTACCAAAATTTGTTTCCCTTGTCAAGCCAATAACATTGATGTTGAAGAAGAGTTTGGCATTTAGGTGGACAGAAATTTGAAGGAAAAGAAATTTTGAGGCCATCAAAGAAGCTTTATCACAAGCCTCAACTCTCATGAATCCAGAATTTTCTAAAGACTTCATGCTATATGTCTTTGGAGGCATCGACACAATTTCTGCGAGTCTTAGTACATGCAGAACAAAGAGGATACTGAGAGAAGCCAATTGCTTTCTTTAGCCAAGGTTTGGAAGATTATGAAGTGAGATACTCCTTCATCAAAAAGCAAGTCTTGGAAGTGGTCAGAGATTTAAATAAGTTTAAGCATCTAGTTTCAAACAATAAAATCCAACTGTTAGTCTCCCATCGGAGTTAAGACTTCTTAACAAGGATCCGAATGGAAAATGTGTAGGATGGATCACTTGTGTCATGGAGTATAACATTGAGATCAATGTTACTAAGTTGGTGTAGTAGACACCTATTTTTGGGTATAGTGCCCCTTCGACATCTCACATTCACACAATTTCCATTCTCACATCTCTTTCTCTTAAATTAAATAAAATCCTATCTATTTTCTCACATTATTTGATTGATTATCAATGGGCTCCATATGGACCCATTTGATAGTTCAATTTTTGGCATCATCCCCCATCTCTCACAAATTATTTAATTCATGAGTATTAAAATGCACCCATTTGACACCTTTTTTTTAAATGGGATCTTCTCACCCACCATGCCCCCCACTACATCTAATAATTCAAGCCGTGGTCCCCACATGATCACATCATATCCCTAACTTAGGTTACTTTACTCCACCCTAGGTATCATTTAACCTGCAGTTTAGTCTCACATCTAAGCTATAAATATGGGGTTTTCCCCATATTTGAAGAAGGGAGATAGATTTTTCAAAGACCCTGAGAGATTTTTTTAGAAGGACCTAGGCCTAGAGAAGAGAAGAAAGAGCTTAAATAAGTTCTGCCAGTTTGAAGGAGAAACCTTTGCCATGGTTCATTATCTTGCCATCTTGATGCCCAGTTCATCTCCATAACAGAGCACCAACTAAGTTCCCTTGTTATTTTAGTTACTTTTCGTTTTATATTTCATTACTACTGTTCATGATCTATTATTATCTTGTCTGAAACTAGGGTTGACATCCTCCAAGGGAGTTAAAATCTTCTTAGGCTGCACCCTTTGTCAGGAAACCCCACATATTATGATTTAATCTTATCTATTTCAGCTTTTTACTGAGATCTAGCTTCTTGATATCTTGCATCTGTTTTCTTTGTTCCTGTATCATCCATCTCCATCTCCAAGGTACTAAGCCCTTATATACTCGATGTTGTCTCGTGTTTCTTGATTACTCATACACTCATCCTGGACAAAAAGCTAGAAACGTAGATCAACAGCTAGTCCGCGAGAAGTGATTGTGTGAACAACTAGCCTCAAGTCAACAAGATGAAGCAAGCGGTAAGGAGGAAGTTGTTTTTGTCTTGGAGAATAGTCAAGAGGAAGAAAATGATGATGTACCCACTCCTTGTTGGACTCAGAGTATTATACACTTCCTACAAATGGGCTGTGTCCTCCAGAAATGAGTAAAATAAAAAGGAGACATTTCAGACTACAAGCCATCCCATATGTGCTTATTGATGGTGTCTTGTTCAAGAGGGACATCAATGGCATTCTATTAAGATGCATTGGGATAGATCAGATTGAAAGAGTGTTACAAGAGTTCCACGATGAAGTAGCTGGAGGCCATTTTTCTCCATGGGTGACAACACTCAAGATCATGAAGGCGGGTTATTATTGGTCCAGGATGTTTAGTGATTGCTATGCATGGATCAGAAAGTACAAGAACTGTGTGTTCTTCAGAGGCAAAGAAAGGCTATCAGCACTTCCATTGTACCCAGTTTCAGTAGAGCAACCATTCATGCAATGGGGATTAGACTTCATTGGATTCATCAATCCAAATTCAAGTCAAGGCCACAAATGGATTCTGACAGCAACAGACTATTTCACCAAGTGGACCGAGGCAGTGGCACTCAAAGAAGCTAATGAGTCTATCATACTATATTTCTATGAAGGGATAGTGACCAGATTTGGAGTGCCATCCACCATTATATCAGACAATGAATTGGCATTCATAGGTTCCAAAATCACAGGATGGGTTGTGAGGAATGAGATTTACCTGATCACTTCATCAAATTATTACCCTCAAGGTAATGGCCAAGCTGATTCCACGAACAAGAATCTATTGAGGATTGTCAAAAGAAATCTGGATGAAAATTAGAGAAATTGGCATACGAAACTCAAATCAGCCTTATGGGATGATAGGACAACACCCAAGAGGTCTACAGGTAGCTCTCCATTCAAACTTGTCTATGGAAAGAGGCAGTGTTGCCTATATCACTTGAGTTGCCAGCATTGGAGCTCATGAAACAGCTCGAGATGTCTTAATTTGAACCAATGGAGGCGGGTATGCGGCGATGGAATTGGAAGAAACCAGAGAGCATGCACTTCAAACAATAGAGAAGGATCAAGCCTCAATCAAGAGATGCTTCGACAAGAAGGCAAGAACAAGGACCTTCCAGGAAGGAGACCTAGTTTTGAAATGGGATGCATATCGGGAAAAACCAGAAAGGCATTCAAGTTTGATGCCATTTGGAGTGGCCCTTACATGGTCACAAAATGTAAAAGTAGTAATGCTTTCCAATTGTCTACATTGGATGGTGAAGAGTTGCAGATTCCAGTGAATGGAATCTATCTTAAACACTGCTACTAGAAGGAAAGTTCTCACCTTGTATATATTAGTTTAGTTTCTCATTCCTCTAAGTGCTTATGCACATTGCCTTGTTGTAGTTTAGGTTTCTTTTTCCTAAGTGCTTTGCACACTCTACATGTTCTACTTGGAGCATGTATGATTTCAAATTTTGTATATAGTTGTGGTGTTGTTTTATTGTTGTTGCGCAGCCCATTCGAGAGAGACGAGATGAAGCTTCGGTCAAAGCAATTTTCTACTCTCAGAAACAATCATTTTGAAATCTCTTATGAAAATTAAAAGCGCAAGCATGATCGGGCTCGTGATTTAGACAAGGCAATTGGTCTTTTCATCTAGCAGGAAGATACCCCTGTGAGTCACCAAATTGTTATCCATATTTTGCCCCTGGGAAATATATTAGATCAAAACTACCCCCTACACTAAAAGAACACGAGAAATCATGTTCGGTTCCTGTAAATAGATTGTAGGAGACTCTATAATGGAAGTGGCGGGGCTGCGAAGATCAAACAACCTTGTGTAGGAGAAATTCAAAAAATTGCTCTGTCGAGTGAATCCAAGCCTTAAATCCATTCTACGGGTTACAGGGGGATTAGAAAAAGAATAGCAGGGTCAAAGGAGGAGGAGCAGTGTCACAAAGAAGCCAGGAGCAAGAAAAATAAGAAACAACGAAGATCCGAAGTCTTCGGGCTCAAAGCGATTCGACGAGTCAAAAATTGGCTAAGTATGGAGGAAGCAGTGAGAGAGCCACGTGTCAGAACGACGCTTCTCCAAAGTTGAATCCAAGAAAGGAAGTTCAAACGAGAGCCAAGATTCCACGCGTTTAGAGCCCCAAAAGTTGCATGGACATTGAAATTTTTTTGACTAGACAGGAAGGTGCCAGGTGTCGGCTTGGCGCAAATCTAAAATGGGAGCCCAAGGCGGAGACTCAAACTCGTGTCAGCCCTCCACGTAGAAAATGGTCAACAGAGGTCAAAAGGTGGAAAGGGCGGGCCTAAAAAAAGGCTAAGTATAGAAGTACTGGCGGGGACTGCCAAGTGTCCAAGCAACGCTTCTCCAAATTTGAATCCAAGAAAGGAAGCTCAAACAAGCGCCAGTTCGCCACGTAGCCCAAAGTCCAAGAAGGTAAGGGAGAGATCGTTGAAAAGTCCAAAGACCTATAGAGGCTTCCAAGTGTCACCTCAATGCTCCTTCAAAGGCAAATCTCGATCGAGCTCTCAAGAGAGCACGAAGCCTCCACACATTTTGTCTCAAAGGGGATAGAGTTGGGTTTAATAGTCAATACATGGTGGCAAGCCGACGAAGAGTGCTAAGTGTCAAAATGGTGCTAACTCAAAGTCAAATAGAGAGAGGAGGGTTCACAAACAAGTGCCAAACTATCGTGTGTCCCGGTCAAGAAACATGACCCCGTCGAGTAAAGGACTTAGCTAAAACATAGAAATTGGGTAGGCCAACGGAGGAAGCACCACATGGAAAGCTTAAACCAGTAGCGCTAAGGCGGGCCATCGGGGAAAAGTTGGTTTTTTTCCTTTTTGTTCCAAAGATGTAAAAGTTGCAAAAGGGGCCCGTAACTCCGCCCAAAGGGAAATGTCAGTGTTTGAGCCCAAGTCAATGTCAAAGTAGGGAATCAGAGGGAAATTTGAAAATTTCCTTTTGTCAAAAGGGCACAAAGATGAAAATTGAAGCGCATCTCCCCAACCAACCAGAGGATGCCACGTGTTCAAGTGGAGCTGTGGGGCCATGGGAGTTTTCTATATTTTGAGATTTTTTTTGCGAGAAAAAGGGGAAAAGATAAATCCCGGGAATGCGAATTTGACTTTTCCCTAATTTTCCCTCCACATGTCCCATATTAAAAAAGGGGCCCATTTTTTAAACTAGTTTTCCTGCTCTTTTGTACGGACTTGATACAAACTTTGAAGGGGCATATATTTCGACTCAAGGCTCAAAATATTACAAATCGACACCATTGGAAAGATCTCGGCCTCACCCACGCCATGGAGATCTGAAACTTTAAGTTTGGGGAGGTTAGGTAAAGAAAAATGGAGAAAACGTCTTCAGGGCCATTAATGCGGGATCTATCTGCCTCAACAACCAGATCAGATTCAATCTACTATTTTTTCCTCCTCCTTCAAGGCGCCGAACCAGTGGTTGATGCAATCAAGGCAGATTTGGGGGTAAATTTTGTAGGAGGCATTAATAGCAGTGGTTGAGCTTGACCTACTTTTCCCACTTCTCTCTCTCTTTCTTTCTTCTCTCTGATTGAATCTATAAATGCAGGGTCAGGACTCATTGTAAAGGGTTGGACATTCTTTTGTTTTACAGGCTCCCCTTTCCTTTGGCAAAGGAATTCGTGGAGTTCAGACCTTCCATTTTAATTACAATATGTTTCCTATCTTCTGGTCATTTGTAATGCATTGTATCAATCTGCAGAGCAATAAAACACATTTGTGAATTGATTTTAGAACCTTTCTTCTCTCCTTTGCTCTCATATGGTCTTTCATTATAAATTTGGTTATCTGTGTTTGGTTATTGTATGTATTTTGTTGGTATGTGTCTATCAACAAAACTAATGTTCATCATTCCTTCTGCATCACCTTGTAGCTTAGTTTTGATTTCTTGTACACATTTTTATCCATGTCTCCTTAGTAAAACTTAGATTAGGATTAGGAACAAATCCTTTGCAATATTTCACACTTGTACCTAAACAAAGGAATAGGAACCAACCCTTAATCGGAGAGTTTTCTCATTTCAGCAGAGTCCCACACTTTGGGGAAAACTCAATGTTATGTGAATCACACCAAATGAATCTTCCTTAGAAAATCATATCTGACGACTCATTTGGGGGTGTTGTGATTTTGCACTAATAATACCATGGCATACTTCAAGCCTCTTTTTGAACAACATCCAGATGTTAGATCATTCATTTTTATTTGTTAGGAGGTCGATTTGTCTCACGAGTTCACTCGTTTGGCGTGCATAAAAATACATTTTGTATTGATTAGTAATATGCATTGTGGACATTGATTTACAAGGTTGCATATTTGAGTAGATGGCAGTTCTATGGAATTAAATATTCATTGATCGGTAAGAGCCTCGATTCGAGATCACTTGTTTTTTGAAATTTGTCTTTGCCAACAATTTTTTGTTGTTTGCATTGCCTACATAAATCATAGGCACCATCACAACAAGCTCACTTTGTACATCAATCCAACACTTTAGGCATTCAATCTAAAATATATGCTATCATTTGTGTGTGGCTATCAAAGTTGTTTTATTAGATCAGAAGTTTAACGTTATGTTTTGGAAGACATTTTGTTTCTATGATCTCTTCCTCCAATCAACTTCCCTCAAGCGGTGGTTCATATTTTTGCATGGAGCTAACTTTTGTGTACCTCGAATCTCTACATTGATGGTATTCTACACAGACCAGAGCATTTTAAGTGAATATATTTGGAGAATTATTCCAACCATATGCCAATTGCAAGGATCTTACCAAGGTTGTGTACTGCCACGATTGAAGGAGCTCGCTATTCTACATTCATTGGTTAGATGTTTTTATTTATTGTAATTTTCATTTAGATAAGTCGAGAAAGGCATTTATGTATTTAGGTTATGTTTAATAGTTGGTGGGATAATATTCATTAGTCAAAGTCTATTTGGGGTTTGTAAAGTGTCCTCATTTAAGTCTAGTGAGTCATTTTTATCGTTGTCAAGTGTCAAAATTATATTTGTGTCTTTAATGTTAATTTTTGATGTGTGTCAAAAAAGAGTATTTGTGTCAAAAAATTTCAATAGTTGTTGAATAAGATCCCAAATATTTGAAAGTTTCCATTATCATTAGTCTTAGTTAATGAGTGTAGTATTTGTTGTAGTTTGAGTCTTTTATTGTCGAGATTTGTTATTATTGTCTATAGGTTGCGTTAAATTCACTTTCGTTGAATTCATATCTTATGTCAAGTTTTATAGAGTCATTATGTCAAGTGTGTCACTAGAATTATCACGTTTATATAATTTAAAATTCATTTTGTCAAGAGTCATTAAGTATTTTCATTTTGAGCACGTCAAAATTTTGTAAAAACAAATTGCCTCAATTTTCAATAATTGGACGCATTTTTGCTTGTACGCGACATCCAAATTGTGGGGGTATTTTTTGAGCTCCATGATCACATCTAGCTAAACTAGCAACAATTGAATGGAGGTCGGAGGCAACAGAGGAAGGAGGGAAATCAACGCCTCTCGTCAGTCACTAACGACGGAGCCGCATTTTGGTATGGTGGCATTTCTTTTCTAGTTGGGTGGTGTGTGTAGAATAAAATGGCATGCGGTTTTCATCCCTTAGTATGATTGAAACAAGGATAATGTGCATTTTATAATTTGTGAATAGTTGTGTTGGAGGGCGGTTGAATTGGGTGATCCTCTCGCTTGAGATTCTTTGATTGTCGTACTTCTAACATCGATCGGCCGGTGAAAGAGGATTCACTGGAAGTGAAATCGAAAACTGTTGAGTTCGTGTATGTAGGTGAATTGGTGGAAGTGTGATCATTCGGTATGGGATTCATTGTGGTGAAGTGGATTGGTCATGTGCAGCAAGATCCAAACAACAAGATCCAAGCCAACAGTATGTAGACCTAAAAGTATGCAAAGGCATATGATTTTGTTTCCAATTTTTCATATGTGTTTTCTTCCCATGTTCGCACAAAGGGGAAATGTTAGGAAATATCCTATTTAGTGCGTACATTATATTATATTAATGTGTTTGAGTGATTATATTGTTAGGAACTATAGTATTTACATGGATATTTTAATATTTACTATTTAGTAAATATGTTTTACATTTGGTTATTATTTACCTTGTGGTAAGTAATATTTAAGTAATTTGTTTATACACGTGAAACTATTCACATGAAGCTTATTATTCTCCTCCTATTTATTAGGAGCATGTTGTTAGTAGTGTTATTTATCATCCTCAATATTGTGGTGGATGGAATATAGAAGAATATAATATTTTATAATATGTAAAATATTTGTGTTGTTGCTCTCTCGATTTCCTATTGCAAGGTAGTCGATATAAGTAGGGATTGAGGTGTTGTAAACTTCTAAGCACAACACTTTGAGGTGATAGACTACTATGGAATGATACGATAAATTTTTTGAGTGACTAAGCAATGCATATAATTAAAGAGAGTCGTGTAATATGACCAAAATAGGAAATTGAGTTTGAAATGTGAGCACAAATTATGATTTAAGGGTTAAGACAATGTACGACATTATCAAGTGATAGATTTCCAAATTTAGGTGTCCACTAATCTCTTGTTGAGTTCAATTGTGAATTTATAGTGAGAATATTGCATGTGCAATTTAATGCATATTTAAAGATACCAAAAGATGAGATGAAGTTATCTAAGAAGGGATACATAAAAATTCATCATGAATAACTTGTAGCATCTTTGGAAATTTCTCAAAAAATCAATCTGGTCCCTATCTAGCAGGTTCCCGATGAGGGAAATGTCGATATGAATATTTATGAGGAGGATTGGAATATAATTATGGATACTTATTTTCAGTCATATGATTATGTGCTAAAATGTGAAAAAAAAATCTAAGAGGTCTCTACTATAGGGCTTATCTTGTCCTACTCATCTGATTATCCAAGATGTAATCCTCGGTGTTATTTACTCCTTGGTTGAAATAATTGAGAGGAATGTTTGCTAATATTAATATTGATGTTCTTAATACTTGAGATGTAAATCACAATTAATTATCTTCCATGGAAGAGGATAACTATTCTTCTTGTTATTTTTCAGGATTTTCTTCCTCCTTGGCCCACTCTTCCATTCTACTCTCTAAGTCTAGTTATGGGGGGCACTTCTGAATTGATTTTAAAATATTATTAAAAATTAGGCTAGGATTACAATTTTTCATCTTGAAAATATCCTTTCAAAGTTGGATGAAAAACAACCTTTTTCTATGGAATATTCTCTTCAAACTCATTTTGGTATGTAGTGAGCCATGTAAACATTATTGTTTCCCTACAACCTCCTTAAGATTGTGTTGATAATATGGGACTTGAGCAAAAGGAGGGACTTTATTTTTCAAAGGGACTGCGAGCAACGAGGGACATGTGTTGTTTTTTCGCATGATGGGGATGAAATTTTTACTATATATTAATGAGGAATATGAGATGAAGGAGTGGTAACCTTGCTCGGTTTGACATTTGTGGTCTATTTTAGCTTTGTGGTCATGGGAATCCTCATGATAATTTGTAATATGTGGTGATTTTCATGCTTATACTTGTACTTTGTGCTCTTTGAGCTCATGTTTTTCAGAAATTTTGTTTATGGTGTTACTTGACATTGATATTTGATGTATTGGGCACCCTCTAGGCTTATGTTTTATCCACACTTTCCCAATATGAAAAATAAAATATTTTATTTTATGTGATCATGCAATAAAACAATTAGAATTTTCATGTTATTGAGGTGGAAGTGTTTGTATTCCATATATTTTTTCTTTAACAAAGTCGGGGTATGATTATCATGTTTTGTGGCAATAATCCAAAAATTGATCTATGTTATGAATAGATGGTTTATTGATGCCATTGTCCCTAAAAATGTCTTGAAGGATTGAAACTAGGCATATCAATTGGTTCATCTCTTATTCATGTGGATCGTTTCCTTGATCATGGGTGTACATGAGGTTGTGAGCCACTTTTGAGATGGGAACATCTATCGTATGTCATGGTTGTGATTGTAAGAGTGATGGTGTTAGTGGACCAATACTTATCTCAATGGTTGGGAAATCATTTTCATGAACATGAATTATTGTGAAAAAAGAAAAAAACTTTAATGTTTTTAAATCTTCATGTTGTTCACCAATTTGTATAAAAATAATTAGAAGATCTAGCAAAAATATATTATATTAGAAAATGAACTAAACTCTATGTGCCACAAACTATTATTGAAAAAATACCAACTAAATGAAATAAATAATTTGTGTGATTGTGAATTTAACATTAAAACCAAATAACATTGAAAATTACATATACGTGTGTAACAACACTTGTGTTTTTATTCTTTCTACCATGACACTATGAATTGAAATTCAAAGTATTTCATCCTTATTTTCATTAACAAACTCCTTTATATATAATAATTGTGACCTTGCTCACAAACCCAATATAGTGATTAGCATGTTATTGCAACAAATTTCTCAATTCAACGCAATTAGAACAAGTGCATTTCAAGTAATAAAATCCTATTATCAATGAATTAAAGACACCATTTGAAATGAAAAAAATAAAACTTGCATACAATACAACAAAATGGTAGAGTTCAATAGTTGCTACGTCACTTTAAAAACACAAATATTTATTATTTGTTTGATTTAACCATGTCAAATTTTATGGTAACTTATTTTTTTAATGTAAACAAGAAGACAAAAATCTTTTAATCCGTTATCAATTATTAATTCATCCCCTAATGATAATTTTTTTATAGCTTCAACCATAATATAATACTTCAATATCTTGGGCATATAATCTTTACAATCATTAATGTATTGCATAAACTAACAATTGAGAATATTAGCACATCTTATATGAGAACTATTTGTAAACCCCGATAAAAAAATTTATGTGTAGGAATGACTATCCATGAATATGCAATCATACATATTTCTTATATCTTTTACTACATGTATATTAGACTTAAGAGACGTTGCATTTAAACATATATTGTATGTGGATAATGCTAAATTTGTAATGTGTCAAACATTTTCATCCTACAAATAGATACTCATGACCCAAAAATAGAAAAGTGTGTACTCCATCAACTATTCTCTTTGAACTAACCACTACATTACTTAATGTGAAGAGTTATGAATTTCCAACACATATATTTAAGATGGATGTATCACATATATGCATCTCCAAAAAGAAAATGACTTATTAACTTTAGGAAGCTTCTCATATGACTTATTAACTTTATGCATATAAATTGTAGGATTTAAACCCTCGCCACCTAAAGTAATGGTTGAGGCCAAGTGAGCCACTCTAGGGGTTGCCAAATCATAATTACTACCCTATATGTAAGAACTCTCCACCTCATTATAATCATATTTACTAAATATATACCCCTACATAAATACAATGACATCCCATTTTTTAACACTTTTAGAATCACTTAAAATCTATAGAATAAATGAATTTTTAGAAATTAAAATAATTGAAACATTTAAATTTAAATTTCTTTGAAATTTTACAAACATTATCCTACACAAAACATATAAACTTAATATTTAGTGTACTTAGTTTAATCTTACATGAAGTTATATATATATATATATATATATATATATATATATATATATATATATATATATATATATATATATATATATATATATGTGTGTGTGTGTGTGTGTGTGTGTGTGTTACAAAACAATTTAAAAATCACCTACCCGGAATCTTGCAATCTCCCAAATATCTCTCAAGAACTATATAGTCTCATTTTCCTCTTGGTATATGGGCCAAATATGTCTTGCAATAATGTTTGTTAAAAGAAACTTCCAAACAATTGTTCGATATATTTGTACTTAAGATAAAGTTTCATGTTATATTTGTCCTTGTGTATATCAAGCACATAGATTTGTTCCTATTTACAAAGTATTAGGTAATAGATATGACATCAAATTGTCACCTTTTCTTATAGTTTCAAATATATTAATTAATAATAATAATGAAAACTATAATTATTTTCTAAAGTTTAAGGTTCAAGGTTTAGGGTTTTGGGTTTAGGGTTTAGGGTTTAGGGTTCAAGCTTTAGAGTTTATGACTTAAGGTTCAAGGTTTAGAATTTAGGGTTTATCCTAAATAACATAATCAGGAAAACTTAACACTAATATGACACCATAAACAATCAAACGATATCTTAAAAACTAATGTGATATCCTAAACACTGAAATATTGATATGACATAAAACACTAATGTGTCACCACCAATAATACATTTGGGACACATTATTCACTAATATGACATCCTAAACATTGATATGACACCCTAAACACTATTACGAGACCCTAAACAAGTTATAGAGTCATGTACAAACCCTAAAAATTCAAAATTCATACCTATTCCTAGCCATACCTATCACGTGCACAATGTTCCAAATCAAATCTAGAATACATTTAACACCATTATCCTCCCACATTCTAGTAGAATTCAATATAAGCCCCATACTCCATTTTTTACTATCATTTGAAGAAGAAAAGGAGTTTGATACACATATTGTTGAGGTATTGTACTTTCGAGATATCTCAGAAAGAAAGTCCTTGTTGTTCAATATTCCCAATGTCAATAGTTGTTTTTTTCAATGTCACTCCTAGTGTTTTGCAGGTAGTTAGAACACAATAATTTTAAGGGATTTCACTTGTGCATGTCACATGACACTATAGAGTTCAAGACATGTGGAGCAGAATATATCGACATCACATGTTGAGCTGATGTAACTTATTTAAATTTACTAACCATAGAACATGGCCTGTCAGTTTTTTTGTGCCATCTTTCTAGACCATTATCTTAGGCCATCCTCCACGCATGCCCAAGCAACTATGTAAAAATTTGCCACAAGTGTTTTCTTAAGCCATCCATGTGTATATCAAGAACATAAATTTGTTCCTATTTTCACAGTATTAGGTAATAGATATTTTTCATCGATCTCACTTATTAACATACTAGTGTAATTCCTACTTATTCTTGGAAATATTATATGATCACTAACTTCATTTAGATAATATTGTAGATTTGATTTGCATTCCTTCCACATAACAAAACATTCAATTTTTTTGCATGATTGTTTATATAAAATGAACAATAAATTTAAAAATTGTTTATAACATTAACATAACATCTCTACAAGTATTAGCTAAAAGTATTCTAATTCTAATGATGAATGAAAACGTAATATTAGCTATAATTATTCTAATTCTATCACCATAAATAATATTAAGTCACCCACATTAAATTAATTTTGGACACTTTAAACACTTATACGACACCTTGAACACTAATTAGTCACCCCACATAAAATAATTGGGATACACTAAACATTAATTTAACACCCTAAAGACTGATACAATACCCTAAATAATGTCATGATACTCTATGCACTAATGATTCATCCTCTATTTCATAATTAGGATAACCTAAACACTAATGAAACACATGGTCTCATACAAAATGATAATCATCATTGTAATACCCTATCAACTCATATGACACCCTAAACACTAATATGACATCCTAAACACTCAAAAATTGATGCAAAACCTTGGACACTAATGGGTTACTCTAAATAACATAATTTAGACACAAAAAAACACTAATGTTTTACCCTAAAAAAATTATAAGACTTGATAAACACTAATATGACACACTATACACTATTAGAAGACTGTAAACATTAAGGGATCACCATAAATAATATAATTAGGACACCTTACAGAATAATTTGATATCATAAGCACTCATATTAAACACTAATACACCACCCTAAACATTCAAACATTGATACAAAAACCTTAACACTAATGGGTCAACCTAAATAACATAATTGACAATCGAGATACTTTGAGCATTAAAAAAACAACCGTAAACTTGATATGAAACCCTAAAAACTATAATGAGACCTTACAAACTAATGGGTCACTTTACAAAACACAATTAGAATGCCCTAAATATTAATGTGTCATCCTAAACAATCATACGATACCCTAAACACCCAAACATTGATATGATGCCCTAAACACTAACTTGTCATCTTAAATAACACAATTACAACACCGTAAACTATAATACAACACCTAACATTAATTTAACATGTATTAGGGTTCAATTGGTATAAATGATTCGAAATCTATCCCTAATACATGTTCAATTGTCACATTAGGTGTATTAGGGCTCGATCGATGGAAACAAACACAAACTAATACTTGACACTCAAATAGGCCACCCTGAACATGTGGAAAACCGTCGTGTTTTTCAACATGCTGAAAAAACACGGTTGTGTTTTCCATGTTGATGAAAACATGGTGTGTTTTCCATGTTGATGAAAAACACGCTGAGTTTTCCATCTTAACGAAAAATCGAGCGAAAACATTTTCCCCTAAAAAATGTAACTATGCATTTAATATGATATGTGGTCCCCTGACTCATGATTGGTGATAACATTTGTTTAATCCAAAAAAGAATGTTATAACTATATATCTAGAAGTAGATGGAAAAAATAGAGATTGTCAAACATTGTATTTCAAGACATTTATTATTAAGGTTCTTGTTGACAAATATGAATTCAAATATTAAGTTCATACTAGTGTGACTTCATAAAATTCAATTTCGTAAATGAAACTGTGTGGAAAACTGTCATGTTTTTCAACGTGCGTTGAAAAACACACTGTGTTTTTCATCAAGATGAAGAACACACTGTGATTTCCTCATGTTAATCATCGACCTAATCAATCATGACAAATCTACTCTCCCTTGTATGTAAGATTCATAACATTTGTATTAAAATAACATGCCTTGATTCAAGCGTGTCTCTTCCCAAAGAGTGGTAAAATAGTTGTAAAGGTGGTAATGTTGTCTTTTGTCTTTCCTTTAACCATCACTCTCTCACCCTCTCGCTTGTTGAATGTAATTGCACCATTACTTGGCTTCCAAATAATATCAATTTTTGGAGCTCTCTTTCCCTTGTTTTAGTGATGGTCTCTCTCATTTTCTTTCATCAGTTCATGGCTTCACAATGGCTAAAAGTGATAATAGTTTCAAGTGAGAAAAGAGGATTCTTGGTTAGTATGTAGAAAAGAAGATAAATTAGGTGAGGACGAGGGGTCTCAAAAAACCAAAGGTTGCATACAACCAAAAAGGACCGGTGTAAGAATGATTATATATTGGTTTTCTTCAACCCCTTATCCCTCTTTACTAGAGAGTTCATCAAGAATATTGACTGGTGAAGAAAACCATAATGTTGGTTGAAACATTTTTAGATAATGACAATATATTATTTAAAAAGTACTAGTATTTAGCATGTGTGTTTATTTATCTATGACGAATATAATAGAGATATTAGGGTGAAATTGGGGGGAATAGTAAAAGTGTAGATAAAAAAATTGAAAGAATATTTTGATTTACATTTTGATTCACAACTGTAGACATATTTGGTGATGAATTACATTAACCAAATTTAACAATCGATTGAAAAATTAATAAACATGGTTTTATTTTAAATCAAATTAGTTCTAGATCCATATTTAAAGTGACAATAGAAAGAAAAATGAAGAAGATTTCCCTTTTCCATGGTTGTATATAAAGAAAAATAATGAAAAATAAACCAAATTATATATTCCTTAAGATCCTCTGATTTTCAATGTCAAATTACCTGTGACTAGACTCGACTGTGTGTTGTGGAACGTCCCTTCCTAGTGGCCGCAAATGTGAAACAAAGGATTGATGATTTTCTTTGCATAGATGGTGCAGAATAATGGACGTCTAACCAATTCAGCCTTCCGTTTGATGCCTTCCTCTTCTTCTTACTATATGCAAAATTTCTACGAAAGTGAAAGCTTCTATATGTTTAATGTTAGTGTTTTGGTATTAACCTATGGTTAAGTGGTTAGGCATTTGGCTCTATACGGCCCATGGGATCATTTGCAATTTTCACCTGCCTCCTTAAATGCATGACGACTCGCGAGTGGTGGCACACTGAGCAAAATCGATAAATGATCCTCCATGCATAGGAGTAGGTCCACCGTGATTGTCATGATTTGACTCCCCAGGTGCCGTTTTTGTTTCCAAGTCATGCCTTTTACATGCACATGTGATGGGAAGCATGGTCATTTTTATGGAGTCCACACATACATGGGTGCAAATCAAGTAGAGGGTAGTCATCGCAGAGATGAGTCCTACAAAATACGCAGCATCGTCTCCATGTTATTATTTGGCTAAAGAGAGATTTCAGAGTGCTTTGGCTTAGTGAACTATAGCCGCACCCTAAAAAAGGATTCACAATTTTATATTTCTGAAATAAATTTTATTATTTCATTAAGCGGTATTGTGGTCATACGAGAACATGTTGTCTAAAATTACATCTTCCTTCCTTTGATTAAGTAGAAACCAAATACCTAAGTAATGCGAGCGTGGACCTGGAATCCCCAATATTTTGGACAAAATTGGATTATAAGATCCTTTTTCTAGTATAGGTCATTTTAATGGAGTTCGGCCAAGACAGTCACATGTATAAATTGAAAAATGTCATTTCTAATTTTTGTGATGTGATTTGGTGTAGGACTAGTACTTCTTCAAAGTTGTTATAATAAATGAGATATTGTTTTAAACTTTTATGTAAAATATATGGAGAGAAACTTACATTATAGTTTGAATGCTTGTTAGTTGTTTGTATTGTGTATGAATTGAATGTATTGTTTGTTTTCCTTTATAATCACATTTTTTCTTCTTTCATGAAGAGACACAAACATTGTCTTTCATTCATATATACTAATCAAATGAGAATCTAGATGATATGCATATCTTTTATATCTTTGACTCTAAATATAGCAATGAATGTTAGTTCCTATCTTTTCATCAAGTACCAATATTCATTTTTTTGTAATGTAAATTAATGGGATTCATGTTTAGTTAAAGATTGTGCCATTTATTTCCTCATATTATTTGTGGTATACCAATTATATATTGAGTATGATTATTCTAAGTTGGTCCATGTCCACATCGAAAAGCGTAGGTGCCTTTTGTGTGTACTAAACTCCTCATGATTTTGAGCCAAGGTACTTGACATAGAGGATTATAAGATGTTAACAAGAGAATGGTATGGGTCATGTGAAGATAGAGTGAGGTAAAATGCAAGAAAAACAAAAGGAAGTTTCTCTACCTATATTTTGATAGAGAAATACCTGCTCGTCAAGGAAACGAAGATTCTACGGACTTGTTCATGATGGATGGTGCGGTCAAGAATGATTGTGGCACGAGCTCTTGGTTTGTGTCATGGTGTGTGAAAGGAAGAATAATATATTATGCTACCCAGATGAAGTGATTCTTGGAGGATGGTTGGCCTTGATCTATCAAGGTAATGTGGAAAGATATGATGGGAGATGTTAGACAAGATGAGAACACTCAAATCTAAAATGGGAGTAACTGTTTAATGAGATAGTGGGTGTGATTTTTGTCTTTGTGAGGCTTCACCATCAAGAAAAATAAGTTGGTAAATGATATGTATTACATAGGGTGAAGAAGAAAACACCTCTTGCTTGAATTCAAAAAAAATGACCTGAAATTTTTGTTGATCAAATGGAATAGGAATGCAAGTGAAATGTCCAACTCTTCCTGGGAATGTATGGCTATCTATAGTTATTCACGATCAAGAAGAAATAATCGTTGCGTGGTGTTTAATATGAGATGTAGCAATGTATGATGAAATTTTGTAGTGAAGGCTATTTTGGGATGATTCCAAGCTAGAACTAGAGAAATAGAGATGTGTGGTCATAATGTTTTGTCAAAAGTATACATCATTGTCATTCGGATCTATGAGCATCCTTGTGTTGTTTTGTTGTATTCATGCACCTAAAATATTGTAACTATGTGTTGTGATTGTTGGAAGGTTGTTGTTGTAGGTTTCTAGGTTTGTTTAGATCTGCAACTTGTGTGTTTAGGTGCGTTTAACTCAATTTTCAAATATGTTATCCATGTTTGTTTCAGCTGATTATTGTATGATTTATTTCAACACAATGAAATGGATCAAAGCAATTGTTAAAAATAGAAGTTTTAAAAGCTTAATTTCACAATACATGTAATTGAAATATAACCGTTGATGCTTTTATTTCACTACTTTAGTTAATATAAATATAAACCACTATATTTTTAGTGTTTTTGAATTTAAAATATGGAATGAATGTGAAAAAAGTGAATCTATAATAACGAGTTAATGTTTGTTTTATTAAGCCAAAACATGTTACAAAGTAAAAATTATAACAATTACTCTTGGATAACTATTGTTTTCATATCTTAAGTTTGTACGTTGTTTGAATTAATTTTTCTAAATTGGGTATTAATTTTGAAAATGAATGTTTTGTAAACTGATATCTACAACCTAAGGTATGTTTTATCCATTCTAAACCTAAATTTGATCTAATATGTAAATAATTTCAAAAGAAATTCTAATAATTGAAACAATCTTTTTGGGGGATTTGTGTTTTATAAGTGTAATATATGAATCATGACATAGATGAAAATATATGGGGATGGCGCATCAACCCCTATATAGAGACTATAGAGCTATGATGCACTATTTTAAGTAGGAACTTGAAAAGGTCATAACTTGTGTTCTAGGTGTCCGTTTGAGTCCTTTTTTTTAAACCACTTGTTTCAACGAGATGAACACATCAGTTAACCCACCCTCTTGGTTGGAGCACATTACGACACATTTTTAAGCCAAAAATCTACCATTTGAAGGTCGCAAATTAGGATCTAAGTTTTAATTCAGTTTTTTCCTATTTTAGGGCATTAGTAAATTTTAGTCTCTTGAATGTATTATAGGTTAGAAAGTCGGCAATTCCTCTAATTTAGGCATGTAGATGATGCATGAAATTTTTGTGCTCGAACAAATAAGCATGTGAACTTACTAAGAATAACAGGTTCTAGTAAACTACTAAAATTAGTAAATTTCGCCACCTAGAGTAGATTTAGTCAAAGTTAGTTAGAGTTTTCTTGGAAACTCGAGTTGGAAGTTGTTTTCCTATTTATGAAGCATTGTAATTCATGATTCAATAATGAAGAAGAATATTTATTTTCTTTGAGTTCAAGATATTTGCAGTGTATTGAGTTTGTGTTAAAGTTGGCTACATTAAGCTATGTCCCTTTTCTTATAGATGGAAAATAACATATGTATATGTTGATGGAAGGCCCCCAACCCTATAAATGTTATTTTGTCTTGGCCGGTGGAATGGAGAATAAAGAGGTGGCGAGAAGAGAAATATTGCACATGATCAACCATCCCAAAGGTGGAAGAAGGCTAGAACATGAAGGTTTGAAAATTTAAACTACAAAACACAAAGTTCAATCAAATAAATATAATATAACACAATTTTGTTACTCGTTTCAGGATTTCGATGAATTCTAAGAAAAAGAAAGCTATTATCTAAAATAATTAAGAAAATAAAAAACTTAATGCAATCCCAACCTATTTTTGCAAGCATAATAGAGTTGATCTTATATTTTTCTCGCTTATACTCTCATTGGAATACTCCAATTGATGCTCATGAAGACCGATGTGATGACAATTTGTTTAATAGGAAGAGATTGGAAGCTAGGTGTACTTTGGAATAAGAAAAATCATCAGATATGTTGTTAGCTTGAGGGGTAGAAGACTGGTTTGTAAACCCTTGTGTTATCTTTGTGAGTTATAACACCAAAACAAGGTCATTGAGGTGCTTAGTAATAGAAGTAATCTCCCTTGGGATTTTCCTTTCTCTCTAGATTAAAAAAAATTGTAATAAAAATATTCTCTGGAAAAAACTTCAAAATTTGGGAGAAACAACAAATGAGTGTTCAATTTTTCTTAATAGAAAGCTTCCAAGTGATCTCAATCTCAAATCAAGATCAAAAATCAAATATATGTCTTAGATTAGATCCGTAGATGGTGAACTCAAGTGCTAAGGGGGCAGAGTAGTGAATTGGGCATAAAAAACGAGGTGAAACATGTGCATGGTCTAAAAATAGAATCAAAAATCATGTATGGTAAGTGTGAGTTGAATTCAAAGTCAACTGGACATGGAACTATAGGTACCTAAAAATGAATCATCATGGGTAAAAATACTACCACTGCAGAAGGAGATCAAACCATCATGGCAAGAAATTGGTTATTACATATTAATTAGGCAAAATGAATAGAAAAGAGTCAATGGAGAAGAAAATGAGGTTTGAAAAGGGTTAGAAGGGATGAAGAGAAGTGAAAAGAAGTCTAATGCGGTTAGAAGGGGATGGGAGGTGGTCTTGAGCATTTAAAAAAATATTTTCATGTTCTTGGAGATTCTCGTCATCATCATTGGGTATTTTTAATCTAGCAATATGCAATAAGGGGTGCATATAGTTTAGTGTATTTTTTTGAGTTAATGTAATGCCCCTCCTTGATTACGAGATTTGAGCCGCCTTTTCAAGGAATCTGTCGTCAGTTGGCAATGTATGGGGAAACTTTTCGAGTAGAAGATGGAGAGTGACACATCCTAAATGCTTTTTCAGACCTATCTTTTTCCTTGCATAATAATAAAAGTATTTTATGTCTGGATCCAAGGAGTTAACCATGATGGAACCCAAGTTAACATTGTAAATTTTAGTAGTAAGAGGATAGTTGCAAGTGTAGAAGTTAGAGCTATGGTAAAGAAGGGTTCTACACTCTTAGTTTTATGGAATAAACAAAACGGTGTAGGGAGTTGTATTAAATGGGGATATGTTACAGCCATCCTAAAAGTAGTCCATTATGGGTTGAATCAACCTTACAAGCAGATATATACTTACAAACCTAATATCTCCTCACTTTGTTATATTCAAATTGACCTATTTGGGTTTATATTTGTGTCTAAAGTGGGTCCAATGCCTCTAAGATGAAGGATCAACTGCCTATGTGTCGTTGTTTTGTTTATTAAATGCAAATGAAGAAGATGTTGGAGGATTAAGAGGTGCATTATTTTGGTTTAACACCTAGCTGTGTAGATTTAACTTCTTCTACCTATGAAGACCTGTGCCACGTGTAATGTATCTTTGCATCACATTTTCCTACTTTTCATCTTTTATTTCTGAGTAGTTGTATTGTTAAGACATTGAACGTGCCTCTCCTATTATCCAACTTATGTCTCTGTAATGTTTTTATCTTTCACACTCTTCTCGTGTGAAACCCTTTGTTTTCCTTTCTCACTGTTGTTACACCAACGCAACACACAGTGTCCAACCCGACTAGATCACTTTGACACCATACTACCAGTTTTTGTGCCAAAATAAGAGCTGTAAAAACAGGGTATGGAAGTCATTTGAGCATAGAGATAATGAGGGAATTATCAGTTTTTGTAGTTGCAAATGTGTTGTTAGTCATGTATGAAAAATAAGGGAGGTTTCTCAAGCCGCATGAGCTATTTGACAAAATACCTATTAAAGAAAAGAAGTAGTCTCATGGAAATGTGTATGAGAGGATATATGACTTAGCTTTTCCTAGATGCATGGCTTTTGGTGGGTTTCATCTAGCATTAACTGTTGGAGGTGCATAGTTTCAGTGAAGCCACAAAGTATCTTAACAAGTTTATCACCAATCAACCCCAACCAATGCCTTGATTAAATGAGTTGGAAAGTTGGAAATTTTAATAGCTCCGATATAAAAGACAATTTTCTATATGCTAAAGGAGAATTTTTATTCAATGATAACTTTGGGTTTTTCGAATATTCAAATTTGTTCAAGATCAAAGTGCAAGGACCTGGTTCTCATGCAACATGAGTGACCAACAGTGTACTGTGAGATAAATTTTTAGAAGCAATGAAAAATTACTCACTACATGAGGACTTGAGTGATAATTTAATGTTGTCTATTGTAACTCGTAAAAGGAGTATCTTAGAACTTGAGAAAAGGGAATCTTTCAGCAATCATGTTAACAATTTGATAAAATACGAGAGGGTTTGGTGACCTTAGTGGTTGTTGGGAATCAAGGAAAAGACACTAAATTGTTTGATCAAATGCCTCAAAGAGATGTGCTCTCATGGATTTTCTTAGTGGAAAGCCACGTGGAAAGTTGAGTTTTGAAAAGGAAGGATGAGAAAGCCGAAAATTTTACAAGAATGCTTGAACTTGATGCGGTCTCGTTGAATGCGGGAATCACGAGTTTCGTGATAAAGGTATGGTTTTCCCCTTTTCGGTTGCATTAAATATCACTTCAACATTTCTAGTTTTTTCAAAATTAAATGTTCAATGATGGAGAGAAAAATTCCAACAAATGGAAAAATATTTTCTTGATGTGAACTCTCAAAACATCAACAACAAAAAATAAGACTCTGATATTGAAAGTTACGCGTATGAAACACCGCACCCAAATGTACCGCAAAACCAAAACTCTTTGCATGACCCCTGCTAACGTGGAACAACTTAGGGAACCTTAATTGAGTTTTTGAAATTATTTAATGCTCTTACAAGTTGTATTCCTAAACCCTCTTAGCTTATCAATCACTTATGGTGACATGGTCGTTTTAATAAAACACGATCAGTTTTGGCTTACGATTGTCACTTAGCTTGAGCGAAACTAAAACCACTACCTCCTACCTCTAGATTGCCAATAAGAGAATCGTAACCAACTTTATTTCCATTAAAAATTCCATGGAAACTATTTTTGCAAGTAGGTTTTGGGGCCCACTAGTCGTTGTGAGATAAGAGTTGTTGACACAATTACTTTAATCGGCCCCGAGTTGTCCTTGCAAATTGATATTTTCTCGTCGTATTCAAATCCATTAATCACTATGAATTATTTATATGTGTGGGAGTAATTAGGAATCATAAAACTTCGTGATAAGACTTAGAATGAGAGTATTTAAGACCCAGTTTGTAAGCACTTTTGTTGTTTGGGTCAGTTTTTCTCAACTTGCTACTTTAGCTCGAATCTCCTTCTAAGAGTCTTGTTTGACTTCTAGCCACGTGTGTGACCTCGTAATACCATTGCAATGCTATGTATAATTTTATTCGATATTTTATCTTGTATAAATGAATTTTGAAATGTATGGTGATTTTCTCTCCACCCTCTTCTCTCTAGAAATGACTATGATACTTGATTGATTTGAAAACATAAATGAATTGGGAAATGTGAATTGGTTTGAAATGAAATTATAATGGACATGAAATGCAAATGGTTATGACATTAAGAATGGAAAATAAAATCTCTCTCTCTCTCTCTCTCTCTCTCTCTCTCGATGAATGTGTGGATTTATGTTGGAGTGTAGGCGATTTCCATACTCATTCCTATGACTGATGCAACGTTGGTTGCAGGTACTCCAAACAAGAGGAATTTTTGGATGTGATATGTTGTAATTAATGAGTTGTCATTGTAAATTTATATTCATCTTGCAATACATGTATTACCATAGAATAATGATATGTATTATTGTTCGAAGAATTGTTCTTTGTATATTTTGAAAAGGGAATACCAATGTGGCTATATTTTATAGTGTTGAATTAGATGTGAAGTTGTGCTCAATGTTGTACCTATGTTATAAATATATTAAACTAATCTTTTGCTATGTTAATTATTGGTTTATTTCCTTAACACCCACAATGCTAGGTAGAATCTCCTCTCATTAAAACTAACGAAATTAAAAGAATGAGTTATAATGCCTATTGTACTTCCTCTCCCATTTGATTCTTTTTCCAGGTATAAAACATTGATCATGTTAATAAAATACTCTAACCTCATTAATCATCTTCTTGTTTCACACCTAAGGCGTCTTATTAAGGACCTTTTACCGAATATTTTAAGAGGTGGTGATTTTACGTTGTGAAACCTATCATATTGGGATGAGTGAGGTGATCATGTCTAGGTGTTGTAGGTATGACCATATCATGAATAAGTTTAACTCTCTTGTGTAATTTCCCTTGGTACCCTAGTGGGTGGCCAAAGCCTTGCAAGATAGTTGGTGGTTGTACCTACAATTGATCTCTTGTGAGATCTAAATTATGTGAGTGGTGACTACGTGTTGAATTACTTGTGTATTTACCCAAAAATTGAAATAGGTCCTTAGGAGATTTTGGAAATGCATAAGATTGTTTGGGATATCTCTCTTGTAAAATACACTTATACTTGCGTGTCTAAGAGCAATGAAATGAGTTGTCTTATGCGATGTCGTAATCCTTGTAGTCTTAAATCCCTAAGTGTTACGTAAGTGTTATAGGAATTACATTTGTTCCAAAATGATGTTAATACAGACCAAAGTAACCACGTAAATGTAGTTAGTAAAAGGGTAAATAAGATTAAACTAAGGAATGACCGCTATAAAAATGGTACGCCATTGAGCGATGTCAAAACCAACTAAAATGTCAAATGTGATCATAAAATGAATGTAATAAAGTAGAGCTCCATGAATAATACAACAACCTAATAAATCGAAAAAACAAATATGATGCATGATCACATGCTTTGTTTGCATAAATGTGAATTAAACAACAATGCTAATGAAATAATAAAGTGTAACCTTGAGAATGGGATAACTTTAGTTGTAGCCAAGGTCTTGTGAGTTAAGGAAATTTCACTCTAGTTGGACTTGTAAAATTTAGTAGAACCCTTGGCGTAGATAGAAATATATTATACCTAGGATCACTCAGTATATAGAATTTATGGTTGAAACATGTAATTAACCCGTTGCTATATTGAGATTAAATCCTTAAGATGATGAATAGAAGAGTTTGAAATGTGAAATTCATCACTTAAATTCAAAGAAAAATCTCTATAATGGGAACACAGGTGTAATGTACCCTTCCATGCGCAATATGATTGTGAAAATATGAATTCCTAATTGGAGAAATGGATTGTGAATCAAGAATGATACAAATTAATTAGTTAACCTACATAGTTGGTTGTAATAACTTGAAGATTAAAAGAGTGTATTGTTAGTATTAAACAATGCTATGAAATGAACTCGAGATAGGTTTTCTATTGATCTAGTAACCTTCCTTTTTCTTCTGTGAATTTTCCTCCTTGTAATGAGAGTATTTTTCCAAACCAAGTAAACACGACTCTCTCAAACAAATCCTTAAGTCAAATATTAGAATACACATGTGTGTATATATGTTCCTAATCACAATCATGTTATATAAATTTATTTCCACAAGAGAAACGAGCAAATTCTAAAGGAACCACTATAGGTGAAATGTTAAACAAAACACACAACCTAGTTGTAAAGGAACAAAGGGTCCCATGTTATGTGTTCTAGAAAAATTTATAGTCAACTATTAAAAATAGTATTATAATAAATATTTCACCATGAACAATGATGTGTTGTGGGAAGTTCCTGTGAGTAAGTGTATATTATAGTGGGTTGTTGTTGTACTTTGTCATTTTTGGAAATGTGGCTTTGATGTGCATCATATGTTTCATGTTATATATGTGGGTCCATGGTTACACAAACGTCTCATGTGTTATAAATTATCCTAAGTGATCCTATGTGATGTTATGTATCAAGCAATGTAAGCCAAAAAAATTATCCTATTATTATGTGTGTTGTATTTGTGTGTGTAAAATGTGGGTGTTACTGCTTAGCTGTAACATATAATGGAAATCCCGGTGTTTGATGTCTAGATATATGTGTGTTTAAAAATTCATGCACATGCATACATACATACATACACACATACACACACACGCACACACACACACACACACACACACACACACACACACACACACACATACATCCTTTATTTTCCTTTAAAAACATGGCTATATTCTTGTTTAATAACTATTATTCCTAAATTAGACAAGAACACCAAATAGGTGGACAAATTTGGCATACTTCTAGAATTCAATGTTAACCATTTATGTCGAGTACATGACTTGGCCTCTACTAATTGGATGTACTCTCGGTGTAATGGCAAGAAATGGGAACAAACAATCAACACATATTTCATAAATTGAACTATATTATAATAATTCAAAGTAAATGTATAAATTAAGAGTCAACATTTTCTCTAAATTAACACTTAAATTGCTCTAGAGAGAAGAGAGAAATAAGAGAGCCATATGTGTAACCTATGGGTTATTAGAACTATACCCTCCTTTTGTCATTCTTAACCAACCTAGGGTAACACAAGTCTATATCTAGGGTTTAGCATTAAGTTTTAATGTGGTTTGTTCCATAGAGAGTAGGTTTAAATCACAACCAAAATAAATTCAGCCTAGGGTATAAAAGCACTTCAAAATTCCATATATGCATGTTAAAGTATTCCCTCCCAAAATAATTGTAACTAGTATACTTATCTCTTAAAATGAATTATGTTTTTATCACTATGTGCGCAAAAGTAAATATATATGAAACCAGATCATGCATTCAACAACCACAATGCTTCTTCAAGAGAACAAGTATCTCTTCAAAAGCCCAAAATACAACAAGATACAATTTTGAAAAAAGAAAATGCCAAGTATTCTATTATACTAAAATTCCTCATGCAATTATTTCATTGACATGAACAAAAAGAAAATCACAACATAAATCCTTCTCTTGGAGTTCTAATGATATAGCATAATGTGACTAGCTTCATTCTTATGGATGTAGATTAAAACCAACCACTATTTTCCTTCTGCATTTACAATTCTACAATTTAAATTGAACTTAATTTTCAAGGGTAAAGATAATAGTGTTCACATGAGGCCTCTATCTACTTACTAGTTTCTCCCTATTGGATATATGGGCAAGGGTATTGATCATTATAAAACTACAAAAATTTCTATTGAGGAGGAAAGGTATAACAATACTAAACTTCACCTAGAAAAAACATCTAAACATAAATGGATAAATTTATCCTACTAAGACTCAAGTCATGACAACAATGTTAGTCTACGGAGTGAACTTCCCCTTCTTATACTCCTTTAACACTTTCAAGCCCACCAAAAAATACTAGAGCAACATACTAGACCTTAAAATCCACAAGTACAAGCTATATTACTAATTAAGTGGGGTTATGAAAAATTCATAAACCATCCCAAAATCCACTCGCAAATATCACATAGTCAAGAACTAGACATACCATCTTACTTAATTACCCTCCTTGACCTTTGATTCCCATTCCATTAATTGTTTCAAACATCTCTATCTATAATATATAGTCCCCTAATTAAGGTGAGAAATATCTTGATTGACATACTATAATTAAGAGAATCATTACCTATAATATATTATAATGATGCAAAGGAATTACTCAAGTTGTAAGTAGACACAATAGTACAATAGAAATATTTATCTCATTGGAATGGTTGAGAGTCTCTGAGAGCACACATCCAATACCATAGAAGTAAAGCTTCCAAGAGAAAAATCCCTTCAAGTGAAAAGAAATAACTTGTAGAAATATTCCAAGGTCTCAAGGAGTCCCTAACATATGTCCTTTATTTAAGAAAATGTGTGCATGTATCTTTAACAAAGGCTAACATTGTACAACATTGCCTAAAATTAGTCCTTATTATGTTTTTAAACCCTTGGGAGCTTATATTATACAATCAATATCCTTCACTAATAATTAGTATACAAATCAGGCCTTAAAATCAAAAACCAAATCCTCATTACCATAAGAAAATCATGAGTGTATATTCATATCAAACAAAACCTTTCAATTCAACATAGATTGGATGCATATTCAACAAAGTAATCACAAAGTAGAATTCAGAGAGAAAACATATTTTCACCTTTTAGTTATAATTTCACTAAGGTATATCAATAACTTGTTACATTGCATAGTTATGTATAGGTCATTTTTGACCCTATAAATGCAATTTATAAGAATATATTTATGCTAATACTATTAGAGGCCATTTCAATACTTACATATAAAGAAGGTTTAGAATCCAATTAACATTTAATGTACTTCAATATTTGATCTCAATTTAACCTTAACAACTCTAAACTTGAATTGGTGGTAAGTTTCCATAGCTCAGGAGGTTGTTCTCTCTTTCAAGACCAGTCTAAATATTATCTTTGTCAAAGAAATATTCCAAAACAAATTAGATTCTATATATTATAGAAGGGTGATTCTATATATTAGATAAGGGTAAACAACCCATTTCTTGAAAGTTATTTCTATTCTCAATACAATTACCACTTCATACAAAAATGTGTCATACTCTATTCTAGGGATGAAATAGTGTTAAATATCTAACATTAAGAGAAAATGACATAAGACCTTGAATTCCGCAACATAAGAGGAAAATGCATAAGAATCCAAATTTATTATCCTTACAATAAAAATACAATTCATATAATGTTAAGGGTAGGGCCTAATATACAAACAACTTATTGTAAAACAACGAACAAGTGAAATATTCCCAATCAACTAAAAACAATTTCCTAGAATTTATGAATTCTAGAGCAGCTTCTTATATAAAATAAAGGTAGAAAAAAATGCTACAAAAATCAACATTTTCTTCCACAATACAATTGTATTAAAATAATCTTCTATCAGAGTTAACCTAATAATTAGAGTAGTGTTATGTACTATGTATTTCAAAAATAAAAGCAACCAGGGATGGACATTCTTAATAGTGGCGAATATGCATTTTTTTAAAACAATAATGATTAAATGGTATCTTGAAGTTTATCCCTACACTCAAAATAATATGAAACAACAGGGCCTACAACTAGAGTTGGAAGGTTTTACTTCTTTATATAATGAAAAAATAAGAACTAAATGGAAGTTTTTAGGACAATGAAATAGTTTTGCAATCTTACCACCTAAATAACATCAATGAAGCACCTTTTAAACCTAGAGAACTATAATTCATAGTGCATGCAAACAAATCCCAAAGATTAATATTTTCCAAGGAAAGCTCTTCATGCCTAGGCTCATACATCCCCATATGCATATTATCAACCAAATTTTTACGGTTATATATGTTCACAAGAATGCATGGTAAAGTAATTATTTCAATAGCATCATAATAACTTTTACCACATTTCATAGATCAAAGAAGCAAGACAAGTGTTACCATTAACAAGAGGATGAAAACCATGGTATTCACATATTTCATTCACTCCCATTTCCATTATATCGTAAACAATTATAAGTTAAGAACAAAGAAATTGGAAGAGCTTATCTATCACATGTGTTTGTAAGGTTGAATGGTCAACCAACCAATAACCTATTTACCACTTTTTTAGGGTGTTTTTTCAAGTCTAAAATCCCACTGGTGTATTCTTCTAAGGGGATTCTCACCAATCCTAAACATGTTCCTTCCCAAAATAATATTTCCTCAACCTCTTCATCTGGAAAAATTGAACCCTTTTACTTCTCCCTACTCATTAATGGTTTCAAACTCAGTAATTACATCATTGATTTAGGATCTTCAAACAATATCATCATGAGTCCAGCGGCCCACAAAGCAAATGGGACAAATGGGCTAAGTTATCCCATGCGAGGACGAGTGGAACAAATACGCGTCCAGGAGCCGAATCAAATGCCCGAACCGCCGATCGCGTGAGAAAGTAAGGCTCACCCTTACCAAACCTTTTGGGTGTTGTTATTCCATGAAAACCAAAAAGTGCCTCTTATTGGACAAATAAAATATTCCCAATTTATTTTTGTGGCATTTCCCTAGAAGAGGGTCAAGATGAAAATATTAGTAGAAGATATTCCAACTACTTATGGAGTGTTATTAGGAATAGGATTTTGCAGATGTGTAGGTGGTGAAATCCACATGGATTGGTCCCAGGTATGAATCCTAGTAAAATGGGTGATGCATAATTTGAACTTGAAGAGAAATCAAAATACATCGTTATCTAAGTTGGATGATCCATGAGATCATATTTGATTTAAATATTTGGGCTCATTTGCTCTCCCATTCTTCCTATAAATAAGGAGGGGTTTCTTTCTAAGGTGGGACATTTATCTCTCTTTCATAAGAAGATTTGTGGAGTTTTAAACCTCCCATATGATATGTATTGAATCTATCCTTGAGCAATATATATATGTGTGCGTGGTTACTTCTAAATTCATTGCATTTTTGCTATCTCAGGCATGATGTTGTGTTACATCTACATGATCTCGTGTTATTGGCAAATTAGATTAGATTCCTTTCTCACTCTTCAAGTCCCACACTTGGAGAAAGGATTCAATGTTGATGCAATCACACTTTGGATAATGTGATCAATACCTAGGGGTGCCGTGTGATTTTGCACTAACAAGTACATACTTCATGACTCATTGATGAAGTTTTATCTCTCTTGAGTTAATGATGGAATGACTTCAAAATTGATGGTAGTTGTTCTACCTTTAGGATAGGAGAAGGTATGGTTCTTATATCTCCAAGAAATGAGATTTTACTTCTTATTTTAAGATTTAGTTTGATAATACTAATAACACAACAGTGAGTATAAAGATATGTTAATAGGATTAAAGGTTTCCAAAGAGAAAGGGATCACAAATCTCAAGGTCTAAGGTGATGCCAAACTCATTATGAACCATGCCAAAGACTTGTATAAAGTAAATAATGATCACTTGAAACACTATTGGAACAAAGTGTGGGATTGCATAGAATATTTTGAGGCATTATCCATAAAATCCATGTTACATGAGCATAATGATAAATATGATTCATTGATTATATCTCGCATCATTTCTTATTCCTCATTTGGAGTTCAAGGAAGAAAAATATACCATCAAGTTTATTTTTCATCCTAGCATTCCTAATAATGCAGCCAATTGGTAGGTGTGCAAAGTGTTGATGTTTGTAAGGTGGAACTACATGCAATCTAGGCCCTAAGAAATAAGAGGATGTTTTGAAATCTTAGGAGAAGAAGTTACCTTGACAATCTAAAGACCAATCCTAGAAATAAGCTTCGCAACCTCAACACAAGCATTTGACACAAGAAAAGTAAGACGGATAAAGGATTATGGGTATATGCTTGTGAAATAGCAATTGACAAGAGGACTTGTGAGAAGTGGAGATGATAGTAGGATAAAACTTAAAGATAGTTCAAATAGATACAAGTTGGTCTAAGAGCAAAATAGGGTATGGAGGAGAAACATTGTGCAAAGACATAAAAACTTGACTTAGTTGTCAACAAGTGAGTGGAGAACTTATAAGGAGTTTGATGAAAGACATATGAGGTAATTAACCGATTACAAAGTGAATGATAAACTTTATGAACTAGCAAATATATCATTTCCTTCAAAACTCGGTTTGAAAACCTAGTAAATACTTAATATCCAACTAATTGAAGAGCTGATAGTTATGTTAGGAGAAGTGGATGAAGAGTTGTCTTATGAAACTTAGCATGAAATAAGAAATTAATAATAGGTGTCTAGAAAGGTGATCATTTTCTCAAGAGCATTTGTAAAAGTGAGGAAAGGGCTAGAAAGAGGCAGCTTAACACTTTAGGGGCTAGTTTGAGGTCATATGAAGATCCAGGAGGTCAAAATAGAGTGGGGCATAGTTTATTGTCCCCTTTTTCCTTGAGGGATAAGGAAAATAGGGACAGAGAAATGTGCCATGCACTTGGTGGTGAAAATTTGACTATGTACCGGAAACATACCTCGTAAGAGAGAGACTTGTCGGTGAAGTATCCGGAGCTCCAAGAAGTCATTTTTGATGAGCCCATATATGATTTTGACTCCCAATATCATTATGAAGACAATGGGATGGGTCCAAACTTCCAATGGTGACATAAAAACCCTCAAAAATATACTTTATTCTTGGGATAGTAGGGTGTGTCTCCTAAAACTGAGTTGTGTTGAGAAGCGCTTGAATCTTGTGAAAAATATGTAATTTCTATCATGTAGAGAATTGAATTAGATTTCCAATGAATACTTATTTTCCATATAACTCACTAAAACACTCCTAGAATCATATTTGAAGCTGTGTACCATTTTAGACTACTTGCACCTCAAAAACTCACTTTTACTGTTCTTGTTCCTAAACCTCTAAAACCTTCCTAAATATTCCTAAACTAGTTGAAATATTTTCTTATCTCCTCAATACCCCTTCCCGATGAATTTGGTCCTTCACATCTGCCCCAGAGGATGAACACTTGTTCCGGAAAGGCTAAAAATAGCCTTTCTAGGTCTACTGGAGAATTCTCCTTTAGAAGTGCTACACTGAATGGAAATAATCACCATGTTTTGACATTTCCAACACCAAGGAAAGTATACACAAAACATAATAGGATTTTTAATGATCGGGATAAACATGGCACAAAGGGCATACTGTGTTGGTGTGAGTCACCATTCCACATCATCGGGTGAGTCATATCACTTAGGTGAGATTGTAGGTTTGTGTGTCATGTAAGGGTCATCATTGGATTCTCTTACGTGTCAAGACATCGGTTGTGTCATTGTGAGTTACTTCTAATTCCAAGAATGTAATCATTGAGAGTTACTTCCAATTCTAGGAATGTAACTCCCGCTCTCTACTCGAGTTGTCATGATTACAACACTAGGGGTTACTCATCACCCCCTAAATATATTCACCATCGGATCTATGAGACAGAGTGAGAGTTTGTGGATTATAACGAGGTTCTGCTTGTTTTTCACCTTTGCATACATGTTTTTAGTTGATGCTTGCTCCTTTCAAGATCTCTTCACATTGTCATTTACACGTCCATGGATGTTCACGTTATCCCTTGTGATCCTTATGTTACGGGTTTATGTACACCATCTTTCATGGTATCAGAGCTCATGTGGTGGATCCGTGCACTATTCATGTTTCGTGGTTTTTGGCTTTGTTCATGATATACAATTACTCATTGAGCATTGTAATGGTTATTCTGTTTGTGGGATACTTGCATTGATTGAGGTTTTATACCTCATTTCGGTTTTTGAGTGTTCGTGGATCCTTGATCAGGTGAGTTTTTTGTTGGTGTTCGTGGGTTTACTGGTTTTCCCAACGTTTGCATGCAGCTCTTGTATCCTTTGTTGCATTTTGAGGTTTAGATCAAAGTTTATAATGCATTTTTAGGGGTTTGTGGAGTTGGTTTTGAGCCCAACTTGGCCCCAACTCGCCAAGCTAGGAATCGAGCTCGACTACCAACTCATGCATTGGCTCCCTCTTCTTCCTGTTTACGACTTGGTGCATTTGGAATTCATGTTTGTTCGGTGTTTTCTTCAAAGTCTGGCATGATCCTCTCCGCGCTCGATCTCTACATTCATCCCTAGCTACATTCTCGGGCTCTGCATTAGTTGGGCCTTACATTCAAGCCTTCCAAGTTTCTACACTACTCGGGCTCGTCAGTTGGTTCGAACCCTAATTTTTTACATTCTCGAGTTCTTTGGATTGTGCCCCTGCGTTGGTTGTGCATCGTGTTGATCAGAGTTTGTTAGTTGTTGCCGTGGGTCCTCCTTGCGTGCCCGTTCCAAGCCGTGGCTCGCACAACCTGAGCCTTCTTGGCCATTAACCTGTTATGCCAAACAAGCACCCCGCTTGCCCTGCCATGATCCACACATCAACACACCCCGTGTCTTTCCTCCCGGCTCACTCACTCCGCCTGTCGGGTTCTGCATCCTCATGCCCAACCTTTCTCAGAATGTAACGACTCTTCAATATCACTATGCTTTTCCCCTATGCCTTCCATTACTTGGTGCATCTCCCATGCTCACCTCCACCTTTGTGCTCCACGTGGGCTCTTCCCCCTCTTCACCGCCGAGCTGCTTCGTCCTCACCACCAAGCCCTTGACTCCTTTCCCGCTTTGCATTCGAACTCCACTTTCAAATCATAGGTCGGTCCTTTTAATTAAAAAGCGGGGTTTAATATTTGAGCATCGGTCCTTTTAATTTTAAAGGAGGTGATTTAATTGTGGGTCGGTTTTTAATTAAAGGTGATCTTTGTTATTTGTTAGATCCTTAGCATTTATGTTAGGATCTAATTAATTAAATGTGGGGTGTTTATTTAAGGGTGGTTTAAATCATATGTTAGGTCTTATTATTAGGATCTAACTTATTAATTTTTGGGCTCTTTTAAAAGTAGGTAATCCCTAGTTTTTAATTAAATCCCTTTTTTAATTTTTTTCATGCATTTTCCAAAAATAGCAAAAACCGACAAAATTATTCCAAAACTAGGCTTACTGGGCATTTTTTTGTTGGTCATTTTTTGGAAATGTGCGTTCTTTTTGGGACCCCTTTGACTCATTATTACATGGAGTTGCTTTTGGCATTTTTGGCCCCCTTTAACTCATTATCCTAGTCTCTCTTATGGCTAGTGGACACGTTAGCCACAACCTTACGGAAAGAAAGCCTTCTCTTTTACACCGTGATACACCCTTTTCTCACTTTGAGCAATGTTTGTACCATGTTGTTTCTTTGTGCCTTT
This sequence comes from Taxus wallichiana var. yunnanensis, assembly GCA_018340775.1. Classification (NCBI taxonomy): domain Eukaryota; kingdom Viridiplantae; phylum Streptophyta; class Pinopsida; order Cupressales; family Taxaceae; genus Taxus; species Taxus wallichiana. Next base: position 157,449,123 of record CM031235.1, on the reverse strand, counting down.
TGTGCTTGATTGCGTGTGTTCCTATGCTTTCGACTAGGAATCCATTGTGTCCTCCACTCTTGCGACTTGTCACCTAATGTGAGGTGAGTGGTCAATTGTCGATTTCGTATGAATGCACCCTATTGTAGGCACATATTGTCTTATAAAGTTTCGTAGAAATAGGGTTATCATTGTTCTTTTTGGGTGTTGTATTGCTTATAGACACATTATCGGTTGAGTCGACATCTTGCATTCTTGCACCCTATTCTTCTTGTGCATCTTACACTTTTTGCTTCCACTTTTACATCATGGAGGATGCTCTTTCACAACTAAAGTGTCGCAGAATCACATTACAACCTCCACCAATTATTATTGGGAGAGAGAATTATTCAACATGGCGTGTTTCTCTGGACTGTTACTTCACCCACGAGGGTCTTACACACTTCTTGCTTGGGTCAGTTCCTACACCCACTAATTCTAGTCATCTTGAGAACTTTCTCAACACTTACAACCATGTTTTGGTCACTTGATGTTGTTTGTCACCATACCTCTATGTATTCATGTGGCAGACTCATATCCTCCCCACCATATCTACAGCATCTTTTAGTCCCTATTTGGAGACCCTTCACATACCGATGTAGTAGTAGTTGTTGTTGATCCAGGTGATCTCCTATTATTCTTTGTGCGATGGCATTTTTGTTGACACAAACTTGCTTGGTTCTTCTTCTAGTGATGAGGATTGTGCTCCCAGTTCTGATGTCGAGAGTAATACATAAGAATCCTCTCCTCCTTCTCTCCCTATTCCAGAGAGTGTTGACACATCCCACATCTCATCTGACATTATGCAGTCTCCTACTCAGCCTCATACCATCATTGCACCAGCCTCTCTTCCACATCTAGTGTGTGACGCCCCTTCCACTCCTCTACCTTCATTGGATGACTTATACCTATCTGACATCACTATGTTGTTTGTTACACCCCCTCATTGGGATGAGTATCTACCCGACCTTGGTCATATTTTCATAGATCCCACTTGTGATGCACTACAAGTTTCTCATCCTTCTTTTGCTATTGTTTTAGAGGATTTCATTATCTCCGTTGTTGGGAGTGCCCCTTCTGGGACTCTTATCACTTCCACCTTGCAGGAGATCTTCATTGATCCACCCTCTCTTGTGGATCCCTTTTCTATTTTGGGGATTTTTGTGTTGCCTTCACATCATTTGGAAGTCCTTTCTACGGGTGTTCCCTCTTCACACTCTTATAGTTCTGTGCACGTGGCATTACCTTTGGTTCCTTAGCACTCCTTTCCTAGAACTATGTCACACTTCCGTGGACTAGACTCAGAGTTCTTCATGTTGATGCCTTCGTTTTCCTTCGTGGAGTGGGTGGAATTCCAACATGTCATTTCTATCCTTCCTAAGGGTAGGCATAATGTTTGGTGTGGGTGGATCTTCTTTATTCTAGAGGAAAATGACCACAGGACTAAACTCCATCCTTGGAATCTTTCTTATACTAGAGAGTGTGTTTTCTCTTGTGTTGGATATTTTTCCCACTGGGTTTTCCTTCACTTCTTAGAGCTTCTTGTTGTGCATGGGTACCTCGTCAGGCTCTTATGCTAGGACCCATTTCTCTTCCGAATTTATGCCTCATCCTAAGTTTCGATGAAGGGGTGTTTATGTGAGTCACCATTCCACATCATCAAGTGAGTCATCACACTTAGATGAGATTGTAGTTTTGCGTGTCATGTAGGGGTCATCATTGGATTACCTTACGTGTTTTTCGTCAGTTGCACCATTGGGAGTTACTTCCCATTCCAGAATGTAACTCCTCCTCTCTACTTGAGTTGTCATGATTGTAGCTGGTGCTTAGTGTTCAAAATCCCTTATTCAACAATTATAGCAAAATATGAATTGCATATGCACAAATTGACATTATTTTCTCAATTATTATTAGAAATAGATAATCTAAAGAAATAACCATGATATATACCCTCTATTTTATCCTAAATAAACCATAAGTTTAGAAATTACACTTAGATCCACTTTATGTAAGGAAAAATGATGTCAAAGCTTGTATAAAATGGGCTATTTTTGGGCTCATCAGCAACCCAATACAAAAATAAACAAGCCTGCAAACAGATCTGCAGAAGCGTTGAAGTAGCAGTGGTGCCCAATATTGGTCTGTGAATAACCAAAGCATAGACAAAATGTGGTAGCAGTGGAAGTAGATTCGTGGTGCTATCAACAAGCAACAAAGAATCGTTGAGCCTAGTGCTTAAGGTGCGAAAGAGGCACCTTAATGGAAGATATGTGCTTGGTGCAGAAGTGCAGAGAGAAAAGGCAAAGATTAATTTGCTTTGGTTTTATAATATATAGTTTTTTAGGATTTATAAATATTTAGGGTTTCCCTTATGTAATGCAGAGTTCTATACTTTGTTTTAAGTATGAGAAAAAATGAAACTTTAGAAAATATAAATAATTCCTATAATCTACCTAGGGAGCGAGAATTAATTCCCTATCTCACAATCAGGGAGGAATCAGTCATGAAAATCTGGGAGTCTATGTCAAGTATCATCATGAAGTATGCTATAAAATTGTTTCATTCCCATGCTTTATATATATATCTGTGTATTCAATTGTTTTAGTGTCCACTACGTGAATTTTTGCCATATAGTGTTAAATTGTTATCTAATCATCATGGCAAAATGATTTTGCATTATTTGTGAAAAACAATTATTTTTCTGTAAAAAGTTAAGCAAAAAAACTTAAAAGTACATGGGTGCATTATTGGTAGTTCTTGACACCCATATAAATATTATTTGCTTGGGGGTGGGCGGGGAGTTTACTAAAAAACAAACATAACACTGAAATCGTTGGCACAAATAATGGAACAATATGTGGTCCACGGTACCATCAGGTTCAATCTGGTTGTGTGTGCTGTCAACAGGAGGTTGGAGGATCCCAAAAGGTTAGAGGATAATGTCTAGTCTTGAGCATGCTACTAGGTTGGGGAATGCTGAAATGCTTTAGTAGCAAATCTGGAACCAAAATGACCAAAGTTGAGGACGGTGATCCTTGGGAGTGATAACTGTACTTCTTCTGGTGATTAGTTGCAGTGGCTACGTGTGAGACAATCAGTGAGGTAGCCAACACCCATTGAGAAGGCTTAGTGAGGACTCAATCTTGTTATTTTTGGATTGTAACTACTTTGTGAGGCCCAATCCAACAAGAGGAGCAGTGGTTTAGGAAACCATCGCGTTCAATTTGGCTGTGTGAGCTGTCATCAGGAGGTTGCAGGATCCCAAAAGGTTAGATGGCAATGCCCAGTCTTGAACATGCTACTAGTTCAGGGATTGGAAAAATGCTTTAGTAGCAAATCAAGAGCCAAAATGACCAAAGTCGAGGATAGTGATCAGTGGGAGTGATAACCATAGTTTTGCTGGCATTTAGTCGCAGTGGCTACATACAAGACAATTAGTGAGATGGTCAACACCCATTGAGAAGGCTTAATGAGGTCCCAATCTTGTAATTTTTGGTTTGTAATCTGTTTCGTGAGGCCCAATCCAACAAGAGTGGTTTAGGTGTGGCCAATCCCTCCCGAGGATGTAGTGTAGTTAGTCACACTACGGATGATGTGGATACGAGGTGTGTCCATGTTCACACATGTTGGAGAGGGTGGATGAGAGCATAAGTCGCAGTCCATTGTTGGTTTTGAATTAAGTGTTTTTTCTCTTCCATAGATTTGTATTGATCCACAAGGCTTATTCTAGTAGAGCAGGTGTGGAGAGGTCCGAGGCCGACAACTATTTTTGGTAGACAGATGTGTACATCCATGTTTGTGCATTTGTTTGTAGTGAGGCCATTCCCACTATGAGTGTATTCATAACTATGTTGAACAATGAGTGTGTATGAGTTAACACACAAGTTGTTAGATGAACGTCATCTTAATGCTCTTGACCATCTCCAAATCTACTAAAAATGTATCAAATGTGCCTATGATAAATGTTTCCACGAATGAACCTTCCAGTTCGGGGACCTCATCCTGAAGGAAAATCAACATGTAACCAAAGAAGAGAAAAGTAAATGGGGAAAATTTGCTCTTAATTGTCTTGGACACTATATTGTTACTCATGCCTATGGATTAGGTTCTTACCGTTTGTCTTGGTTGAAGGTAAACCCAAACCTAAGCCCCTCAATGCCTTGCATCTTAGACCATTTTATTATTAAAATCAAGTCCTATATCACATTATGTCTATCGATTGCTCATCCCTTCAAAGCATCGTTCACCTTCCATGTTACCCATTTTGAGGATCAACAACTAAACAAGAATCATGTGATTACCCATCACCTTTCAGTCTTATCTTCAATATGAGTACACCAACTCTACTCATGGCATGATTCTCATTGATAATTTTCATCTTTTTTCAAAGATGTAATCCCATGGTCATTCTTCAGTTGAAATCATCTCTTTCATAGTTAACATTTGTGTGCTATGGTTTAGTCTTCTAAAAAAGAACCTAATTTTCCTCTATAGTCTTGTCCATGACTTAAACGTCTAAAAGTAAAATGGGATTCCACTCCTTGAGTCAAACTTCCAACAAAAAGATGACTCCCTCAAAAATGACATCTCTTCTCTCTATCTCGCCGCTATAAATAGACTTGCTCCCTCGAAGGACAACTATATCAAGTCATTACAAAAATACAACAAAATGTTTAGAAGCTTCCCGCATCAATCAGCTTCACGAAGACCTCAAGGAGATAATATACTCATTCCATATAGACTTCCTGCATCGATCAATCTATTAAAAATAAAAACAAAAAGGAGAAAATGATAAATTTTTTGTCATGGACTTGCTTATTTTTGATCATAGGTTTCTTGCCATGAAACCATACCATTGTACACTAAGTTACGCTAAACCACCCACTTTCACCTTATTACTGTCCACCCTAATTTTATCTCTACTCAAGGGACTTGCTGCAACCACAACATTCCATGATCATGTGACTTTCTTCACTCATAGAATAGTCCATTATGTAACGCGTTTAGGGTCTTATGTTCATAAGCCAATCTTTTGTATGATAGAGTTATTAAGGTTCTTATCAATTAGGCGGCTCTTTCACCACCTCTTACCATTTACCTTCCTCATTGATTATTGATTATCCTATACAGGACTAGACAATCAACACCTACATATTAAAAAAATAAAATAAAATTTCACTATCACCTTATGTTAGGAAATAAGAGATAAAATATGCGGAATAATCCCTCACGTAATGCAGCAACAATAGAAACTAATATGCGAAATTATTACGGATCGAAATAAAAGTGCGAGAATAAATAACACAACACAGAGAGACAAGATTTAACATGGTTCACCCAATTTGGGCTACGTCCACCAAGAATCACTTGCTCATATTTTATTACAAACCTTGACACTCTCAATCTGATACCGAGATCCGTTTGGAGCTATGCTCAACAAACTCTACAGAAATTCACACCCGAATTCAAAGAATATACGTAATGTTTTTTTTTCATGTGTCTATCATATGCATAAATCTATATAAATAGACAACTGCTTAAGCAGTTTTACAAAACCATGGGTATCAAAACAATGGGGAAAAACAAAATTGTCCCATAAACCTATGGGTATCCGAAGAGGCGGTTTACAAAACAATGGGTAGAAAAAACATGGGCCCAAAAAAACAGCCCATAACGGTTACCCATTACCCATGGGTTAATAAACCACCCATGAAAATTTACTTTGGGGGCTTCAGCCCCGAACCCCCCTGACCCGCTCACCGGCGAGCGGGACCGTCATAAAAATACCCGAGTGTAACACATAGAAGGTGTACCACACTCTAACATGAAAATAGGCTCCACAAACATAACAATCTCCCACTTGGGACTCGATTTCCCCGAGCAAGCTTCTCAACCCTTCATTGTCATCCGCGAAGGCCAACCAAAGCTGAACATAACTTTAGTTTATCCCTTGTGACCACCTTGGTCATCATGTTTGCAGGATTCTGACTGGTATGAATCTTCTCCAACTTCAACTTATCTTCCTCCAAAGTTGTCCTGATGAAGTGATATCTCAATTGTATATGCTTCGTCCGGAGTGGAAAGCGAGTTCTTAGATAGGTGTATAGCACTCAATATCACTATACGACTTACATTCCTCCTGCTTATGCCCCAACTCCTCAAGCAATTGTTGTAACCAAATCATCTCTTTGCTTGCCTCTGTGGCAGCAACATACTCAGCCTCCGTGGTTGACAAAGCCACCAGCTTATGTAGTCATGAAATCCAGCTCACTGCTGTCCCACCTACAGTGTAAATATAACCTATCGTGCTCCTCTGTTGTCTACATCTCCAGCCATGTATGAATCTACATAACCACGTAAAGTGGTGTCTGATCCATTGTAGCACAAAACTGTCCCCATGGTCCCTCTCAAATACCGAAGGATCCACTTTACTACTTGCCAATGCTCTTTACCTAGATCACTCATAAATCTACTCACAGCTCCCATTGCATGGGCAATATCAAGCCTAGTGCACACCATAGCATACATAAAACGCCAACTGGCGATGAGTAAGGTACCTTCGACATCTGGTTTCTTTCCTGCTCTATCATGGGACATTGCTCCTTTGATAACTTGAAATGGCTGCCAAAGGAGTCCCAACCGGTTTAGCATCCTGCATGTTAAACTGTCCAATACCTTCTTAATGTACTCTTCACGAGATAAAGTCAACTGTTCCTTCCTATCACGAGTTATCCTCATACCAAGGATTTTTTAAGCTGCCCCCAAATCCTTCATATCAAAGGATTCACTTAATTTGTTTCTTGAGTAATTTTATTTCTGCATGTTTTTACTGCACCAACATGTCATCAACATACAAACATAGGATAATATAACTTCCATCCTCAAAATTCTTTGTATACACGCAATGGTCATAATGACATCTAATATAACCTTGCTCCATCATAAAGCTATCAAACTTCTTATACCATTGACGTGGAGCTTGTTTCAAGCCATACAAGCTCTTCTTTAGTTTACACACCATCTCCTCTTTACCTTTGACCTCATAGCCCTCTGGTTCTTTGCATATATAGTTCATCCTCCAAATCACCATGGAGAAATGTAGTCTTTACATCTAACTGTTCTAAGTGCAAGTCTTCTGCTGTGACTATTCCAAGAATAGTTCTAATAGAAGTCATTTTTACTACAAGAGAAAATATCTCATCAAAATCTATACCTTGTTTCTGTGCAAACCCCTTGATCACCAACCGGGCCTTATATCTTTTCTTTCCTCCTCCTTCATCTTTAACTCTGTACACCCACTTGTTATGCAATGCTCTTTTGCCTTCCGGTAGCTTCACCAAATCCCAAGTCTGGTTCTCCATGAGAGACTTATGCTCCTCATCCATGGCTTGCTCCCACTTCTCCACTGGCATCTACTGCATTGCTTCATCAAATCTCTACGGCTCTCCACTATCATCTTTGAGTAATAAATAATAAAGAGAAGGAGAAAAACGTTTAGGTTCTTTTCTTACCCTAGAAGACCTCCTCACTTTGTAGGAGTTTGGGGTTCTTGTTGAAGGGGTTCTGAACTAATTCATGTGTCACTTTCCCATCCAGGAAGATCCTCTACTGCTACATATTATTTCTTGGATTCTTCCTATTTTTCTGCAATGTTGCATTTACTTATACATGACTTTCTCATTAAAGACCACATCCCTGGATCGAATGATTTTCTTGTCCTTAATACTCCAACATTTATATCCAAAGTCATCACCACCATAACCAATGAAAGTACATTTTTCTGATTTAGCCTCTAGCTTGGTCCTATCATCCTTATCTATATGAACAAACACCTCACATCCAAAGACTCTAAGAAATGAATAATCAACTTTCTTACCATACCAAGCCTCCTCGGGTATGCCTCCATCAAGGCACTTGAGGGTCCTCATTTATCAAGTACAGTGTGCTCACGCTTCTACCTAAAAAGAAAGAGGCAGTCCTACATGTAACCTCATGCTCCTAGCACGTTCCATTATTGTTCTATTCATCCTTTCTGATACCCCATTCTGCTGCGGAGTTCTTGGAACCGTCTTTTGCCTGCAGATTCCATTCTTAGAATAATAATCATCAAATTCATTCTTTGCAATACTCCCCTCCATTATCGACTCCGAGACATTTTAGCTTAAGACTGTTTCATTCTCTACAAGGATTTCCATTTAACAAAAGTGTCAAATACATCAGATTTGTTTCTAATACAATAAACCCAAACTTTCCTTGTTGCATCATCAATAAAAGTGACATAATAACTTGAACCCCCAAGAGATGATACCTAAGTCGGCCCCCACACATCAGAATGTACCAGCTCTAACTTACTCTCTTTCTTCGTAGGTCCAACCTTGAGAAACCTTACTGTTGTTTCCATATATATGCAGTTCTCACAGAAATCCAAACATGTTTCTGTATATCCAGGTAAATTCTTCTTTATGATGTTCATGCCCTTATGGCTCATATGACCGAGCCTATAGTGCCATAATGTTGTATCTGCATCTGAAGCCACAAGATTACAATCATTAGTACTATCAGTGGTTAAATACAAGGTTCCAACCTTCTTACCTCTTGCCACCACAAGAGCACCCTTGGTAACCTTCCAAGAGTTAGTTGTAAATATCATAGTACAACCATCACTTCCCAACTACCCTGCCGATATCAAATTTCATCTTAATGTAGGAACATGTCTAACATCCTTCAATAGCCAAGTATTCCCATTCTGCATCTTAACCTGAACAAAACCTTTTCCAACTATGTTGCAAGGCTCATCATCACCAAGAAAAACATGCCCAAAATCTCCTTGAACATAATCAACAAAATAATGCCTATGTGGAGAAGCATGGAAAGAAGCCCCTGAATCTAAAACCCAAGATTGATAATATTGTGTAAAGAAAGAATCAAAGCATCACGACATACATGACCGTTGCCACATTTGCCTCCTTGTTTTCTTCTGTTGTTTCTTCTTATCCCGAAGCTCCCAATTTGTCCTTCTTTGCATGCCCAAGCTTTCCACAATTCCAAAGATACAATCTTGTTTTTGGATTTTGACCTTACCCAATCTTTTATTTTCCACGGTTTCCTCTCTTCTTGTCTCCCTCTAGTTTTCTTTGTCAAAGCATTCCCCGAAGTAGAAGATTCCCGAGCTTTTCTTCGCATTTCCTCGCTTAGAATCACCCCTACTGACATCCTCAAACTTGACTTCGAGTTAGTTGGAACCGAGTTACTTACCGCCATTACAGGCTATTCCAAATTTCGGGTAAAGAGCACAAAATTAATAAAGCCCTAACTTATTCATCAAATTCTATTGTAAACGAAGCTAGCATATTCACAACCGTATTAAAATCATTTAAATGATCTCTTGAACTATTCTCAGACATCTTCATATTAAACAATTTTTTCATTAAAAATATCTTGTTAGAGGCAGAGGGTTTTTCATACAACTTCCCTAATGCATCCATTAGATCTTTTGTAGTCTTTTCCTTTGAAACATTAAATAATACCGAAGATGCAAGACACAGCCAGATCATTCCAAGTGCCTTCCGATCCAACAAATCCCATTCCACATCTGTCATACTTGAGGGTTTGTTCACCTTCTCAGACAACGGAGTATAAAGATCCTTCTGATAAAGGTAATCTTCCATCTGCATCTTCCAAAGACTAAAATTCTACCCATTGAATTTATCAACCCTAGATCTTCCATCATCTACCATAGCTCCCACTCAAGATAAAACTTTCCCTACGATTCAACACTTCAGCAAACCAAACCAGGCTCTGATACCAATTGTTAGGAAATAAGAGATAAAATATGTGGAATAATCCCTCACAGAATCGTAACAATAGAAACTAATATGCAGAAATTATTACAGATCTCAAATAAAAGTGCAGAATAAATAACACAACATAGAGAGACAAGATTTAACGTGGTTCACCCAATTTGGGCTATGTCCACCAAGAATCACTTGCTTCGATTTTATTACAAGCCTCCACTCTCTCTGATACCCAGATCCGTTTGGAGCTATGCTCAACAAACTCTACTGAAGAATTCACACCGACTTCAAAGAACATCGTAATGTTTTTTTTTTCATGTGTCTATCATATGCATAAATCTATATAAATAGACAATTTGCTTAAAGCGGCTTTTACAAAACCATGGGTATCAAAACAATGGGGAAAAACAAAACTGTCCCATAAACCTATGGGTAACCGAAGAGGTGGTTTTACAAAACAATGGGTACCGAAAAACATGGGCCCAAAAACAGCCCATAACGGTTACCCATTACCCATGGGTTAATAAACCACCCATGAAAATTTGCTTCGGGGGCTTTGCCCCCCGACCCCCCTGACCCGCTCACCGGCGAGCGGGACCGCCATAAAAATACCCGAGTGTAACACATAGAAGGTGTACCACACTCTAACATGAAAATAGGCTCCACAACATAACACCTTAGACTTAACCATGCTGTCACCTAAGACTCAACCATGCTTATCACCTAAGACTCAACCATGCCTATGAACTAGACTCCATCATACCACAAAAACCTACCAACCCATTCCTCTACCTCATCATATTCTTCCCTAGCTTATGGGAGAACTACATCGTCATGAGGCCTCTTTTCACTGGGGCTATATAGGCAGCACTCGAGGGCACAGGGCCCTTGGAGGTTAGCTCGGCCACCCTTTACCCTAACCAATTCCCCCTTCACTTTCCTATTCACATTCTACCTTAGTTAGTTTCCATTTTATATCAATAATTGGAAATTAAACCAAAAAACACCAATTAACAAACATTTTTACCACTTCATCAAATCATTCACTTATCATTTTTATATATCCACTATAGAAAATATTTGGAAATTTAAACCATAACATGCATATATATCACCATTTATCTCCCATGTTACCGATAACTTGGACATTAAATCAAAATTAAAAACAAGACTCGGCATGCCTAAACCTACTAATGAGACCAATATATGTCTCATTATATCACCAAATATCACTCTTATTCTCTCTCTTAAAATAAAAATTCAAGTGAATTTAGATGTAATTTAATAACAGTAGCACATTTAAGGCATAATATAGGATTTATCTTATCATCTTTTAGAAATCTATTGTAATCTAATTGTTGTTATTTCTTGAAATTTCTTCTAAAGTTGAATGCAATAGTGTTTAGAAAACAAGTCATAAACAATGTACTCTAAGTTCATATATCGAAGCTACCAAAAGTCTTCACGATTATGGAAACACACTACAAAAAGTCATCAAAGCTACGGAAATGCCCGGCACTATGGAAATTCTTCACGCAGCTACGGAAATGCCTAGCTAGTGAAAGTATTTTGGTTTGTTTCAAAATAATGTAAAGGAGCACCAAACTATTCAACCCACTCTTTGCTTCCACATCATCAACCAAGAATATAGATCTAAACATGTGGCAATCCAAAGTTATGCATGCATGTGGCATTCCAAGAAGAATTCAAAGTCATAGACTTAACACTTCTCCATTTTCTCTCCATGTTTCAAGGATGAGTAAATAGTGGAATAATATTAGGAATGTTGAATAAGTACTCTCCCACTTTGTGTTCCTAGATTAAAGGGATGAGTTGTAGAAATATTCTCCACAATAAGTGGGTTGTTTTAGTCAAGTTTGTTTAGTATTTATTACTTTGAATAAATCCTCCCAAGAATAGGTAGTTAGTTCTTGGACTGTGGACCAAAAACATAGGAGTAATGTTTATAAATACCTCTTCATATATTTGGAAATGGGGGCATATTTTGTAAATCAGTTTTGAATCAATACACGTGCAATTTTAAAAGTTAGTTGTAGTTGCTCCAAATCCAAATGGAAGAGAATGGCCAAAATCTTCTCTTCTCTAAGGATGAGGATTTTTTGTTATTTATTAACATAGTTTATTTATTGCAGATTTATTTAAGTAGTTTCGTTGTTGTGTGTTTCTTTTTCATGCATGTTTAATTTCTGTATGTTTTCTTAGGAAGAAGTATTGTTGAATAAGATTTTCCTTTCTCCTTTTGCATACAACTTTAAACACCGCCTTGGTTATAATGACACCAACTTGTCTATGAGTTGGTTAAATGACTGGTAATACAACAACCCATCACCAACCTGATTCCATCATGCCTAAACCAACCTGACTCCATCATGCCTAAATCGACTTGACTGCCTAAACCGACCTCGACTCCATCATGCCTAAACTGACTTGACTCCATCATGCCTATAACCTAGACTCAACCATGCCTAAACGAACTTGACTCCATCATGCCTAAACCGACTTAACTCCAACATGCCTAATCCACCTGGTTTTCACCCATATGCATATAACAATGAAAATTTTACAATATAAGCACAACATCATACCATAAAAATCATCATCTCTATATAAATCATCGAATGTGTCCATACATATATGCACAGAAGCAAAATCAATACATATGTACACCAATACAAATACATACATGTATCTCAAACTCTCATATATAGTCTCACCATCTTCGGCACAGGCCGATATAATAATCAAAAGACTCAAAAACTCTCATGTACATCCTCGTTATCTTTGGCACGCAGGCCAATATAAATAAAAAATATACAAACATCTATATCCTGAACAAATATGGTGACTAATCATCACCCCACTAGATGTCTAGTTTATCTCATCTATCTCCTCCTCCTCTCCTCCACCCTCGCACGCCCGCCACCATCTCTCCACCATGTATGGGTATAGCCCTCGGCTCTGCACTTGGTCTGCAACTAGGTCCGGCTTTTCGTGAGCTAGTCACCTCTCCCTAACCCTATCTATGGGCTCGGCCCCTTGTACTCTCTGCACTATGTGTGTGAGATATAGTCCTCTCATTCGAGGCCTTTTGTACCTTGTACTTCGCATAGGAAGGGACGTCTATCCCGATAGCGAGCTTCAAATGATCTGGTAGTACTGGACTCATTCAAGGAATCCTTAAACCTAGCCATCGGTGTCATCTACGATGGCAGTGCCATCGATCTCGGTCCCTATATTTTTACCATAGGACCATGTCTCGTTGTTCCATGTACCATGGGACCCTATCCCCGAGCTTGTCCTAGTGCGTGTTGCTGCGCCTGTGCTACGACCTAGGCATGTAGGGCCACAATCTTGGCCTGTGTAGTGGCTAAAAAACCCTGTAACCCTCGCTACCTATACCGTAGGGTGGCTACTGTCCTCGTCTCCATCTCCACCATGTGGGTACTGTCCTGGGTAATATCACCATAAAGCCACCACTTCTTCTGTAATGTGGCCACCGTGCCTCGGACCTATAACTACCCTTGTAAATCTATAATCTGGGCCTGTAAGGTGGCAACTTGCCCCTGCAAAGTATCCATTTTAACTATAAGGGTACCAAGTCTGGCTGCCCTCACCTAAGTAGTGCTACTCCTAGCTGGACTTACCCACCACTACCTATATCTATATGTAACCTCGATGCCATCAATTTTGGTCCACTACCGCTCCTCCTGCTCGAACACCATTATTTACTATGGTAGAGGTATAGGCCTCTCCACATCATCTCTCTTGTATTGAGGAAATGGTGGTGGCACATCTTGGAGCAGCCCAAATTGTTGTCTGACCCTATCTATAGGTATCATCTCGTGCTCACCGACACGACACCCTTGTATTCACCTAGAGTAGCTGTAACTCATCTAGCTCCACCACCATCTACCTGTATGAAGGAAGCCAACATATAGCCTCCAAATGATGTCAACCCTAGATAATCCCTCCAACACCCCCTATAATATGCCACATCGTGAGTATCCCTGATAACCATGCGCTCTCCAACAACATGCACCCAATGCCTATTCCCAACTCGAACCAAGCCCACATCGAATGCATCCGGTGGGACATACCAACTGGACACACACATACGATGTGCTCATATGCACAATAGTGGAGAAGAAATATGCAACACAAACTGAACCTCCACAACCGCTCGTAGGCCCATAACTCCCTGTATAACTACACCAAGTATGCTGGTGCCCAAGAAAAACAGGTCCTATCCTCCATCATGTCATGGATAACCCCCATCAATGCCCGTGGGAATCTCCCACCCTCCACATCTGGTAGTGTAAAACAACACATTGCCTCCATAATTAGGACCACTAACCTCATCTCCTCAGGATGGGCCACATACATGTCTCCATAGCTCAGGCTCGCACTATGGAACCTCATCTCTGCCATCCCCTCTCCAAACACCATCAACATCAGCTCCTCTGATGCCTCTAAAGAAATAGAGTAAACCTACGTCCCCACTATCAGTAACTGTAATATCCTATACATATCCTCTAGGGTGACTGTGATCTCACCTGTCGGCAGATGAAATGTTTTGGTCATTGAATCCCATCTGTCGATGAAGTACGACCATCAATCTTGGCTCCCAAACTATCTTCTTGTATCATCTAACCCCAATAAGGCTAACATCTGTAACGTGATGCCACTCCTCTACCATCATGCTCCCTCGTACCACTAGTAATAGAGGCAGTACTCTATCTCTCATCCGCAATTGGTCCTTAGCCTGCACCCAAAAAATCATACCATTGTTAAACCTTCACCATACCCAACACATCTCTTACCCGACAAACCTATTCCCAAACCCTTATTGCTTATTGTACCCCAACCCTACAAATTACCACTTTTTACACCCATCCACTTGTACCATTTATACCTATTACCCTACTCATTCTTAATAAACTTGCCTTTCCACCTAATTGCCTATCTTTTTCTCCCACCCTACCTCTTTTCTTGATCTATTTTTCCAAAATCGACCAGCATCGATCACTTTTGACCAACATTGTTCCATCATGATCGATATCATTCACTTGCTACTTGACCAATGCCGGCCAATGCCAATCGACATCGGCCAAATTGGACCGCGTCGGTCACATCAGTAGCGGCGACCGAATATGAAAAACTCCCCTATTTCTCCCAAAATTCTCAAATCTAACCTAGAACCCTATCCTACCTTACCCAAACCTAACCTAAACCCCTCCTCACCCATATTTACCCTACTAGGACCTACCCCCTCCCTCATTATAACATTTTAACCACAAATTCAAAATTATTACCCCCCACCCGACACGGTTTCACCCAACACCAATTTTACCAACCTATTTTAACAAAAAATGAAAAATCAAGATCAAATCCTACCTCATCAAGGTGTCGTCGATGTGGTGGTATGTATGACCGCTACTCTCGGTGGCCCACCCGAACCCTTTATTGCCTTTGTCATGCCCAAATCACTAAATCCACTCCTCTACTCCAACCAATCAAATCGATCCCCCTAAGCTCCTGGACCTGTCTCCCTAGCTCCTCTCACCAACTCGTACTCTCCACCCGGTTGGGTACAATTCCTATCCTTCTCTCTTGGAAAAAGTACAAAAGTTCAAATGATTTTGTTTTTTTCTCCAAAATCATAACACAACAATGATTCCATAAAATACAAAATTTTTATTTTATAAACCCAACTGGTCTCGATCGATGCCGACAAATTTGTGCCCTAGACAACCGACGTCGGTCACCCTATAACCGACATCGGTCAACCCTTATAACTATTTGGCCTTGCTAAGCTTCCTTTTTCCTACAACCATTAGGGCCCACACACCTTTTATCATTCGGACACCCATTGAACCATACCTACAAGCTCAACCTACCCCTACATTTCCTTCGTTGCATCTTGGGATTTGTTATTCTACCTATACCTTGGCCTTACCTATGCCACGACCTATTTACTTGACCCGGCCTACTTGGTGTGACCATTGACCTTATTTACTCGTTATACCTTGTGATATTGTTACCTATGTTGTTTTAGCCTAACAACCATACCTTGCCTATTGCCATTCCATTTATCCCAACCAAACCTTTGGTGTACCGAAACATACCTAAACATTATTGCACCTAACCTATGTTGTGTTCCGGACCATATCCTATACCTTGGATACCTGAACACTTCACCCTTGTTTGGATAAACCTATCGACCATGGACGATGTAGAGTTTGCAAGCTCTTCAACATGGTATCGTATTGCAATCTATATGTGTGTGTGTGCATTTGATTGCCATTACCCCGACCTATTACCTATTACCCGACTTGACCATCACCCTTTCCCATAGTACTCATACCCTTTCCCACCTATCTTCACCCACTACACATTTATCAAACCACTCACTGATTTTGTATTACACATCATTAGTGCCTAGTTTGAGGGGGATCACCTTCACCCACACATGGGGCAATCACTTCTTGTTTTTGTCAACGTCGCTTACCAATACAAGTCACACAAAAAAAGGGGAAAAATTTAGACACCAAAATTGGGTCACACTCCCCTTGGTCCCTTTTCAAATAGCCAACTTAAACATATTCACCTAACCATGACCCTTTTACCCCACATTAATATTAGTTTAATTATTTATAATTAAAGTAATACTCATCCTCACTTCATTCATTATTTAATTACCTTTATTCAAACTAATTTCCACCTCACCTAGACACCTCAGCCCACCACCTCACCTAGACACCTCATCATGGACCTATTCTTAGCATGTTTCCTAACTAACTAGGACTCAACCTTTTCTTACTTTAATTAACCAAGACTTAGTCTAACCCTAAAATCACATGCCTATTCTTCCTCTAACAACATGCCCACTTATCTAAGCGCCAAACACCATTTTAGACCCAACACCAAGGAGAGCTGGAAAAAGATAGCCATGATCTACTATTTTGGGCAACCTAGGATTTCCGCCTTAACCAATATCGGTCAACCCTAAACCGACGCTGGTCACCTTAAACCGTTGTTGGTTACCATATATTCATTTTGGTAACCTTGTTTGAGAGGTTGGCCACATTCTTGAGTTTGGAACGAAATATATCTACATGCAAGCAAGAACCAGAGCCCTTTCGCACATCTAGATAGCCATAGCCAACACTAAGACAAATCAAAAGGTATTTGCATCCACGGTAGCATTCCGGGAAGCACTTGTTGTAGCACTAAGCACCATTCCACATATCAAATATCACCATCATCCAACCATCAAATCTGTAAACACCAGTAAGTGTATCTCTAACCTGCATCATTTCATACTTATTCATATTACAAAGTTTCTTCATCTTTGTTTATCAGCATCTATTTGCATTTTTCATCCCACTCTTGTTACCTTCCTGTGAATCCAACCATTCCATCACCCAAAATCATTTAATCATCTATACTTGATCCTGAATACCTCTGAGTACCCCCAACACCATTGCAAACCTAGCCATTTTCCTCACACTCACTTTTTTACCTCAAAAAGTTCCCAAAACCCAATTTATTGAATTTCTACCATCTTGCATTAACCTTCATCGGTTCCCGCTTAACCATTGTTGGTCATACCTCACTGACGTCGGTCTTTATATTTGGTAATCCTGCCAATAACAAAAACTTAAAACCTACGTCCAAGAAACCCAAGCTACCTAGAATCTTACCTTGACCTATTCCAGCACCTTGACCACCTACCCTACTTCCAAGATCTAATCATAACATAGTTTTTATATTAGATTAGCTTATCGTATTTGGATGAGATACCTAAATCATATCAACTACATTAGGACATCATTTATTTACGACATTTCTTACATTAAGTTGTATTAAACAGTGGTTTGAATGCCACCAAGGAAGTACCACACTTCTTGGATCTAGCACACGCTAGGTAGCCCACTGACATATATTGTTTAACTCTCTTTTGTGGTCTTGTTGTGTACTTCAGGTAGTTCCTCCTAGCCAAAAGGAAGCTATCGCAGTAAACATTGGATCAAGAAGTCAGAACACGCACATGATCTTTAAACCAACCATCACAATAGGTATTCCTCCTTGGCCCATCACCTTATCTGTTTCGTCAAATCCATAAAGAAAGCGATGAAACAAAATCATGCTATGTGTACTAGGGCTCAAGTGGCCTCATTTATATGAATTAATTCCTTGTGCACATTAAATTGTTACACTATTTGTATTAGGGCTCAATTGGTCATTGTTGAGCTAATTGATTCTAACACAACTCTAACTATTATAGTAGGTATATTAGGTCTCGATTGGTTTAAATGAGGAAAATCATGCCCTAATACAGCTTATATTGTTGTATTGTGTATTAAGGCTCATTTAGCCTTGTTTGTGCCAATCGAACTCTAAAACAGATCCAGTTGTGCTAAATAAGTGTATTAAGTATTGATTTGTGAAAAGGGCGTCAATAAGGGGGTATATGCGGGATAATGGGGGACAAAAGGGGCATAATGGTCACTTGTTTTGAAAACAACAATACCTTAACTTGAAGAGACTTTTCGATACTCTTAGAAAATCATTTTTGTGATAACATGCGAAGATACATTATGGTATTATGAATCTTGTGTCTAAATATATAAATTTTTGTATTACCTAGATGAGATAATTATGTAAAATTTATGTATTTTAAACAATAAAATAGTATTTTTGTGAACATGTAACAAAAATTCACATGTATAGATACATTGTTTAGAGAAAATGAATGAAATGTTGTATGAAATTGCCTATAAGGATGAAAAACATGTTACAAATTATTGGCAATGTTTTTTTCTAAATTTTTCAATTGATATATTTTTAAAATAGTTTTAAAGGTCAAGAAAGCTAGAATAATGAAATTTCTAGTGTACGTACACATTTTTTTACCTTACCTACTGCATATATTTGATTTTGTTAAGAGTATCCAATGATGTGTAGATTATTGAGATATATTTTTAAAAACTTGATTAACTTTTGAAATTTTATTAAAATACTAATAACAATATATGTATGAAAAATATTGAGTTATGTTATGTATAAATTAAGTAATAATTAAAATTAGTAATATTTAATGTTAAGAAAATTACATTTTCAAAAACTTAACTTTCCCCTCTACACATCTATGTAATTTTTTTAAAGAAATAAACAAAGGGCACATATTATTTGTGTTTGTGAAAGAAGATAAATCCTATAAATGATCAAAATCCATCTTTTTGATCTAGTACAGTCAAGGCTCGGGTTTGGCTCTTGGTCTTATATTGAAGCATGAGTTGTTCACAATTTTGGGGAATCTATGCTTGCTTATTGTGGACAGTTGCTGTTGTTTAGTGGTTGGCCCATTTCCTAGATGTGCCTTTGCAATGCCTTGGCTTGATCTACACATGGTATTTGAGCTTAGGGGCTTTATTGTTGGGAATTTACAAAGCCAAATCTATGGTGAGCATATTCATGGAGTGGATTAGAGAATATACATATGCTTTGCTCCTCTTCCCTTGTTTTTAGGTGGTTGGCTTGGGTTTGTGTGATGGATTCAAGAAATTTTGGATCTTTATTAGTTAAAGCTCATGTTTGTCTGTGTTCCTTTTATGGAACTTGGTTTATGTTCTCCCCATGGTGGCTCGGAGAAATTCCATTTCATTGTTCTTGGTGTTGTTGTTCGAGAACCTCCTTTCTATGTATATTTCAAGATTATTGATGTATCTACTTTATGGAGTTGGTATCGGGCAATAGATCGAAAGTGGGGTTGGTTTATTAAAATACTATCAACAATTTATGTATGAAGAATATTGAGTTATGTCATGTAGAAATTAAGTAATAGTTAAAATTAATAATGTTTAATGTTAAGAAAATTAAATTTTCAAAAACTTAATTCTCCCCTCTACACATCTATGTAATTTGTTAAAGAAATAAACAATTTTAGTAAATTATTCATGTCCGTGAAAGAAGATAAATCCTATAAATTATCCAAAATCCATGTTGGTTGATCTAGTATAGATCAAGGCTCGGGTTTGGATCCCCAAGCCAAAACCCAAGGTTTTTTAGGATGGAAAAAAGTAAAAGACGCATGCCATTTGTAAAACTTTTTGAATCATTACAAAGGGTGTACGAAAAAGGTTGTATGACCTTTGTTTTACATATGGTACACTTCCTTCTGACATATGGATGTTTAACCTATTCAAAATAAGTTTGGATTACATTTTACAAAGGGGGTGCTCTCTTTGTGAAAAACCACAAATGTGACCACTAAATTGTTCCTCGTCTTTTTGCATCTAGCCCAAGCACTAAGACATAATAAATTGTCACATGATGTGTATTAAGGATCGATTGACCAAGTTTGAATCAATCAAGACCTAATACACATATAACTGTCACCATCATAATCAATCTTTAACTGCAAGAATAAATAGAGAATGATCAACATACTTTATAGATGCACTAATTGTGATGTGATATGCCATCACAATTAGTCTTTATATGCAGTATTTAGTTTCCGTTGGCATAATCAATCTTTATATACTATCACAATCTTTGTTTTATAGTCATATTGATACAGATTCACTGTCAAAATCAATCCTTATATGTTGTCATCAATAAATATACATACTGTGCAATATGTTGTAATTTTCATCAATTTATTAAGATCGTTGCCATCAAGGTCACTAATGCATGATTCTCAATTATGATTGTATGGATGGATATGGAAAA